>VMRN01000159.1:358451-388295 GCA_010277015.1 Poeciliopsis turrubarensis | reverse complement strand
ATATATATATATATATATATATATATATATATATATATATATATATAAATGAAGTTTGCACACCCACTTCAAGGTTCATGTGGATTTGGGCCACTCAGCTCTGACCTGAAAATAGACTCCTCCTCTGATCTATCAGTTTTGGTAGTGTTCTGCAGACTGGATGCCAACCCTGCTGCTGAGGTTTGCCGGCTTACAGACATCCCAATCCAACGGCCCTTGAAGCACAGGCAGAATCTTATTACAAATAAACAAACCATCTTTGATTGCCTCCTACATTCATATTTAGCACAATCTGCTCAATAATGTGTCTATATTTGTAACCCACTCTGTCAGGCACGGAGCAAACCCGATGAACATTGGCACGCCGGAAAGGCCGCTGTGAGTGGGTTGTTTTGTCACCATTTTAATAAAAACACCAAACTGCCAAATTCCCCAGTAACCCTTCGCTTTCTGTTCCATCAAAAGCCACAGACCCCCAAACCTCAGAGGCACTAAAGCCCCCTGCCTCCTGGTATTCTGTTTCTAGGAACTGAATTCCACTGTTGGCTAAGGGTGGTGATGTGGGGGGAGAAAGAAGTTTTCAAGCGAATGGAAGTTCAGAATGAAGGCAGCTTCGCACATATCAGTTTCTAAACAACCAAACTATGTGTTCGCCTTTGACCTTTTACGATCTTTTTTTTTTTTTTTTTGTCTGGAACTGCGAGCTCCAGACAAAAATGGGACATCAGGCTGGTGAACTGCGAGAGACAAAATAAAGAGGAATGCTGCGCCGCGAAATGGCTGTGAGATAAAGTGGAAGTAGGTGGAAGGCAAAAATATGGGCAGGGAAGACAGAGAAGTGGATGGCAGTAGGGGGCAGCAAGGGGACGAGGACAAGATGATGAATTGAGTAAGACCTGGAAACAAGAGCAAAGGAACAGGAGAGAGGGAGATAGAAGGGGCTCTAAGGGAGGGGGAGGTTCCACTGCTGCTGTTGCTGATGATGATGATGCCAGAGGACAGCTCGGCCAGGATGAACCCAGTGAACTGCAGTGGGGGTCAGGGGGTCCAACATTCCTCTGGAACACTATGTTTACACTGCGTAACAGAGAGCAGGAGAAGGAAGGGGTTTCGGGGGGGCGCAAGGGGGACGGCAAGCAGGGAAAGAAATCATTTCCGAAGACATGCCTGTGTCGGAGGGGGGAATGTGTGCGTGTGCATGCATGTGTGTGAAGTGTCTGTCCTGTAGCTGCATGGTACATTTCTAAAAAAACTGAGTAACATGATTTCTCCCTACTGCCACCCCTCTGCTTCCACAGCCGACACGATGAATCCACGGCTGAAGCTGGTCTTCCTACGGCAGTACATGGGAAGTCAAAAAGCCCGAAGCTGCAATGGAAAAATGACCCCTGCTGAAGTGAAGCACAATTTTAAACATTTTCTAATTTTAATATATTATTCAAAATAAAAAATAAAGTAAAGAGGGTTTTAAAAAAAAAAAAAAAAAACTTATTCAGGAAGGTTTTACAGTCTAAAATGTTTTAAAACCTTTTAGATTTTATGGTTTCTGTTTCAAACCAAAATGTTAGGATAACAGCAATAGAAAATATGTTTCCAGTCAGATTCAAAGTTCTATTGAATTTAAAGCTTTGTAAACATGTAAACATGACAGGAAATTGGATGGTCCTCATCCATTGGAAACATTCATTGTCTTCTCTTTTCATATTAAAAAAAAAAAACTAACAATGATTTATTGCTCTCACTTTGATAAGCAATGCTGAATAATTTCTAGTATTTTTAACTTCTTTTTAAACAAAGTAAAAAAATCACAGGGGAACACTTCAACTTAAGTTCAAAATGAAATAGCTTTAGAATAATTTATCTGCATTATCAAATTTAATCAATTTAATTTTGTGTTTAGGTTAACCTAAATATAAGGAATTAATTTACTAAATTAATTAGTTTATTTTCCATTGTGATTTTCCCATAAGAGTAGCCAAAATTGTTCAGTAAAGAATGGCCCACAATATGAAAGTGCTATATTGTCACATAAATTCTGACACTAACATTTAGTATTGCAACCCGCACTTTCCTAAAGCTTCCAAATCATTCCTGACCTAGCTGCTGTGTTTTCCTTCCTCTCATCCCATAAGGACGCTTCCTTTCTCCATCTGCTGGACCAACAGAGAAACTGCATGATGGCAGAAAATCCAAGAGGCACTAGCACTTCTGTTGAAAACTTAAACGGGGTTCTGATTTCACTACACAACTCTGTACCTTTCTAAGCTTTCTATGCATAGAAAGAAATATACGCATATATTTCTTTTCTCTTGTTTTTCCTTTTTTCTTATAAAGTTTTGATGGTGTGCTTTTTCCAGCTGCAGGTTCCATGATGCTAATACAATAACTCTGGGGCTTGTCAAATATTGAAAACCGTGTCCTATTTTGAAAACTTTGAAAGCTTTATTTTGTTCACAAAAATAGCAGTAATAGAGCTTACAGGTGTAAGGAAGAAAAAGATTTCATTTATTTATTGCTGTTTTCTTTTGTTTGATATATTTATGTTCAAAATGTCTTTATTGAACACAATTTAGAACCAAAATCAGTTTCCTTTTTTGGTGCAGAAACTTGGCAAATAAAGATGATTCTGAATATTTATTATGACTTTATCACCATTGACACTTTTGGACACTGCATTTAAATACATCAGTGTGAGTGTAACAGAGAGCAAAGTGTGTTTAGATAAGTCTGTGTGAATTTTGCCCAAAATAAGTTTGGTTGTGTCTGTTTCTGGTGGGATTTTTGAGTGATGCCATGGTTTAGAGCCACCTAGTGGTGTGATGACGGACTGCATGCGACGGGTACTTCAGGCGCTCTCGCGGCTTCCCCCACCAGAATTCTGTGGAGTGCTGGTGGAGGTAGGTGCGAGAGAGGCAGCTCTTCATTATTTTTTACTTGGGGTCATATTTTTCTGGTTCAATATTTAACAAAATACTATAACATCTGACATCTACAAATATAATTTATGAGGTTTTGTCGTGGTTGGGCTGGAAAAATATGACCCTATGAGTGGGAGCTGTGCCAGTTGGTGTTCCTGGCTGACCACTCAGTCATGACGCTAACTGTGTCTTTTGTTTTTCAGCTTAGGGGCGATATGACTCGCAGGCAGTCACGTTTTGAAGATTTGTCTTCTTTTCATCATCCTAGAGAGCGTTACATGAGGTGTGCACATGTTCTGGCTAAATATTATATTGACATGTAGATCGTGAGATATTGGCCTTAAAAATCTATTAGCTGGGACGTCACGTGGTCCGGACCAAGACGGAGGCTTGAGGCGCTTCTCTGCTCCAGGCAAAAAATAATTTTACATCTTCCTCCAGTTAAATTCGTCCTTGTCTACTTTGAAACATTTCGGGGATGCCTCGATCACAACGTGAAAAAAATTTCCCAATTTTTTCCCCGCCGGGTTCTTCCACCAAGAAGAAAACCGTTTCGAAGGAGCCAAGTTCATGAGGGTTAGGGTTCATGAATGCTGCTAAGGCCTGAGCCATCTTTGATAGAGATGACAATCAAGAGCTGGATCGGGTCGGCTCCATCACACAGTTCATGTCACCACCCAATATCAAACGGTGGGAATTCATGTTAGGTAGAGCAGAGATTAACCTGGATATGAAAGAGGGGTCATCCCAGTTGGGAGTGTATATGCAGGCAAGTATAAGTGGAGTATTATATAAGGAACCAGCTACTATAACATATCGGCCCTGTGGGTCTGATATAGATGAGCTTAAAGTAAACTGTATGTTTTTATGAATTAATATTGCTGTTCCCCTTGCTTTGCATTAAATTGTGAATGGTAAACTTGTCCCACCCAAAGCTTCTTAAGTTTTATATGGTCTGCAGAAACCAAATGTGTTTTATGTAGAAATGCTATTTCTGTTTTAAGCTTTTTAAGGTGGGAACATTTTTTTTGCCCGTTTCACTGGTCCTCTCATGCCCCTTACATTCCAACTAGTAAAGTGAACTGTTGGGGCCTCCCCTCTTACACTGCTGTCGCATACATTAGCCATGATAATCCAAATTTATACCTGTCCCGGCCCAGCAGCTCCACCCCGTCACGAGTGCATGCTTCCCTATACATAATGCACAAACTTGTGAGAAAAATAAAGTAGAAAAAAACAACACAAAACGGCTGTATGAATGAAAAAGGCAGCCCTAAACCCAGCCCTTTTTAGAACCCTCCCCAGTTATATCCTTGCTTCTCTTGTTGAAGCCAACTGCTGTCCCTTAAACACCTTGTAGGTCTTCCGATAGGCTATCTACAGTCCCAAACTGACTTTGGAAAGTTCCCAATGAATGTAGCATGCAGGAGTTACACTCTATGTACAATGAACTAAAACAGCACCAGAAACTATAAACAGTGAATAGTATAAGCTCCATGGGGTACTTGTACAATAACCTTTTCTTTGGAAGAGTGATACTGAGATCTGGATATATTCTCAGGGTGGTTCCCTGGTGCTTTACTTCATGCTGCCTGGACCATCTTAAAGCGGCTTCCTTCTCCCGGTATCGGTGGAATGCCACGATGAAGGGCCCTGGTGGTTGTCCTGCGGCGAGCTTATTTCCAGGGGCATATTTCCAGCTGGAGAAGGAAATATGTCATCCCCCATAGCATCCTTTGGCAACTTGGAGATGAACTTAGTTGCATCCTGGCCATTTTCACTGCCTTCAGGTATGTTAAGTATGCGCAGATTGGACCTGCAAGATCAATTTTCCAGGTTTTCCAGGCATTCCAACAAGGTAGCGTTTTGGGCCTGGAGAGACTTAACGGCAGCTTCAGCTTTGAATATGTGTTGAAAGTTATCGCCTGCCAAGGTTTCCACTGCTACAAGGCAGCCCTGAAAAGAGCTAACTTCGTCCCGCAGCCCGTCCACCGATGTTTGCAGAGGCCGAATCAACTCTTCAATTAATGTGGCCACATCCTCTAAAGTTGTTCCGCTGCTTGGATAGTTATGTGACCAATTGGGACAGGGAAACAGAATCTCCGCATTTATTTTCACCAGGTGTTTCAGCTTCGGAGGAAGCTGCGGCCATTGAGGCTACCTTGCTAACTAGGCTATTCGTTCGCCTGGCTGAAGTAGAAAGTTTTTGTTTAGGATTATCACTGGCCATTGTAACGTCACCAGGGTACAGAAAGGTGCGTCTGTCGGTCCGGTGCTTGATAGATGTGTATAATTCCTTTTTTAAAGTAATTTAACAAAAGCTAGCTGGGAACTCCTTCACCCTTCTTCCTTCTTCTACATTGCCAAACCGGAAGTCATCAATCCACCGTTTTACACAACATTTCAGGTGGCAAAAAACAGCCTTACTTAGGCACAAAAATTACTCCAAAAATAGATGATCTGGTTCATCTATTTCTTCCACTTGCAATTTCAATGCCGCAATGGCTCTCTTGGTTGGATCGAAGGAATAATTGGGAGCAACATTAATTTTGTTTAGGTCTTCATATCCGGAGGGGCCCGATAGAGACTGCCAGCTCTGGTAAACAGAAAAACATCCCCATTAATGAGCATATAGACCACTCTGACCTCTAAAGCCATAGTGTTACATTAGACCTGCAGAAAGTGAATGTGATCATCGGTGCGAGAGAGCTTCTCCAGGTTGTTGTGTTTCTTCTTCAGCAGAGTTATCTCCTCCTCCAAGTGGTCCAGGAGTAGTAATTCACTGGTAGTTGGTAATTCACTACCAACTACCAGTGTAGTTGGTAGTGAATTAACTACCAACTACACTGGTAGTTAATTCACTATCAGCGTGAATTAACTACACGCTGGTAGTTAATTCAATAATGGGATCACTTGATAGATGGTCTGCCTTGCCTATATCTATGATTGGCTGTATAAATATTCTCAAAATGAACGTACTCCCTAAATTCCTATACCTTTTCCAGGCTGTCCCTCTTAATCCTAGTGACGATTTTATTACAAAAATTCAAGCAATCCTAAATAACTTTACCTGGAACAACAAAAGAGCCAGATTATGTTTATCATTATTATATCTTTCATATTACATGGTTTTATTGGGCTGCTCTGCCCTAGAGGGCTGCTCAGCTCTCTAGGGCATCCTGCTGGTTTTCAACAACTGTTCTGTCATGGGTACATATAGAAAATATAAACACCACTCCCTTATCCCTAAATTCATATTTATACTCAAGGAAATGCAGAGTTATAAAAGAATACTTCAAACCCATTTGTTAAAAACACTATCCAAGTATGGTATGATGTACATAAATTCAAAAATGAAATACCAACACTATCCCAATTCTCCCCAATCTGGGGCAATATGACATTTGTAAGACATTTATAATGTAGACTTTGACCCGCCATGAACCTCAAAACAACAACCCCATGATCTGGTGTGAGCCAGCAAATTCCTTGCCTCAAGTCTGATGCCCTCCTACACCAGCAGTGGCAATGTATATGTAAGAGGATTATCCCATCCTGCCATTGAAATAATGCACAGCGCTGCAGGTATAAGTGCACATGATGAAATTAGAGTATAAATGTTTTATAATCCTAAAACCTTGCCGAAGGTTATGCTGCCAAAAACACTCTCCTCTTCTCTTTTCTCAGCTCCCTGCTGGAAGTCTCTGAAATGAAAAGGAATATTTGAAGAGCTTCATCCTTTGACACTTTAATGACCCCTTCTCTGTGAGACTTCCTGGCATTTTCTCAGACATCTCAATCACCTTTTCCTTCTTTTGTGTTGAGAAAAAAAACACCAAACACGTTTCACATGAGCGTTCATTGTGTGCCTACTCCAACAGAAACAAAAAAGGCAAACCATAAGCTTGCCTTTATCTCGCCTCCCTCATTAAACTCTGAATCACCCAGCAGGCAGGCAGAAAGAAAGACAAGTGATTGAATTCTGTTGGAGGAATAAAAGCCCATTTAGGCTGCCATGTTGAATGTGAGCCATCTTGAACAGTCTGCATCCAGAGATTCTGAGGAAGAATAGACTAAAGACCAAGCTCTGGGCCAGCTGAGCAACTGTAGATAATGTACCCTTGATGTTCTGTCATTGTGCTGAGAAACAGCACTCATGATGATGACCTGTCATGACCTCTGAGAGAGACTGAAAGGCAGCACCAGGAAATCATGGCACCAAGCTGGATGGCTTTATTCATGAGGTGCACTGGCAACCTTGTCGCGCTGAATTGTGACCCAATTATTTCAATGCAGCAGCTATGGTGGAAAGAGCATAGAAGAATTAAGAGAGCAGAAAAGGAGAAAACTGAGTTTGACATTATGGCCATCAGCCCAGCAGAGGTAAGAGGTTCACAGCCCTTTCAGTAAAACATGTCTGCCCGCTGTTTGATGAATCATGGAACCAATCAGGGGTGAGAGTCTGGCAGATGCACATGGGATCCCAGTTTCTAAGAATGAAGGCAGTCATCCTGCCGCTAGGATAAATGAACTCCAGACGGCTGAGATAGAATCTGCTTAATCAACTTTCTGAGTTGCACAAGATACAACCATAAAGAAGAGCTTTTGACACCCAACAATACACCTGTTGGGTACATTTCCTATTGTCTGAAGAACCTCTTACTCTAAAAATAAATGTTAAAAAACACTTTTAAATTGTCGAAAGACATTTTGGGTTCTCTGTAATGTTTCTTGTATACCTTTTTTCAGCCAAAAACCACCATCTCATCAAAATTAAATTGTGCTGTGAGGAGACTGCCCGTCAGGCAGCTACTCAACCCTTTATGTCTAGCCTCCCAACAGAACACACAGCGTTTGTGAAGTACGAACAAAAATATTCTGAAAAATTATAGAAGCTGGTAAAAAGTTAAAGTAAAAGCAGGGCTGAAAGAGGACAAAGGAGGATTTAGCAGTTGTTGAGTTTTTTCCTGGGAACTGACCTGTGCAGTGCAGGAATTGAAGCAGTGCTCTGCCTCTCTTTCTTCCTCCTCTCCTCACATTTCACTCGCCAGCTCCCAACATTTTCAACGTTGTCCCTCTTCTCTCCTGGAGGTAAAAGTTCTTGACATAGAGAGTATAGTGGTGAAAAAGTTTTTTTCTTTTTGTCCCACAATATCCTCTTCTAATTATTAAAAGAAATCCTCATTAAGAAAAAATTGAAAAATTACACCTTTTCACTCCCTCTTGTGTTAGATAAAACTGTGCCAGAGAGCAGCAGCAGCAGCCAAGGTCTGCTCCGTCATCTCATCTGTTCAAATTTAGAGGGTGGATTTCAGGCTGCAAAGCGAGCTCTAGTGGGCATGCCCACAACCGTCAGCCAGATTTTGTAATGAAGCTCACTTCCTCCCTTGTTCTTGCCTTGCCCCCGCTCCCTGAGAGTTCCACCTCATCACTTAGTTTAGCAGAGAGCAGGTTTTTATCATTAATCCTCAGCTTTTTTGGCAGAGGCATGCTTTTCAGTTGTGTTTGCAAATTATGTCACAGCACATCTAAATGGTTCAGAATACAGGAGTAAGGACATATTCACCTCCTGAGACAAGCCAAACATTTAAATTTGAGCTGTCTTTTCTCTAGTGGAAGAATATATGTACTTTAGTATATTTCAAATATACTTGCATTTGTGTAAGTTCATTTTATGTGTGCTACCTATAAATATATATAAAGTAAATAAAAGTGTACTTTAAGTGAACAAAATACTTATTTGCCCAAGTGTAAACATACACTTGCTCAAGTGTATCTTTAAAATGTCTGTCAGATATTTTGCATATATTTTAAAATAAATCCTCAAATCAAATTTTTTAAATTCACTTAATGCTTACTTTAAATGATTAATTTCAGTATGTTTTGAATTACATATCAGTGTATACTTTGGGCTAATAAAGTATGCCTTTTTAGGTGCCTTAATGATCTATAGGTAAAGAACAACAAAATAATAATCCTTATAGTGGAACTTGATGTAATGTTGTTCAACAAACTAATGTGTTCATGCCAAAATATCAAACATTCACAATTTAGTGACAAATTGTGAATGTTTGTCACTAAATATAAACAATACTCTTCCTTAACAATAAATATAGCAGCTATCTTCAGTTGTTTTCAGTTTTTTAACTAAAACACGGAAGCTGTCTTTACCTAATCCATTTTCAGATGTATGGTGTAAGATCTATTATTGAACGACTTTAGCTCCAGTTCACACTGCAGACCAGATGGTGGCAGTAATGCACACTGCCAGTATTTTTTTAAAATGCAAAAGAATGTAAGCCGTGAAGCCAGAGAAAATAACAGACGCTGTTCAAATTCACCACTTTTACTCGCATAATATTGCCTTAAAAGTAGAGAGAACCTTGATAATAGTAGTTTTGGTAAATTCAAGCTGGTGACATCCTAGTCCGAGTTAGACGACAACACAACTGGACAAGAACTGGATGGAAATGAGAAAAACCAACATCAACTGATTCTATTATATTACTGACTATTGCCTTTTTATGTTAGAAGTAGAAAAAACAGACACCCAGAAATGTTTTTCCACTCCAGGCATCCAGTCCCAATCATCATCAGTTCTGATGATGGCACATAGCGACTCCACAACGTCTTAAAATTGTAAGTCTTATTTTTTTCTTTGCCGTTTTTCTGTACTCTTTAAAATACAAGAGCTTTCTCTGTTCAATTGCTCTGTTCTGTTTTGTAGATTTCTGTAAAGTGCAGTGAATGGGAATGTTCTGCTGATCTTCACTGTTCTTAGGAGGGAGAAATGTCAGTTGGTCTGCAGTGATACTGGAATACTGTGACACTATTAGGGGGCGGACAGGTAAAGCCAACTGAGGAGAAGATCCAAGCAGTTTTAGAGTGGCCTACGTCTGAGACTCGCAAACAGTTGCAACATTTTCTCGGGTTTGTCAATTTCTACCGCAGATTCTTTAATTTACTAAATTAAAGAAACGCAATAAATAAATCAGATCTTTGATATCATTTTTATTGTGAAGAGCGACAGGGAAAGTGTCATTTTTTTCCCCTTTTGGAACTTGGAAAATCTGGCCCCAAATGCAGTTTGCATAACGACGATCGCTCTTAGTGAATCATCACCGTTAAGCGTGTGATCAAAAAAACAACCAACGGAGTGTAATAAAACGGCAGCCTTTTGAAAACATAAAGTATATAAAATTAAATGAATAGAGTTTAAGATCAATTTCTGTCCAAATGCCAAGCAAGTCAGTGCAATAGTGACACATAGCAGCTTCCTCTTCTCTTTTGACACATAGCAGCCATGAGCAACACAACCTGAGCAACGAAACCAAATAATATCACTAAGTGTCATTCTAAATGAATACTGATGAAAATTACTGCATCGCTTATTTATGTATGTTTTCAGTTTTTTATTTTTTTCCAAAAAATTTGTAGGTTCGCTTTTATTAAGGTGCGCTCCGGAAAGTACGGTACTCTTTTAGTCATTTGACAACTTGTTGCTACAGAGCAAACATTCAGGCAATCCTTCCACACTGGCAACGAATGCAGACGATTCGGTCCAGAATCGTAGAATTGAATGTTTCTTCTACACATTTTTATAGCATTGGAAAACGTTAAGAATGATTGTGTTGTGTTTGTCCTCCTACAGAAACCATATTAAAACAAAAAAATATTTCCCACCCCCATCTTTTCCCATTTTCAAACATTTTTGATGAAGCTCCATAGAGCCACTAGGGCGGCGCTAAAGAGCCGCATGCGGCTCCGGAGCTGCGGGTTGCCAACCCCGGTAATAGACAAACTGACGAACTTAACTGACAACATAAATTTCTGACATTTAATATAACATAATCACCTGTAATGAATGGTTAACAATAAAAAGCACAGTGAGCCTCCCTACTGGTCCACTAGTTCTGGGTACTGCAATAAAACTCCACATTAGTCCTTGAGCACAACCACCACTACTGTTCAAAAAAGAATTGGATTTGATGACTTACCACAGTAGAGTGCTGAACAGACTGTGTGGACTCTACATTTTCTCCTCCTTTTATAGCCAACCAGTAGGGGGTGCCAAAAATCACTCATTACAGGACAACTGTGAAACACATTTTAGCAGGATTTAACCTGAACCATTTTAACTATGTTACATTCACATGGGAGAAAACCTTCCCGGCTTCCACAGACTGACCGTCCCCGTCTCCATCCTGGAAGGCCAGAGTTCCAAGAGGGTGGGAGAGAACCTTCCCGGCCTCTGCAAGCTGACTGTCCCCCTTTCCACACTGGAGGGCCAGAATTGCTAGAAGGCCAGGGGCCTGAGGCTTCCCCCACATTCGCTTGGGAGAGACCCTGGTGGGGTTGGGACAACCAGTTTCAAGGCCTCCGTAGGCTGCAGGACTGAGGCTGTGAACCGAAGCAACTCTCGTGCCCCTGGTACGGCATAGCACCACCAAAAGGGGAGGACCCAGAGGTTGGCTGACAGAAGGAGGAGAAACAACAGAACTGATTCTTCTTGGAAAAGCCAATGAGACTAACCTGAAGGCAGCAAACACAAAGACTACAAAACTTCTAGTAAATGCACAGGACATGACCAGGTCGACAGCTTGTAACCGGTGACTACAAGGAGGCCAGAGAGACTACCGGTAAACATTAATCGTCCAGCGCTGAGTGAAGGCTCTGCCACTCCTTTATTTCCAGCTCTCTGATGAGGTTGATGAGCTCATCAGAGGGCTGGAAATCCATCCTGTCAGAGGGCGTGTGTGACAGGATGGATCAGAAATTATTTCTTCATCAGAAATAACAATATAACAAACGGTTGACAAACATTTTCCATAAAATTCAGCACAAAATAGTTTATTTCTTTCAGGATATTTTGTTTAATTCCTCTTTTGAAATTTAAACCTAATGTTAGGTATTAAAGGATGTTATTTGTTCAGCCTAGGTTATGGTTCTATTTCTGTTTAAATTCAAGTCAAAACTGTTAATCTATTTTGATTTACAGTTTTTTTATTTTTACCTTGTAGTTTTTTTCAAGAGGTTAAGGTTTTTTAATTTCCTGTTTTAACAATTTGATATTTCTAATTTAAACCCAACAGAATTTTTACGTTTCATACACTGTAACAATGAATATTGAATGTGGTTTGAGGGAGAAAAAAAGCAATAAAATACAATAGAAAATAATCCAGCAAAAGACTGAGCGTTACATGCAGTAGTGGCTGCATGTAGGATTTCCTCTCCCATTTCAAGTTACCCATCTGGTTTCACTCTGCCTCATCATTGGTAGAGTATAGGGCTAGCTGGGAGACTGTTTTTCAGTGCCTCTTCGCCAATTGGGCAGCATGTGTGCTGCAGCTTTGTGGTGCTGTGATGGAGGATTTTGTTTGCTAGAAACCCTGTCTTTTGTTGACATTGCTCTCCCTTTTTCTTTTAGGTTCTCATTTTCCCCTTTCTGATTTCTACAGATTAGTCTTCAATAATAAAACTTTAAATTTATCCTCCTGGTTTTGTCTCTTCACTTTTTCCCTGGTTTATCTATTGTCACAACCCCCCTCCAATACCCCTAGACTGCCTTGGGGATGTAACAATTTGGGTGCTCGTCCAGGATGTTTTTTTTTGTTGAGGTGAACTGATGAGGCTTTTCCTTTTGTTTATTTGTTGTTTTGTGGTGGGTTCAGTTGTCCCATTGTCCCATATTTTGTTAGGTAAGCTGGTCATTGGTGTGGTGGGGAAGAGGGAGAGTTACCAGATCCGACGGTCCTATGAGCGGATTGGTCTGTGTGATCTCCCTTCTTATGTTCATTTTTGGCTGTCCCATCACACTTTATAACTTCATAATTTGTTTTTTTTTTTGGAGGGGTTTCTAAGTAGTGTGTTTTTGTAATATGGTATCTTTTGACTTGGCTAGTTTTGTGTATGATCAGGATCTTTATGAGTTAGTTCAGCATTATGCATTCCATTTTCTAGTGCAATGGTGAAGAAAGAACTTTATTCCACTATACTTAAAAGTTTGACAAGTAGTGGCATTTTAATTGGTCTAGAAGCAACTGATGAGTCTAGCTTGAAAGTTGAGGATTCTGGTGATGATGACACGGTGGGTCCCAATAAAAATGAGGTGCTAAGTCATATTACCAGTTTTAGTAATGTGACTCCTACAGCTAGTAGGCTGGAAGAAAAACCTGTGACATTACCACAATATGAATCTTTTTCAGAAGAATCATCTGCTGGTTCAAAGATGGAGGCTCGGTTGAGGGTTTGTCTTGTTCGCCTTCAGCTGGAAAAACAGTGGAATTGTGAGTGGAAATTTCAGCTGCGTAGAGAACTGGAATTAAAGAAACTCAATGCAGAGACCGCTATTAGGATGAGGGATCTTGAGCTGAAGGCTGGTCCAGCCCCTTCCCTTACGTCTCAAGTAGTTGCGTCTCCTGCCTTTGATGTCACCAAAAGCATTCCCCTGGTACCTGTTTTTTGTGAGTCTGAGGTTGATAGCTATTTTTGAGCTTTTGAAAGAATTGCCTTGGCATTAAACTGGCCCTGAGAGGTATGGGCAATACTGGTGCAGAGTAAACTAACTGGTAAAGCTAAGGAAGCCTGTACCAATTTCCATGGAAGAAGGCTTATTGTATGAGACACTTAAAGCTACATTCTTGCGGGCATAGGAATTGGTGCCAGAGGCTTATAGGCAGCGTTTTCGAGCTCTTAGAACACAAGTATCAAACTCCAGTCCTCAAGGGCCACTGTCCTGCAACTTTTAGATGTGCCTCTGCTGCACCACACCTGAATAGAATAATTGGGTCATTAGCAAGACCCAATTACCTCCTCCTCTACATAAGGAGGAGCCATTTCATTACAGTGTTTTGTACCTGTGGCACATTTAAAAACTGCAGGACAGTGGCCCTTGAGGACTGGAGTTTGACACCCCTGTCTTAGAAAGACTATGAGCCAAACCCATGTTGATTTTGCATGGGAAAAAGCATTGTTTTTCCGTCAGACAATTATGACAATGATTTTAAAAGATCCCTATACTTTGCCCTATTGATGAAACCTTTAATTGATTTGCTAATTTAATTATTGGTCATCCCAGGTGTTGTTGGATGTGTCTACAAGTTATGTATTTCAGTAACTTAACTCTTCATTAGCAGTAAACATCTGCAAGGCGCTTTGGAAACTACGAATCCGTAAAGCAAATAACCTGTCTTATCTGTTTGTATTTTCCAGCTGAGCAAAGATAGGAAGTTGGATTCTAATGGAGTGAATAAAAAAATGAAGCAGATCTTAGTATGATGGTTGTCTGAAAGGTAAAAAATGAAGACATGCAAAATAGAAACTAGTTTACTGTATAGTGCTAAGGAAATGTTTAAACAATTAGGCCATGCAGTTCATGCAAGGACTACTATCGCCCCATTGGGACCGCAAACATGATACATTTTCAGTCCATGGAAATAGATATTGTTGTGAGTGATTTTGTGACTTTAGTGCTGTAATAGATCAAATTAATTTGGCCAATCCTGAAGTGTATGCAAAGTCAAATTTCTATTCTAAAATCAGTAACTTGTCTGTGTAATTTTAAATGGATGTTGTTTTTTTTCTATTTAGGACTAATTTAATATTTTTTACATTTACCTTTTGCAATTTTATGATTACTTAGTTATTTTATTTATTGTATTGATGAACCAAATAATGTTTAGACACATTAAATGTCTTTAATGTGTCTAGGCATTTCCAAGGCAAAAGTGTTGAAACCATGCCATTAACTTGTAGTTTGATTGTAACAGCTGCTGGTATTTAGCTTTAACTGTTTCTGCCTGTTGCTTTGAAGCTTCAACATGACTACCTGCTTTAGAAGGTCATTGACACCCACACCACTCATTCCCTCAATATAATAGTGAGCATCAAACTAGTTCTTTTTAATGGTCTCCTGAAATTGAATACATATACATACTGTAAATACTACATTTTTGCCAAACACAGACGGTAAATAAAACTTTCTTTACATTGCACCTTTAAATATAATAATCAGTGCTTCAACAAACAAGCTATGTTAATATCAAGGAGGATGTTAGAGTAGATAAGAGGTATTATAAATGTAAATGTTTTATACTTTTTAAATCTTTCTAATAA
Source organism: Poeciliopsis turrubarensis (assembly GCA_010277015.1). NCBI lineage: Eukaryota > Metazoa > Chordata > Actinopteri > Cyprinodontiformes > Poeciliidae > Poeciliopsis > Poeciliopsis turrubarensis. The sequence continues at coordinate 373,263 of VMRN01000159.1, read as the reverse complement.
ATAAAAACACATATATTCAAAAAGAAGTAGACTCTTGGCACTAAGGCTGATTGACGAAGCTGAAGTTGGTTTCTGATTCGGGAGATGGCTAAAGGGCGATTCGGCCTAATTTTTCAATACCTTTCGCATCTTTAATTGACTCTAGTTTAAAAACTACAACACCTAGACTCTTCAAAACTGGACTGGACTATTCTTCTCTAAGAGCAGAATATTTATAATCATGTTTGGGATTTGTGAAACCTTTTTCTGATTTGTGAAACCTCAACAGAGGTTGATCTTACCACTTTTTTGCATCTGGCTCACACTAGAACTGCTCCAGTTCTCAAAATACAACTCATAGACATTTCAAACCTGGACTACATTATTCTGCTCTAATAGCAGAATATTAAGAACCGTGTTTGTGATTTGTGAAAATTTTTTCTGATTTGTGAAACTCCACTTCACTTAACAGACCGCTGCAGAAGATCTTTCCTTCCAACAACCATCACTATCTACAATAACTCTTTGAAGAATTAATGAGTTACACCAACATTTAATTTCCCATTGGGATTTATAAAGTGGCTTTGAATTGGAATTGAATTTGGAAAAAAAAAACCCTTCATGGAACAAGTGTGAATCTTCAGTGATATTTGACAAATCATGTAAAGGTTTCACAAATCCCAAACATGATTTAAAATATTCTGCTATTAGAGCAGAATAATATAGTCCAGGTTTAAAATGTCTAGGTGTTGTAGTTTTGGAGTTAGAGCAGTTCTAATATGAGCTAGACGCAAAAAAAGGTAAAAATTGTATTTTAATTGATGTTTCACAAATCACAAACATTGTTTTAAATATTCTGCTACTAGTTGAAAATAATCCAGTCCAGGTTTGAAGTGTCTAGTTATTGTAGTTTTGGAATTAGAGCAGATATTGTGTGATCAAGACACAATATCCATGGAAAGGGTAAAACATTATTAATTAATTATTGCAATTTCACAAATCAGAAAAAGGTTGCAGAAAGTAATGAAAAATTAGGTGAAATTGCCCTTCAGCCATTTTTCGAATCATAAGCTGGAATTGGAAACCAACTTCAGCTACGTGGCTGATTGGCGGATTCATGAACATGACAGCTGATAGAAAATGCTTCCAGAATGAATGCAGTAACGACATCAACAACTGCTCTAACAACTGATGCCACTCATTTTGCAGTTGGGGCAGTTTGTGAGCAATGGGTGAATGGTGCCTGGTAACCCCTCGCTTTTTTAGTAGGAATCTCCGGGATGCCGAAAAAAATATATAGCACCTTTGATAGGGAACTGCTTGCCCTTTTTCTGGCAATAGGCCTTTTCTGTTTCATGTTGGAGGTTGGAGGGCAGGGACTTTTCTGCCTTTATTGACCTCAAGCCTCATTTTAATATGGAAAAAGTTTCTGAACCATGGTGGGACAGGCAACAACGGCATTTGTCTCCCATTTCAGAGTTCACCACTGACATTCAACATGTGGCAAAATATGCTGAAAAACACGACCAAGGTTGTGTGTTCAGACCATGACAGGGTCACCAATGTGGAAGTCATCAGAAAAAGACGAAAAAGTAATTTGAGTCTTGATTTATTCGCAAAGTCTTCCAACTAAAACCAAAAATAGAATACAACTGTCTCACCTTCTCCCTTTCACAATAAAAGTATACATTTGGGTGTTAAATATATAAAGTAAACGTTACCATAGGGACGAGAGTCAGAGAGTGTTAGGGCAGTGGTGGAGACGAGAGGAATAGAGGCTCGTGAGTTTTAAGTCTGGTTCACACGGCATGATTTAAAAATTGTCAGCTGATTTTCCAAACCTCTGTGACCACACAGAACTGATAAAAGTCCAACAGGTTCGATCGGTTCGTGCGTCCAGTGTTGAGAATATAAGTCTGGTTAGCATAACTGTAAAGACAGTCAACCGTTAGGCATATGAAATATTAGATGTAGCATAAATATTTGGAGTAGACTTTACGTTAAGGTAAACTTAGATAAAGATCCAAACTAAAACAACTGGTGACTCTGAACTTACATAAATTTCTAAGGAGGGTTTTCAGACAGGCAGTGTTGTACTCCTGTAAGTGGTTTGCAGACAGGGAGTTTATCTGTTACCAGGATCAATAAATTCTTTGGTATTGGTTTAAGAGTTCAATGAAACACTAAAACCTTCAAGAAAAGTCTTCTACAAGTATAATCAAATGTATTAAGATATTTCCTTTAACCATTAACAGCATGTTTTGAATTAGTTAGTTTTAACCATACTAATTGTATGCAATTTATATTAATGAAATACAATAGGATTAGGAAACTGTTTTATTTCTAAAATATTTCAGGTATTCTAAAAGAGCTTTTCTAAAAGTAGACAATCCTGCAGTTTTAGATCTAAACTTATAGTTATTATTTGGCATTAGACTTTGTGCCAGTTTGTTTAAAATAGAAATCAGTTTCTTGTTGAATCACTGAGGCAGAAAACCAATGGGCCTTGCTGCAGGTCATAAATTCTGGGCTGGAATGTAAAAAGGAGGAGGCTGGTACAGCAAGACCCTGTTTGAGAATGACCTTTGTTCTCTCCATATATTTGCTTTCTGGTTTTTTAGCAGGTCTCAGAGGAGGTAATAAAATTAACATTAAAACAGCCCTACAAGGGGAAGACACACCATCTAATGCATATATTTAAATGAAGTGAATACACATTCTTATAAAAAGGTCTGTTTTACAGCAGAAGATTGAACCACTTTGTGTCCGAGTGAGTGGTTTCCAAAAATGCATTTTTGTCTTTACTTTTCAACTCGTTACAGATAATTCTATGTTTTGTCATGTGTTGGACTTCTTGATGATCTGGGTGTAATGCTGATGTAACATCCTGCATGCATTGAACTCTCTGGATAAAGCTCTAGATATATCTGAAGTCTGATGTTGTATGGTTGTTCTTTATTATTTTCCACTGCGCATGCAGAGACTTTTGGATCTGGGAAACTAGAGGAAAATTAAGGAGCAAAGTGAAGCTATTCCTCTGGTTTTAACACCAGCCACACGGCAAGAGCAACACACCTCGCAAGAACCGATTTCACTCATGAACATCCCAATTCCTGAAGAAAATCCGTAAAACCCCAACATACCATACGTGACTTCAGAGTGATAAACATGTCCAACGACGTACTAGAAGCAACATTGATAGTTTGTGGACACATTTTAAGCAATGAAAGAAAAAACGTTGGATGAAAGACTGCGGGAGCAGCCTCTCGGTGTTCCACATTAAACTACCTGGAGGAAATAGTGTTCACATTGAACGGGTTTTCATGTGACACTAGTCTGATAGCGTTGAGAGTAAGGGATATATGAGTTCATATTGTTTACAGTTGACATCAACATGATAAAAGTCAACATAGAGTTGTCACAGGGATGTGATAGAAACATAAGCGAAAATGCTCAACAGCAACAGGTTCTATATATTCACGTAAATATTGACATGGTGAATTATCCAGAATTATAAGAACAAAAAACAAGACATCATCTGAGACTTCTCTATCAGCAGCAGAGAGGGGTCCGGTAAGTTGAGTCTGGCTTATTTTTCTCAGACGACGGCAAGGAAAGGATGATAGGGTATGTGATCATTTTTGATCGCTACACAAATTATAACATCAATCACAATTGTGTTTTCAGAACCTAATAAACAAAGCTTATTGAATGGATCTCATATTACAGCTAAAGCCAGCACAGCCTCCTGCTGCTCCCCTGCCTGCAGTGGGAGGCTTCGCTGGCTCCAGGCAGGGGTTTAGTGTCTTTGCCGGATGAACAAACATGCGACTGCCATTCTCTGTCCCACACTGAGAGTTGTGTTAAGGCTTCCCAGATGAAGAAGAAACAGAGATCCCCACCCAAATAGTTCATCAAACTTGCTAGTTCTCATTAGGATTGTGTGAAATAAAGGGATTTGTCACAAGGGAATTTTAGGTAATCAGTATGCTCGAGTATGAAGACGCAACCGTACACAACCAGTACACACGGAGTGCGCGCGGTTCATGGAATGCGCACAGTCCGCCCGAGTATGTGGGGGCCTTAACAGACCACACAGACAGGATCATTTTACTAATATCACAAGCGACAATCTTAGAACTCGGGAACATCCTATGATTGTTATTAGAGAAAAATCGGGGCAAAAAATGTTAAATTGTGTCATGTGACCTTCTCCCTACCCGTCCCCCCGGGCCGCAGTAAAATTGCCAAGCCTTGACTGGTCCGCGGTGATAAAAAGGTTGGGGACCACTTCTGTAAAATATTGATATTTATTCAGAACTGAGGAATGTGCAACTGAGTATCTTCAGAAAATGCTCGTCCGGGCCTGCACCGAAGTAGTAAAATGCGGTGCCAGCCCCGAAAAAAAGCCAGTGGAAAAGGGGCATAATGTTTGAGTTGCCCAAACACTCCCTAACCGGCAAATGAATATAAAAATTAATCTGCCTTTGGGAAGACATCTCTCAGGCCCTTAACCCAGGGCCTAACAGGTCCTGAAGAAGAGTGAAAAGCATTCAGTCCTACATGCAAGCCAGCATCAGTTGGCTCTGATCAACTGAAAGTGATTAGAACAGAACTCAGAAGTCGAATGAAAAAGCCTAAAATGGCTATCATGAAAACTCATTTTAAGAAAGAGAGGAATGAATGATGGTGACGCCATAAATAATAAACTCATACATACCTGTTTAACCTAAATTAAAACCATTACTTACCTGTTTCAATGGGGAGGCCTCATTAAGCAGCCAAGTTGAGCACATGAATTCCCTCAGGAGCTGACTACAATTGTGAGTGAAAGCTAGGCTGGGCTGGGCAGGGGGTTATGAAAAAAAGACAAATATTCCAATCAGAGGTCGCGCTACACTTTTTTGTTTTGTTGTTCTATTTTTAGTCGTCAAATTGTAATCATATTAATATCGGCTATTTAGTCACATTTTTATGTGGTTTAATTTTCACCTAGTTGAACCATGAATCCACATCCCATCACACATAAAGCAGATAAATGCATCTAAATTTTTCTCAGTGGCCTCAATAACATAATAAATAAAATTAAACGACTCCACTTAAATTACCGGCACATCACCCATGTAGAGCCTCACAACTTCCTTCTGGTCATATCTGCGAAGAAATCTGTGCTGGTTCATCTGTCAGTTGGATCTGTCTGAACCCCAGGTGATCAGTTGAGCTTTTTCTTTTTTTCTTTTTCACCCTGGATGTGCGCTTTTGTGAGGATTTTTTTTTTGCGTGGTTTCGCTTCCCCAATAGGGACAGATGTAAGTCTGTTGTGCTTCTGAGCGCCACTGTCCTTCTGGGCTTGGGAGGGTAACATCTTCCATTTGTTTAAACCGCAGGGTGAGTTAAGTTTAATTCTTCGCAGTACGCATTAATTGTGCAGTGCATTGCATACGTTACTGTCTAATTAACTTCTGCACCTTCATTTATTTATGTCCTCAAGACAAACTGCCGGCTCCTCTGTTTAGACTATAAATGGATTAGCTCAACTTTCTCTCTTTATTTTTCTCTGTTCTATGTAATGGAGACTTGAATTAAACACGCCATTTCAACTAAAGGTTTGCAATGCGCTTATGAACCAAACGCTCCAAACTGTCCTGTCCAAAACTCTTCAACACACTGTCAGCTCCCGGTCAGAAAGACGCATTTAGTTCACTGTCCATGAGATGATATTCAGAAACATTTTTTTTTTTATAGATTGATTTTAGTTGCCTCTGCAATTAACTTTTTGCGTAAAGTGTATTATATCTGCCGATGTGCGCCACTCATGGGTGTTAATTATAGCCTGTCAAATGACCGACTGGCTTCAAATTTTCCCAGTTTAAAAAAAATAAGGTCAAATACAGAAAATATTCTGTCAACGTGACCTCAGATCACAATATGTTTTTGCTATGTCAAGATTCACGATATTCTTAAATGAGCTCCAATTTTATTTTAAACTATAGCATGATGTCACCCATGCAAGTTCCCACCTCCATTTCTCTGCTAGACTTAAATGTAAGTTCAATATATGAAATAAAAAGGGATGCAGTATTTTGCTATGAATATGTAACACTCACAATGTGTTTACAGTTAAAATAACAACAATAGGACCAATGCTAGGTTCGGCTGCTGGAGTAGAAAATGTGTAGATGTATAAATGAACACAGACTAGAAGAGTAAGTTTAACTGCCGGCTTATTATTTGTTGAGAGAGAGAAAAAAAAAAAAACAATATTATAACAAACAATTGACATACAATGACGTAAATTCAAATTCAAAATAGTTCCCTGTTCTTCCAGAATAATTTATTTAATCCCTGTTTGAATTTTTTAAACCTAATGTTAGGTTTTAAAGGATACTATCTATTTAAACCTAGGTTATAGTTCTATTTTAGTTCAAGTTAAGACTGTTAATCTAATTTATGTTAATATCTTAAAATTTATTTTAGTCGTTCAGTTCCTTTTAAGAAATTATGGTTATTTTAATCTCCTATTTTTAACTATTTCGGGTTTCTATTATGACCCAACAGAAAATTTTACATTCCACACCAACAATGTAAATGAATGCAATTCAAAACAAGAAAGAAAATAAAACACAATAGAACAATCCAGTAAAAAAAACTGAATAACTTGTGCTTCAACCAAAGTCTTTCTCTATGATGATCCTGAAGGGATTATTTCCGGTTCTCTGAATCCGCTTTTTCTTAGCAGGAAACATGGGCAGATCATACCAGTCTGGATGATTCGAAGTGTCCAGCAGAGGGCGCAGCTCCTGCTAGACGACAGTTACAGGGCTCCTGGGTTAACGGCTCGCCATCTCGTTTCTCGTTTGCAGAATCCAATTCGGGAATCGGTTCGGATTTTCCCGGTCCAGCTTCCAGTAGGACTTTAAAAAGGCCTAGTTCAATAACCACAAGCATAACAAAAGTTCTTTTAACTTTTCTCTGTGCTGAATAAAGCAACATACTAGCCAATTCAGGTCATCCGTTACTTAAAACGGTTTTGAACATGGACCAACGGAAATATGTTGCTTTACCTCTCCGTTTCGATTAAATAAAATTATTGTACAAATAATATTCTTGACAGAAAACAAAATACAGTTTTTGACTCACCAAGTTCAGTAGATAACACTCTGAACAAAGTCAACAAAAGAATTTCAGAAGTTCCTCCAAAAATGAGGAAAAAGTTCCCAACAGCTAGTAGCCTTACTGTAACACTATGATGTCCGATAAATCTGTGTTACCAGAAGTTTGGAGGTCGTGGGTGAAGAAAGAGCAGGACAATGAGCGGAAATAGCGTAGCGGTCCAGACTTTTATTCAACCAACTTGCCAAAACACATAACAACCACAAAACACAAAAAAAAAACCCAGAACCTCCGGAGGAGGAGCAATAGTAACTCCTCTTAAAGGCGCAGCACAACTCCTTAACTGTGGAACATCTTTAGTAAACAATGGATCTTCTCTAGAACCACATTACATGAAAAGTAAAAATAAATCATCTTACATACTTCCCCCTCTTTAAATGAAATGTCCTCATTTCAAAGTGAAGTTGTCGCAAAAAAATTAAATAAAATAAATCATCTCACCAGAGTACAATTTATCATCATCAAGTCATATCACATGGGGCTTACAAAACAAAGGACAAAACTCACAATACGACCCCAAAAAGATCAACCGTTAACATTTTCGTTTTGAACTGAACCAGTCCTTCAACCGCCCATATGGAAAACCAACTTTAGAATTTTTTTTTTTTTTCATAACAGCAGTCGTTGTGGCTTCCGAACGGTCCGCCCACACCTGGTAGTGACTGCATCCCCAGAAGGAGGCAAACTGGAGGGCGCTTGTGCATGCTGATGGGAAACAAGTCCAGTTGCAATCCTTGGTGAAGATGGTAGCGACCTAGTAGTTTTTGATGCCTGGGCCGCAGCTGGTCGGCCAAACGACCAGGGCAATGACCCAGACAAAGCGGTATATCTCTGCCGTGTATCCCTGTTCGGTGGGAATACCGACTGGGTGACATCTAGTGGCAATGCGTCTGTGGAACTACGGTAAGGTTTTAAACGATCATAGTGAATGACCTTGGTCGCAGCCTGAGGATATTTCACATCCATCAGCTTGTAAAGTAGTCCCTTTTCATCCACAGATACAATCTTAAATGGTCCAGTCCAGTTTGGGGAAAGCTTTTGTCTTTGGGTGGTGGGGTCGTCTATCCACACCAGATCCCCACAAGCATAAGGCCTAAACCTCGTGTCTTTGTTGTAGTAGTACTCTCGTTTTTGTCTTTGTTCTTCGCGATGGAGAAGAACAGTTTCAAAAGCAGCATCCATCCATGTAGCCAGTTCTGAACCATAGTTTTGTGGGCAATCAGAAACCACCGGTGATGAAACATGGATATTAGCAGGTAGGTGGGGTTCCCTACCATGAGCAAGGAAATATGGTGAGTACCCTGTGCTCGAGAGAGGAGTAGAGTTGAAGGAAAGTACCACAGCAGGGAGGTAGTGGTCCCGTTCACCTCCATAGTCCTGAATTAGTCGAGCCAACTGCTCTTTTAGAGTCCGATTAAACCGTTCAACCATACCATTCCCTCTCGGGTGGTATGGGGAGGTTATTTTCTTTGTCATTTGCAGCCTCTGACAAATGGTCTGAAAAATTTCCGACTCATATTGTCGCACTTGATCTGACAACAGTTCCTCAGGAACACCATGTTCTGGAATGTATCGTTCACAGAGTAACTGTGCCACTGTGGTAGCCTTTTGATCAGACATAGCATAGGCATTTACATACTTGGTAAAATGGTCCTGTACCACAAGCACATCTCTATTACCAAGAGAGGTAACCGGAAGTTCCGTAATGTCAGTACAGACCAACTGAAATGGTCTGTCAGTCTGAATAGATTGCAAAGGCGCTCGATGCTTAGGTACAGCTTTTCGAAAAGCTTCACATGTCTTACACAGATTACAAAAGTTTTCAATGTCAGATCTCATTCCTGGCCAATAACACACTGCCAATGCTTTCTTAAATGTGCGCTCAGCACTGTAATGACCAGAACAAGGATTACCATGGGGAAAATGCATTGTTTCTGGAACAAGTGCAGATGGAATTAACACTTGATAAAGCTCGGGTTTCCCTGGTGTACTCTGACCTTTGCGACAGAGCAAGTCATTACATAGTAATAACTTAGGAAACTACCACCACAGTTTCCTCTGAAGTCTATCCTTTACCTGTCTTAGGTAGGGACGTTTCTTGTTTTCTACCCAAGAATATACTTAAAAGAAAACAGGATCTGAGAGTTGTGCAGATAGAATGTCCATGTTATGATTGGATAATGTCTCTTGTAATGTGGCAAACCCCATTTTCACCTGTTCCCCATCCTTGTCCACACAACACACTTGTGGTACAACATTAGTCATCTCTGAATGTTTGGGGCTTGGGGGTGGCCACTCAGCCAGTGAGACCGAATTTTCTGTATCACTACTTGAAGAGTCACCATCAGGTAATGCTGAAACTGTTGCCTCAGTTGAGTCCTGCCCCAACGGTATCCGCGACATTGCATCAGCGTTTGTGTGTTTCTTGCCATCTCTGTGAATGATTGTCCATTGATACGGGTCCAACTCCAATGCCCAACGACCCCTGCATCCAGTTGGATCATGCGTGACGTCCATCTTCCTTAAGCTAAGCAAAGGACGATGATCAGTGATGATTGTAAAAGGATTGCAACTCAGATAATGTTTAAAGTGTCTAATTGACCATACAATAGCATATAGTTCTTTGTCATAGGTAGACCACTTTCTCTCTGTTTTTGAAAGTACATGACTTGCAAAAGATACAACCCTTTCACATCCCTGCTGTGTCTGAGACAGTATGGCACCAACTGCAACATTAGATGCATCCGTGCTCAAAGTGAAGGGTTGATCAAAGTTGGGAAACGCCATTACTGGCGGGGAAGTCAGCGCATGCTTAAGCGCTTGAAAAGCGGCAGAACAGTCATCTGTCCATTCAAACACCACTTGTTTTTGGGTAAGCCGATGCAAAGGCTGAGCAATAAAGGCATACTTATGTACAAAACGTCTGTAATATGAACAAAGTCCCAAAAAGGCACGCACCTCTGTTGGTGAGCGTGGAACAGGCCAGCTACTGATGCGTTCACTGTTTACTGGGTCCAACGCCAGTCCATCTCGAGACACAATGTGTTCCATGTACTTTACAGACGGTTTGCAAAAGTCACATTTCTTAGGGTTTAATTTCAAACCTGCTTGTCGAAAACGAGTAAGAATGTCCATGAGATTGTGGAGGTGATCTTCAAAGGTTTTCCCCATGCAAATTACGTCATCCAAATAAATGACACAGGTTGTCCAGTGAAGTCCTCTCAGAACAAGTTCCATGAGCCTTTGGAAGGTTGGAGGCGAGTTTTTAAGCCCCATTGGCATGACCTTAAATTGATACAAGCCGTCACCTGTCGTAAACGCAGTCTTTTGTCTGTCTGCTGGATCCATTTGTACTTGCCAGTACCCACTGGACATGTCCATGGTAGAAAAGTACTGAGAACCCGAAAGCGCGTCTAGACTGTCATCGACTCTCGGTAAAGGGTGAGCATCAGTAATGGTGACAGAGTTCAGTTTACGAAAATCTACACAAAATCTGTAAGAGCCATCCTTCTTTTTTACCATGACTACTGGGCTGGCCCAAGGGCTCGAACTATCCTCTATTAAATCATGTGATTTAAGAGTTTCAACTTGGCAGCGAATTTCTGCCTTCATGGCTGGAGAAGTGCAGTATGCTCTTTGTGAGATTGGGCTATCACAGTTTGTAGTGATTTTGTGTGTCACTATATCAGTTCTGCCAAAGTCATGTGGGTGTTGACTAAAAACATCTGCAAAAGAAGTCAGTGTGTCTGTGAGTTGTTTTGTCTGCAAAGACGTCAGATCTGTGTCTGTACCATCTGCAAGCGGGATTATACTGTGACTGGCAGGTGCTTGAGCAGCAATGTTACAGATAGAACTGTCCATAATGGTGAATTCACTCTGGCCCTCTGCTAAGACAGCATGAAAGTGCCCCACCTGTGGACCACCATGTAACATGACGTCACTCTGTGAAACATTAGCTACTTTAACACAAATAGAACCTCGTTCTACCCTGGCCACAGTCCATGCAATACCAGCAGAAGACTGGTCGGTATAATGTGGTACAACACACCAATGTAGCCATTCGGTAAAAACCCTTTTTGGGGTGCATCCAAAGTAGCAGTGACGACCCTCTCAGACATAGCAGGAATGCTAACGGTGGATGATACAGACACAGCAGTCAGGCAGGGAACATACAGATGTGGACTAACCAGTGGCACAGCTGTACCTGCTATGTTGCATGTCATGTTGCGAGTGTCAACAGTAATGCCATTTGCCACCATAAAATCCCAACCTAAAATGACTGGCTTTGTGCAGTTTCTGACAACTTGAAGCATGTGTGTCATGAGCTTATCTGCCATATTCAGGTTCACATAAATAGAGCCTACAGAGTCAAGGGAATCGCCTGTGACACCAGTGAGGGGGATAAACTGTTTTACAATGGGTTTTCTGTACAGAGCAGGTGTAGCCATCCTAAAGTCCTCACTGATGACTGAAACGTCCGCCCCAGTGTCAAGAAAAGCATGCACTACAGTGTCCTCAATAACAACTGACACATAACTCTTCTCTACGTCGGTCAAACCTGTAACGTCACTAGTAGCCGTGTCATGATAGGTGTTAGTCTCTGTGTGGGCTAGGGAGAAGTCCGTAGCTGGCAATTCGCCCTCATTGGCAGCTACTTGTAGTTTACCTGAGCTTCATTTGGATGTGACGGGGAACGGAAACGTACTCGCCCTGGGCCAGGTGAGTGTTTACGGCAGTCACTTTCATAGCGGTTAGGAGAGCGGCCACGACCAGAGAGGCCTCTGGTTTCAGAGTTGTAGCCCAGTGTGTAGCGGTCAGATGATTCAGATCGGGCACGTAAACCCCTTTGGTTGTTTCCATGCATCAGATAAGAACTGGAACCTCGGTCAGGTGTGTTACGGTCATTTGATGAGGCCCTGTGACGTGAAGGGGACCCATAGTATCCATCTGACAAGTATTGGTCAGATGGATACTGACCCGATAACGAAATCCATAGCTTTGCCCGTCCTGTCGACGTGCATCTTCTCGCTGGCGGTCCATTGTCAGTTGCAGCTGTTCAACTCTGGCCGACAGTGTTTCAATAGTCTTTGCCATAGTCTTTAAATCATCTGCAGTAGCCGAGCGGACTCCTAGAGGAGTAGGTGAAGGAACCGGAGTTGACCAGCCAAGTGAGACAAGCAGGGTAAACTGGTGGTGTAGACCAAGACTGCAAAGTAGGCGTGGTAATGAAGACTCTACTGGCTTGGTGCGCAGTTTCAATCTGCATAGCAAACTGTAGAGCAGTCTTCAGCGTATCAACGCCCTGCTCATGACATCGCAGCTGCAGGTATGGGTCCAGTCCAGCAATAAAGCGTCGGAATTTTTCTCCCTGTTTAGCATTATTACCATAAGTTGGAAAAGCTTCTTCTACCAAACGGCAAATCTCAGCAGCAAACACAGGAAGGGCTTCACCCGGAAGGCGACTGCATGCATTAATGTACCTTTGGAAAGTCGACAAATAAGCAGTTTGTCCAAAAACGCTCTTCAGCTTATCTTTCGTGGCAGAATAGTCCGCTTTTTCCGCATCACATAGGCTATCCCAGTAACTAAAAGCAGCACCCCCTAAACATGTAGGTAGCAGTTTCACCAAACTATCCGCAGTAGTATTGGGATCAGCAGCAACAGTCACTTCAAAACGTCTGCACCATTTTGAAAAATCCTCTTTTCCGTCGCCCATGAAAATGTGGCTGTAGTAAGGCCTGGCACGGTTACTTGTAGAATGAAAAGGTAGTTGATCCCAATTATTACTTGCCATAGCCGAGCATTCGTCTCCGTACGCGGCAGTCCACAGAGGAAAAGAGACAGGAGAAAAAAAATAAAAAAAATAAATCAGTCTTCCCCAGCCGCTATATACGCAGCTCACCACGTGCAGCACGAGCTATCCGTGGTTAGCATGCTAACGTGTGCGCACCACTCCAATTGCTGAAAGCGTCCACAAACCGCTGCCACCAGTGTAACGCTATGATGTCCAATAAATCTGTGTGACCAGAAGTTTGGAGGTTGTGGGTGAAGAAAGAGCAGGACAATGAGCGGGAATAGCGTAGCGGTCCAGACTTTTATTCAACCAACTTGCCAAAACACATAACAACCACAAAACACAAAAAAAACCCAGAACCTCCAGAGGAGGGGCAATAGTAACTCCTCTTAAAGGCGCAGCACAACTCCTTAACTGTGGAACATCTTTAGTAAACAACGGATCTTCTCTAGAACCACATTACATGAAAAGTAAAAATCAATCAACTTACATTACGAATCGGCGGTTTGCTCTTATCTCTCCTCCCCCCTTCAGGTTCGTTCTTCTTCTTGTTCTTGTTGTGTTTATTGGCGCTTGGCAACAAACTTCAAGTAGCATTACCGCCACTTACTGGTATGGAGTGTGGCTCGTGTTGGTCTAATTCTCTCTCTCTCTCTCTCTCTCTCTCTCTCTCTCTCTCTCTCTCTCTCTGCATATATATATATATATATATATATATATATATATATATACCCTATGACCCCTTTGAAGAAGACAACTTTGGATCTCGTGTTCCCTCGCCCGGAAGCGGGTCACCGGGGCCCCACTCTGGAGCCAGGCCTGGAGGTGGGGCACGTTGGCGAGCGCCTGGTGGCCGGGCTTTTACCCATGGAGCCCGGCCGGGCTCAGCCCGAAGAGGAAACATGGGTCGCTCTTCCAATGGGCTCACCACCTGTAGGAAGGGCCATAGGGGTCGGGTGCAATGTGAGATGGGTTGTGGCCGAGGGAGGGGGTCTTGGAGGTCCGATCCTCGGTTGCAGAAACTGGCTCTTGGGATGTGGAATGTCACCTCTCTGGTGGGGAAGGAGCCGGAGCTGGTGTGTGAGGCTGAGAGGTTCCGGCCAGAAATAGTCGGTCTCACCTCGACGCATGGCTCTGGTTCTGGAACCAGTCTCCTTGAGAGGGGCTGGATGTACTTCCACTCTGGAGTTGCCCACGGTGAGAGGCGTCGAGCAGGGGTGGGTATACTTGTTGCTCCCCATCTTGGCGCCTGTACGTTGGGGTTCACCCCGGTGAACGAGAGGGTAGCCTCCCTCCGCCTACGGGTGGGGGGACGGGTTCTGACTGTTGTTTGTGCTCACGGGCCGAATGACAGTTCAGCTTACCCACCCCAGGAGGGAGCCCCTCCTGGGGACTCCCTCGTTTTGCTGGGGGACTTCAACGCTCACGTGGGCAATGACAGTGAGACCTAAAGGGGCGTGGTTGGGAGGAGTGCTCCCTCCGATCTGAACTCGAGTGGTGTTCTGTTGCTGGACTTCTGTGCTCGTCACGGATTGTCCATAACGAACACCATGTTCAGGCATAAGGGTGTCCATATGTGCACTTGGCACCAGGACACCCTAGGCCGCAGTTCGATGATCGATTTTGTCATCATTTCGTCGGATCTGCGGCCGTATGTCTTGGACACTCGGGTGAAGAGAGGTGCGGAGTTGTCCACTGACCACTACCTGGTGGTGAGTTGGCTCCGGTGGTGGGGGAGGATGCCGGTCAGACCTGGCAGGCCCAAACGTGTTGTGAGGGTCTGCTGGGAACGTCTGGCGGAGTCCCCTGTGAGACGGAGCTTTAACTCCCATCTCCGGCAGAGCTTCGAACACGTCCCGGGGGAGG
>VMRN01000159.1:336605-353451 GCA_010277015.1 Poeciliopsis turrubarensis | reverse complement strand
GGATGCCTCCTGGACGCCTCCCTGGTGAGGTGTTTCGGGCACGTCCCACCGGGAGCAGGCCCCGGGGAAGACCCAGGACACGCTGGAGGGACTATGTCTCTCGGCTGGCTTGGGAACGCCTCGGGGTTCCCCCGGAGGAGCTGGAGGAAGTGGCTGGGGAGAGGGAAGTCTGGGCCTCCCTTCTTAAGCTGCTACCCCCGCGACCCGACCCCGGATAAGCGGCAGAAGAAGGATGGATGGATGGATATATAAAAAAATTCCCTTCTCACCCACCGCGGGTGGTTCTTATCCTCTGAGCTCGGGTCCTCTACCAGAGGCCTGGGAGCTTGAGGGTCCTGCGCAGTATCTTGGCTGTGCCAAGGACTGCACATTTCTGGACTGAGATGTCTGATGTTGTTCCTGGGATCTGTTGTAGCCATTGATCCAGTTTGGGGGTGACTGCCCCGAGGGCCCCGATGACCACAGGCACCACTGTGGTCTTCACCTTCCAGGCCCTCTCCAGTTCCTCCCTGAGGCCCTGATATTTCTCTAGTTTCTCGTGCTCCTTTTTCCTGATGTTGCAATCGCTTGGTATTGCTACATCTACCACAACGGCTTTCCTCTGTTGTTTATCCACTACGACAATGTCTGGTTGGTTCGCCATTACCATTCTGTCTGTCTGGATCTGGAAGTCCCACAGGATCTTAGCTCTGGCGTTCTCCACCACCTTTGGGGGTGTTTCCCACTTTGATCTCGGGGTTTCCAGTCCATATTCTGCACAGATGTTTCTGTACACTATGCCCGCCACTTGGTTATGTCGTTCCATGTACGCTTTCCCTGCCAGTATCTTGCACCCTGCTGTTATGTGCTGGACTGTCTCAGGGGCCTCCTTGCACAACCTACACCTTGGGTCTTGTCTGGTGTGGTAGATCTGGGCCTCTATAGCTCTGGTGTTTAGGGCCTGTTCCTGGGCGGCCAGGATGAGGGCCTCTGTGCTGTCCTTGAGTCCAGCTTTTTCCAGCCATTGGTAGGATTTACTGATATCAGCCACTTGGGTTATTTGCTGGTGGTACATCCCATGTAGGGGCTTGTCCTCCCATGATGGTATCTCTGGCACCTCAACCTCCGTTCCCTGTTGTCTGAGACATTCACTGAGCACATTGTCTGTTGAGGCTTTGTCCCTGATGTATTTATGGATCTTAGTTGTTTCATCCTGGACAGTGGTTCTCACACTCACTAGTCCTCTGCCTCCTTCCTTGCGGCTCGTGTACAGTCTCAGGGTGCTGGATTTGGGATGGAATCCTCCATGCATTGTTAGTAGCTTTCTAGTCTTAATATCTGTGGCTTTTATCTCCTCCTTTGGCCAGCTAATTATTCCAGCAGGGTATCTGATTACTGGCAGGGCATAGCTGTTTATCGCACGGATTTTGTTCTTGCCATTGAGCTGGCTTCTCAGGACTTGCCTTATTCGTTGGAAGTATTTAGCTGTGGCTCCTTTCCTTGTGGCCTCATCGAAGTTGCCATTTGCTTGTGGTATACCTAGGTACTTGTAACTGTCCTCTATGTCTGCTATTGTTCCTTCTGGGAGGGAGACCCCTTCTGTGCGGATCACCTTCCCCCTCTTTGTGATCAGCCGACCACACTTCTCTAGTCCGAATGACATCCCAATGTCCGTGCTGTAGATCCTGGTGGTGTGGATCAGTGAGTCGATGTCTCGCTCACTCTTGGCGTACAGCTTGATGTCATCCATGTAGAGAAGGTGACTGATGTTGGCCCCATTTTTGAGTCGGTATCCGTAGCCAGTCTTGTTGATAATTTGGCTGAGGGGGTTCAGGCCTATGCAGAACAGTAGCGGGGACAGAGCATCTCCTTGGTATATGCCACATTTGATGGACACTTGTGCAAGTGGTTTGCAGTTGGCTTCAAGGGTGGTTTTCCACAGCCTCATTGAGTTTGCAATGAAGGCTCTCAGAGTCCTGTTGATGTTGTACATCTGTAAGCATTCAATGATCCAAGTATGCGGCATTGAGTCATAGGCTTTCTTGTAATCAATCCAAGCCATGCACAGGTTGGTGTGTCGGGTTTTGCAGTCTCGGGCAACTGTGCGGTCTACGAGGAGTTGGTGTTTGGCTCCTCTGCTATTTACACCGATACCTTTCTGTGCCATGCTCATGTGTTTATCCATGTGTTTGCTTATCTTGGCCGCTATGATGCCTGACATGAGCTTCCAGGTTGTGGAGAGGCAGGTTATTGGTCGGTAGTTGGGTGGGACTGGACCCTTTGATGGATCCTTCTGGATTAGGATTGTCCGCCCTTCAGTTAACCATTCAGGGTGAGTCCCACTTTGTAGCAGCTGGTTCATTTGGCCTGCCAGTCGCTCATGGAGGGCAGTGAGTGTCTTTAGCCAGTAGGCATGGATCATGTCAGGCCCTGGTGCTGTCCAGTTTTTCATACCTGAGACTCTTTCTTGGACATCTGTCACAGTGATGGTTACCGGAGCTTGCTCAGGGAGGTTGCTATGGTCCTCTCGTAGAGAGATCAACCACTGTGCATTGCTGTTGTGGGATGCCTCCCTTTCCCATATGCCTTTCCAGTATTGTTCAGTCTCCAGCCTTGGTGGGTCTGCTCTGTTGTTATTACCCTGCCATTGAGAGTACACCTTAGCTGGTTGAGTGGAGAAGAGCCGGTTAATCCTTCTGGATTCATTCTCCCTTGTGTATCTCTTTAGGCGGCTGGCCAAGGCTTGGAGTCTCTGTTTGGCAGTTTCGAGTGCTTCAGGTATGGGCAACTTTCTGGGTACTTGTCTTTTCATTGTACCCTTGTGGAGCTCTGACAGTTGGCTCACTTCCCTCCTTGTTACCTTGATTTTAGCCTCTAACCGCCTTTTCCATGGTGGGTATTGGGTCTCATGGTTGCTCTTATAGCCAAGTATCTCTAGGATCACTGATGCTGAGTTGTAGATCAGCTCATTGGTTTCTGTTATGGTAGTGGTAGGGATTGTTCTCAATGCTGCATTCACATTCTCAATGAGACTTTCTGATGGTACTTCACTCAGCCGTTGTAATTGGCGCCGGGGAGGCCTGGTTGTCATTCGGGTCATGATTCTCTCTCTCAGGTCAGCAGCTGTCTCGTTCAGCTCTGATTCGCTCACTGGGGCCGTGTATCCCCTCACTGGGTGGGGACTTGTAGTTAAGTCCCCACAGTTCTGACATCCGGGTTCCTCCCTTTTGCCGTAGCATTTGTGTTGTATCTCGTCAATCTCAAGTTGTGATAGCAGTTGCCGTTTGCGGATGTTGGAACACTGAGCTACTAGTTGTTTAGCGCTTAGTGTTGACTGGGGATGTCGAAGTAACCATTCCTTCCCCAGTCTTTGCATGTAACCTCTCTGACTAGGGTTACTTGAGTAGTAGCATTCCAACAGATCCACATTTTCATCTCTCGCCCATTTCCGTCTTGTTCCAGTAGCCCATTTGTCATCAAGGTGCTCTGGTTCCCCAACACCTGACGCAGACCTTGTTTGGCCGGGCGACGTCTGAGCCGGCATGTTATGCAACTTAGTATCTCTCATGGTATGAGGTAGGCAGTAGCTTGAAGGGTCTTGCCTAAGGACCCAGACTGGATTCGAACCCCGCCCTCTCGGGTGATATACTGATGCCTTATCTATTGAGCTATCCAGTCAGCTGGATTGCTCAATATAATATATAATATATATAATATATATATATATATATATATATATATATATATACCTTACCTATATATACACATACATACATCTACGAACGTCTACAGAGAAAAAAACAAAACAAAAAACCCCTATAACTATATTTATACCTACACACACATACTTGCATCCATATTTATATTCTACCCATCTCTATCATCCACACATTAACTCTTATACCTACTCTATCAAATTCTACTGAATATCTTAGTTTTCTTTAAAAATCGAATAACTATTTGTATATGGTCACTCTCCAAATTCTTCCTCAAAATATCTACTAAACTAAATTTTTCCTTAATACTATCAAACTCTTTCTTCATATATCTTCTCTCTCTTTCATATTTATCACATTCTAATATAACATGTTCTATTGTTTCACATTCTCCACAATACTCACATTTACCAGTTGCATGCTTTTGAATTCTAAAACGTGAGTAGTTAAGTCCTGTATGCCCAAATCTTATCCTTGTTATCACTCTTTCCTCTTTTCTATTTCTTCTTCCCTTTCTTCTTTCTCCTACCATCTTCTGTATTTTATAAAACCATCTTCCTGTTATTTCTTCATCCCACCTTTTCTGCCATTTTTCCATCAGTTTTCCTTAACCGTACTCTTTCCTTCAGCTTTACTTGTTTTAACTTTAATGCTAATTGGATTTTGAATTGCCCCCTTTGCTATTTTATCTGCCCTCTCATTTCCTTCTATTCCAATATGTGCTGGAACCCATACAAAATTAACTATCAAACCCATATTTTGTATTCTATATAATGTATGAAATATTTCTAATAAAATGTCCGTCCTACTATCCGATTGCTTATTTTTAATACTTAATAATGCAGAGCTTGAATCTGAACAGATTATTGTTTTTAATGGTTTTATCTCTTCTACCCATTGTAAAGACAATAATATTGCCATCATTTCTCCTGTGTACACTGACAATCCGTCTGTAATTCTTTTTCCTATTTTTATATTGAATTCTGGTACTACAAACGCTATTCCTACTTTTCCAGTTATTTTTGATGCATCTGTATAGATTTGAATATAATAATAATACTTGTTTAAATGTACCTGTACTGAACTACTATCAATGATGAAAGATTTATCCTGTTTCTTTTCCATTATTGTCATATCTACTGTTGCTTCTGGTAGAATCCGTGGTGGTATTACCGATATTGGTGTTGTTTGACTAATTTCCAGACTACTCATGTTAAATTCTTTTATTTTATTTTCAACTGTCCATCCAAAACTCCCCATTTCTTTCGTTTCTTTTTCCCAACATGGTTTTAAAATTTCCCTAGCTGGATGATCTAAATTATTGCTTTGCAAATTTAACCAATAATTTATTTCCAATCTTACTCTTCTTAATTCTAACGGCATTTCTCCCATCTCTACTTCCATTGCTGCTCTTGGTGTGGTTTTAAATGCTCCAGAACATAATCTTAATGCCTGATGTTGTATTACGTCTAATTTAACCAACTGTACTTTTGCTGCCGAACCGTAAACAATACAACCAAAATCTATGTTAGCTCTTATTATACCTATATAAAACTGTTTCAAAGATTGCCTATCCGCTCCCCAGTCACTGCCAGCCAAGCATCTCAAAATATTTAAGATTTTCTTACATTTATTGACAACTTTTTGAATATGTACATTCCATTTTAGTTTATCGTCAAACCATAATCCTAAAAATTTTATACACTTTACTTGCTCTAATTCTTGGTTATGTAATTTTAATTTTACTTCCTTGTTTATTTTTTTCTGAGTAAATATCATTACTTTTGTTTTTTCAACTGAAAACTTAAATCCCCATTGCAATGCCCATCTCTCTATTTCAATGACATCTTGTAATTTTTTAACAATGAAACCTAAATTTTTCCCTCTTTTCCAAACCGCTCCATCATCCGCAAAGAGTGAACATCCCATTTCTTTTCCAATACCTTTAAAAATATCATTTATCATTTATTATTGAGAACAATAACGGACTTATTATACTTCCCTGTGGTGTTTCATTTTCTACTGTATATATTCCTGATGTTACTTCATTGATTCTAACTTGAATTTTTCTATTTATTAAAAAGTCTTTAATCCATTGATATATATTTCCTTTAATGCCCAACATATATAATTTAATTAATAATCCCTCTACCCACATCATATCATATGCTTTTTCTATATCAAAAAATACTGCCACTACACTTTCTTTATTTACTTGTGCCTTTCTAATTTCATGCTCTAAACATAATGTTGGGCCATTAGTACTTCAGGTTCGTTAGTTCCCTTCTAGCCAGAGAACATATCCGATTGGCTGGAGCCAGTCACATGGACCACACATCAATGTGACCCTTCAGAATAAGAGATTTATTTTCTCACACTTGACCGTTTCAACCGCTGACAAAATAAATATGTTTCACACAGTTTTGAACCAAACAAAATATCATATATGAATATAAATTACACTGTCTGTAACTATCTTTTTTTATTTATTTATTTGAAACTATTTTAAACCCTATTTATTCTGTATTTAATTCCTATTTATGCATTTTATAGCTATTTATCATGAAAAGGCTTTTTTTAAGAGAAGGCTATTTTAACCTGGGTTACAAATAGTCTACACTATGACTAGAAAACAAGGTCAGAAAAAAGATTTAATTAAGAAAAAAAAATAGTGAGGGAGAGGAAAGTAGGTCAGTTACTTGCTTGACTTTGACAAACTCAGGGCCGGCCCAAGCCTCCCTAGGGCCCTAAGCTGAATGTGGTTCTGCTAAGAATGTGGACTGACTGCAATCAGCAGTCTGATCATTAGATCATTCACACACCTGCTATAAACTTATTGCATGTCTGTTAGCAGTTCTGTTTACATGACATATATGTTTAATATGATACATTTATTGGTCAACTGATTTATCAACCAGTTGATTTCTGGGAGCCGATTTCCTTAATTTTGGGGGATCGTGAACAGCTGATACTTAAATATGAAGCCCATCTTATCCCCCAATCTTATCTTCGTCATCAAAGTTTTAAAGATTGCTAGACAATGTCAAACATTTAGAAGTTTTAATTATTGTTATCAGACCTTACCACCTGTGGTGGCTAATCTACCACAGCAATCACTTCTTAATACTCACAAAATACACATAAAGCGTAAAAACTCAAAACTGTAACTGAATGTTCTGGTCTATGTTAGAGTGTTTTTGGTGCTGAATCCTTATACAAAAAGTTTTGTTGTTGTCAGTTGCTATGACAACAAGTTTACATAAAGCCTGGAGCCGTTTTGAGTTATTTTAGTTTTGAATCCTACCAACATCTCCAGGTTTCCCTTTAGTTCTACCACGACAGTGCGGCTATGAACAGCATGTAAAAGAACAGTCTGATTAGGTGGTGAATTACATTTGTGGTACAACCTTTTGTGGCAACAGCTTTATAACATGTTTCGCAAACTGCATCATTTTGTTTGACATTTTTTGGATATAAAATCCAAAAAACTGCCAAATTATTGCTCCAGTGCTCTTTCTCTATGGAACTAGACTGAATCCTCTTCAGTTACCGTCTCATTCATCCGCTCGCTTCAAACTCTCCACCATGTTAGTTGTTTTCTCCGTACAGTGTGATTTTAGAACATTTTCAGGTTTGGGGGGTAGAGGGAGACTAGTGATGTATTTGTGAGGTGTCAGATAAGTCATATTCAGAGTGAATTAGATGGCGAAAGCTTATTATTTTAATGACAATTTATACTCGATGTTTGCAATACAACCATTTTAACCAACGGAAATTGAAACACTTGCAATACATCAAATATACTCAATACATCGCCCAGTCCTTAGCAGGGCTTCCCTTTTTGTTATCCTAACCCTTAACTTCTTACCCTAACTTTTCACAAAAATATCACTGGTTATCATGGGTGACAAGCAGTGATAAGCTGTGTTAGCACTTGATCCCCACCATACAGTATTCTTTAGAAAAATGGTCCTTACAATGTAGCTTGTATGCGAGAACTAGTTCTTTTGGTCATGACCAAGGATGATGTTAGGAAGGTAGATTGACCAGTAAATCAAGAGCTTTGCATTTTGACTCAGCTCTCTTCACCATGTCAGACCAGTACAGCATTCATTTCACTACAGATGCTGCATCAATCCGCCTGTTGAGCTCCTGCTCTATTTTTCTGTCATTCATTAATGAGATCCCAAGTTATTTAAACTCCTCCACTTGGGGCAGGACATCCTCCTGGAGAAGGCTCTCTACACTTTTCCAGCTCAAGACCATGGCCTCGGATTTGGAGAAACTGATTCCCATCCTGGCCGCCTCACACTAGGTTGTGAACCACTCCAGTGAAAGTTGTAGATCACAAACCTGATGAAGCCAGTAGGATCACATCATTTGCAAACAGCAGAAGAGCCATACTAAGGCCACCAAAATGGATCCAATCAGCACCTTATCATAGTGTTGATTAAATAATTCCATTATTTTATGGAATTTCTGTCCTTCAAAATAATTAACAGAATCGGTGACAAAGGGCAGACTTGTTTTCAGTGAGAGTACAATTCTTTCTGAAAACAAGCCTGACTTATTGCTGGCAATGTGAACAGACTGATACCGGTCATACAGGGACTTAACAGCCCATATCAAAGGGCTCTGTATCCAATACTACAGAAGCACCCCCTGGGACATGGTCAAACAGCTTATCCAAGTCCACAAAACACGTAGAATGATTGGGCAAACTCCCACATACCCTTCAGAAACCTACTGAGGTCCAGTGTTCCATGACCAGGCAGAAAACCACACTGCTCTTCTATCCAATAGAGGCTTAAGAGTGTGACCCCTTCATGGAGAAACCATAACCCATATGTATTTGTTTCTTTTTGTTTGAATAACAAGACCCATTAAGTCCTTTTAATTTTTCACCAATAAAACGTACTGGAAGATCTATATTACTTTACCTAATGACTTTAAAATCCTGAATAAATATTCAGGATTTTGTGTATGTTTAACATATAAAATACCAATTTTCCTCATACAACTGAAAAATACATGAAGTTTCAGGATATAACCACCAGGTGGCAGTGATGGATCAGAATGGAACAGCCTTCTACAGGCGTGCCCTTCAATTTCCAACTAGTGAATGCTAACATTAAAAATTTGTTTTATGATTCAGATCTGTTTTCTCTCTTTTAGGTATACAGGTTGTTGAAGAAGAGCAGCAGCAGATGATGATAATGTGTCATCGATTGGTGAGCAGTGATCCCTATAAGTGTTTTTTTTCTCTCTATTTGCAGGCTCCTACAGGGAAAGGGAAGCTCTGACAGATATTTGTTAAACAGATGTAATATAATGCCAGTTTGGTAAGAAAGGGACATTCTATGCACCAGACTGCTCTTACAAAATATGAACTATAGGTTGTGTGTGTGTATGATAGAGAGTTTGTAATACCTTGTGGGGACCATTTTCCTAACACATAATATGGGGACCCACTGCTCCTTGTGGGAATCGAAACCTGGTCCCCACCAGGGGAAAACACTGTGTTGTTTGAGTCCAGGTTAGGTTTGTGACTCAGGTGTGAACTGAGTTTTGGTTAGGGTTAGGGTTTGGTATGTAATTTTAATGATTAGGATTAGGACAAGAGTAAGGTTTAGGCAATAGAAATGAATGGAAGTCAATGGAAACTCCCCACAAAGATAGTCACACAAACATGTGTGCGGGTGCCTGTGTGTGTAGTGTGCATTGACCTCATTTTTTATACTCTGTTTCCTATTGTAGAAACTGCACAAGCCCCAGCATGTGTGAGGGTGGAGGTAATGTTCAACAGATGAGTTTCAGTACAGGTTCTTGAATACCTTCTCCTGCTGCTCAGGGCAAAACATCCTCAGAAATGATTTATTTCATTTATTAGCTCAGAGATTGCATTTTCCACCGCTGTTCTGCTGTTTATGATTTCTGGCTATTTAACATGGAAATTCTCTTTAACAAGTAATGCAATAAAACTTTGCCTATTTGGGTGGAAGCATTGGCCAGAAATTGAGTTCTTGCAAAAACAGCTTAGTAAATTTTATGTCTATTGCAGCTTGTAGGTCAAGAAAAGCAAGGTAAGAAAATTAATGGGCTGATCTTGAGTTAAATAAACAATCTAACTTCAGTGTGACACCCTTTGAATAATTTGTGAGTGTGGTCAAGTTCAAGTTTAAATTTATTTCTCGTAAGCACAGTGAAAACACATTTTTGTCGAATAAAAAACGTACTTTGCTTTCTGCAAGAAATCCACTTAAAAAGAAACAGAAACATAAAAGTATATAAAAGTACCAAATATAAGAAAATAATATATATAAATTTAGTCAAATAAATAACACGAATATAAAATAGAAACAGGGGCACTCCTTGTTTAACTGTTATCTTTTTATTATTATTACTTTTCTTCTTTCTTTTTTCTCCCTTTCTATATGAACAGAGCAGAGGATGAAAAGAAGACAACCTGCTTTTCTGTCCCCTGCTCCTTATTACAAAGTGGAGACAATTCTGAGATGGGGTGATGTTTAACTTATATAAACTGAAAAAAAACCCCATCTGGCACAGTTGCTGCTCAGAAAACTGAAAAGGGAAGTTCCATGACTTCCTGAACATGGCCACCTCACAAAGATAAAGCCTTAATATTACAATGTCTTGCAGAAAGTATTAGCACCTGTTGATCTTTTAGCATTTTACCATCTTACAACCACAAATTGTAGTTTCCTTCTTCTTTGTTTAGAGAAGCCATGAAGAGTTCTGGTTAAAGTTAGCAACAAGCCTTTTAGGAGACACAGCAAGCATGGTGTATAAGGGAAGGTGTTCCTATCATATTCCAGAGTTGGGGAAAAATGGTGGGAGTATCATGGTGGGGGGTGGGAGGTCCTGAAACACATTCAGAGCTGTGGGTGTTGTTGGACCTGAGCATTCTGGACTGAAACCCCACATGTCGTCTTTTTTTTACTAGCCCCGGATACCATAAAGGCAAACATTTAAAATATATATAGAATGTGTATTAAACCTCTGAAGACCTTTAGAATTCCATATGTTTTACTCCTTTTGTTTCTGTGTCATTTAGTCCTGTTTTGGGCTTTGTGGCAAAAATACCTGGCAGTTTGCTATCAGGCCTCATCGCAGCAAAGTGGATATGTTTACTAATGTATACACATTTGTAATTAGCCCAAAATTAGTTTTGGCTAAGTTTTGAAATGGTTGATATCAAGTTTAGGGACACTATTATGTATTTTCCAGGCACATAGTGCCATTTTATAGCACAATCAAGTAACTATGTTAACTTCAGTTTTTATAAAACGCTACATATGTGGACTAGGAAATATTTAGCCTCACAGGACACAATAACTAGGGTTCTTGATGGACAGTATATTGTATTTTTAGTGAAGACAGATTAAACAAAACTGTCTTGCTTCTTACTTTTGATCAACAACCAGGATGTACTTATATGTGGCGGGTAACCACAAAAAGAAATATGGCAGTATTCTTTGGCCTCATAAGCAAAATACAGAAAGTTATGTTACAAAACACTAATTTAGAATTCATGCAGTTCTGTCTAATTTCACTTTGACACACAGGAAATGTCTACCCTGCACCACACATGCATGTCTTTTAAACCATCAGTTTCAGTTAGTTAAAAAACTGACTGCTTAACACTTAGATGTGAATCTATTAACAGATCTAAACAGATTATGTGCATATTCTTTCAGAATTTATGGAGGAATTTAAAGAGGGCTAATTTAAGGAACATATGAATAGGAAATGACACACAGGACTCTGATTCTTCATTTGCTCATGGACCAAACGAGAGATTTTTAATGCACATCAACCATAACATACATTTACATCATTACAGAAATCCAAAATCTAGCTTTGGGAAGCTTTGACCAATGGTGCTACTGGACTTAAATTGGGTAGTAATTCTGGCTCCGTTTTACACTGGATGTGTATTTGGAAATTCCGAGAATTAGGGTTTGACCTCCTGGAATCCATCAGAAGATCTATTAGTCAGGTTGTTTGGTCTTTATCTTTCCAAACAGATTCTTTCCCAAGTCTTGGCTCCGGCCTGGTTCCTTCGCAGGTGAGCAGGGGATAAGTCAGGTGCCCGAATTTCCTTGCACAACAGCTTAAAACTAACATCTTTCCTCTCTTTAGTGATTGTTATTTCACATCTCTCCAAATCTGAATTCCTTCCTGACTTCTAGGTCAGATTGACCCTGTCCATTTGACACAGAACATTTCTTTTAGATTAAAATATATCTTAGTGTAAACCAGCCAAACAATGTAACTTTTGACTATTGATATAATTGTATTCCTCTACAAATTACCGCCTTATGATAAATCACAGCTCACATAAAAACATAGTTCAGGACAACAGGAAGTGTTATGTGTGTTTGGTTACTTCTTGATTGTCGCTACTTTGTTGGTTTTCACAGTTGAATGTTGTTTCCCATTAATGCATTGCCATAGTTGCTTTGTTTAATGGTGCAGACAGTTGTGGTTTCTCTTGTTAAGGGACTGTGTATGAGAAAAATAGACACATTTTTTGGTTTCTTAAACCAAAGTGACTAGAACATTCTGCCAGTCATTCAAACCATGTTGTTTTTTGTGTAAGTTTTTCTTTTCTGCACAGCAGGTGCTGGTTGTTATCCATTATGTCATGAACAAGCATGCAGAAAAGTACGATTATCCAAAATATGCAATAAAACATATCTATTTTTAAGTAGGAAATGTCTGAAATAATGTGTCAATGTGTTTAAATTATTAAAACTTTAATTTTAATAATCTAAAAATAAAAATATTTAGATTATTAAATCTAAAAATTTAATAATGCCCTTATTAAATTTTCTTATTAAATCCTCTTATTAAATTGTGGCCCTAATCCTCTTCTTATTTACAGAAACGTCATATTCTGACTTTTTTCTCAGTTCTGTCTTTAATCTAAAATAATAATCTTGCATATCAATTGGCATTAGATGTTATGGGGCCTTAATCCTCTTCCACTTCATCATTTTTTCACACTTTTATAAGTGAAGTATGACTGTCCAATAAGAAATGAAAATCTTTGCCCCCTTCATGAGGCTATTAGCTTGTAAATTATTAGATTCACTGACTAAACTTAATGAACAGCTTTTGAGTTGATTTTTTTGAAATTATTCCTTTGTTCTGGGTTTATAAGCAACAAACGTTAAAAGAATTACTTCACATTTATCAACCTGTATGTAGCCAGAGTTGGTGTTTTACTACTAGATGATGTTTTTACAATACTTACTATATACTTACCAGACTTATTTTCTCTTATCATCAGATTGCAAACTGAAATCTTACTAAGTAAACAGGGACAAAATATTTTCATAGAAATGTATTTATTAGAACAACAAATAAGCAGATATTAAGCCCATGTTTGAGGAATCATGAAAAAATATTCCTTTAACTTAAGAAAATAAAAGATGAGGAGACAGTGAAGAAGATAATGTCAGGAGGAGGAAGAGGATCTCTGGGAGATTCTGGGAAGCTGCATCTAAACCTGGAGCTGTGGCTTCTCCTCCTGAAGAGCCGCCTGTATGAAACAATATAAAATAAATCATTTTTAAAAAGTTCACATTGCACATAAGAAGCCAATTGAAGGAAAGTATATATTTCACACATTCAAAAAACATAATACTGTTTTTTGAATACAATGTATCTTGCTGGTCCGGAGATGAGGGAGGTATGGCTGCAAGATTTTGAAAGGCCACGCCCACCTGCTGTGGCCTTTCACGTGTGATTTTCATGGGATTTTTTTTTGTAAGGGTGCTGACATTTGACAGGCAAAATTTCTTTCTGATTACATAAACAAGACCTTACCAGTGACTTCTCTCAGTTCAGGATGACCTCTCATATGGGGAGGTTAAGGCTACACAGAGGACTGTGGGGAGCTGTCTTTCCTCCATTTTAGACCTCCACACAGCATGATGCAGGAGGAGGGTGCTTCATCATGAAGGTCTCCACCCATCCTGCACACAGGATGGGTATAAATTATTTACACAATTAAATCTGTTTATTAAATTTCTTAATGTGGGACCTGAGGGACCTGAGTCCAAATTTCATACCACAAACAAGCAAAGGTGGAAGGACAATAAAAATCCTTGAATCATAGTTTCAGTTGTTCTTCAATTTTCTCTAAGTTTGTTCCAGATTTGAGATGCATAGAAGCTGAATGTTGCTTCTCCTTGTTTGGTTCTGGATGCAGAGCAGAACCAGAAGAGCAAAACTCAAATCAAATGGACAATATTTTAATTGATGTATTCAAAGCAAATATTCTGTGGCCATTAACAGAAAACTAATTTCAACGTAAGCAACGTGTTGTTGTGAATCCTCCTGATGAACACCATTGAGTTAATCAGTTTGATCATTTCATTTGTTAGCGCAGGCAATTTTATTAGCATGGAATATTTTCACAGAGACTATTCAAAGCAAATAGTCTGACTTTCCTTTTTGACTGTAACAGTTAGTATAGTAATCTCAAATTTTATACAACTATACACAACTATAAACTATTTTTCACACTAGTTTACATTGATTTGACTTGACTTGTATTGACTGAAAAATAAAAACAGTTTAAAATGAAATTTAATAATAGAAAATATTTGATGGATGTAAAATCAATTTTGTTCAGGACTGATGACATTCAGCATGAAAAGTGAATCTGGACAGCATGGTTGTGGCACTCTGTGTTTGGGATATTCTATTTTAATTGCATAAAATTGGTCATAAATGACAAAAAGTACAAATTTGATTAAAATATGTCTCTAAAATTACAAATGTCACTGTTGGGCAGGCAGACATTACCCCCATCTGTTCTCCAAAGGCACTTTGAGGATGTCCTTAATTTTTTTCTGTCTTAACAAATAACACAAACATTGACTGCTATCTTCAGTGCACAATCATGAACCTATCAACCTTGCATGTGTTGCAAGACAACCTTTCACCTCCTCTCACTTCCTTACTATTGTTCACCAAGAGCAACTATTCTAATCTATTTCTACCTCTGTTGGTTGTAAGTGGTTTTGAACCCCCTGACAGGTCAGGGTGGTTCGCAGGACTGAAAGGCTGGTCAGCTCTGTTCTCAGTCTCTACAAGCATGCGGATCTCCCTGCCACAAAGAGAGCATGAGGGGAGAAAGCAAGAGAGGAACGTAAGCCAGTGGCACCCAAGAGATTTGTTTGCTCTGCAGGTCCGGGCTTGCTTCAGATCGGCATGTAGACACAGGCTGATCATAGCAGGAGCCGATCATGCGGCAGTAGCTCTGGAAGAAAAAGTGTCTTTTTAGCACTCAATGCCACCCTTAGTTTTCCTCAGGCTGCATGCTGAAGAGTCTCAAGGCAAAACTGGAACTGACCTGAATCCTGAAGCTCTTATTAGAGTGTAACAGAGGACCATGGTTTCAATTAAGAGGTAAAAGAAGTGTTTTATGAAACTATGAGATTTAAGTCATTCATATACATGCTGACACATACAATTAGTTCCCCAGTTTCAGCCTGTTTCCACCCCTTCATCATACAGTGTGCCATCAATTTTCCTGATTAAGGAAGTAAATTAGAAGTGACAGGCTGATCCTGTCATGAGAGACATGACCACAAAGACCTTCTGGGCGATGAGGGGGCTTGACGTCAAGATGACTGAAGGTCAAAGCAGCTAGCGCCTCTGTCACAAAAGACAAGCGTTTATTTTGATTACAACCGTTTTCTGAGCACTTTGTTTTGTATTCACAGAAAGTAATTCTAAATCAACATTAACTCCAAAACCAACAAACAGCCACATTTGCATACATATAACCCAAACAATTTCTGCTTACATAGTGTAGAAAAGCCCAGATGACTATGTCATGGTGCTATCCTAGACAGCACAATATACGTGAAACAACATTGAAACAATGTCAGTCAGAAACATTGAATATACAATGAAACCTGACATTGAAATGAAATTGAAAGTGACCTATACGCTAAATCAATGTTAGAGTTTCAACAATAACTAACACCATATCAATGTTGATTCAACAGTCATTTGAATATAGACCTGCATGCATATTTGCATTGCTTTTATATTGAGTCAAAGTTAAAGAAAAACTGTTGATTCATGTACACTTTTTGGTCTGTTAGGTCTGTGATGTTATGTCAGTTGACATTTTAAAGGTTATAAGATTTAAGCGTTCAATGTCGCCATCGAGTGGTGAAATTTATGTACATCACTTTAAGAGTCGGGCGTTAATGACGTCATCAGAGAGCAGACTAGTCAGGACAATGCGACGCATGGTTCGCAGTAACACGGCTACTCCTATACGGTTGGTCCTAGAAAGCACTGTCGGTTCGTATAGGAGTTATGTTAATATTCGTTATATAAGCATAAGTTAATCATTTGTAAATGCAATACCGCTTTGTGAGAACTTACGGCTTTGAGCTAATACTTTCGTTGTCGCGACCGAGTATACTTGTGGGTGCTGTATTAACCGCTACTGTGTATTATTCAAAGTTTGTATGTTTATTTCATAGTTTTACACCTACTCCATCTGGCTTCATTAAAGACTCAACGCAAGCGCTCTAGTCTGTGTGATCCTTTGGAGAGGAGTTTAGCTGAGTGTCGACTCCGGCAAGGCGTTGGAGGTTGAGGACATGACAGTAAAACGACACTTTCCAGCGGTCCAGCTTCAACAGTGAAAAATGAACGAATTAATCAACGGAGAAAATCCAGCTCAGCAAAAGAGTAAGCAACACGCTTCTGCCTACGTCATGTCAAGGAAAGGTTCCATATCAGGATCTGCTAAAACAAGATCACGCATCTCAGGCTCGTCTAATCAGTCTACGAGTTCGGAAGCTAGCAAGGTAGCAGTAGCGTTGGCACGAGCAGAAGCCGAAGCAGCTAAAGCTGAAGCAGCATTCGTGGAGAAAGAAATGAAACTGAGGTTACAACAAGCAGAGCTAGAGGCTTCAACACAGCTTCAGAAAACACATTTAGAGACTTCCTTGGAAAAGGTGCGTTCGCAGAAAAGAGCTGCAGCCGCAGAAGCTAAAGCAGAAGTCTTAGAATTAGCTGTGGAACAGTATAATGAGACTTTCAATGCAATAGATGTCCCAAATGAGGACCCAGATTCACGCACAAAAGAC
>VMRN01000159.1:289909-300359 GCA_010277015.1 Poeciliopsis turrubarensis | reverse complement strand
TAAATGCATCTATATAACTTGTCCCTATCTTACTGGTCAGTCAAGCTTGCAGAAGCAAGCTGCTTCGTACGAGGTTCGGCGTTTTACGCTGTGGATTTTTGCTTTTTGCTAACCACTTGGAGCTGCTAACTTTTCCTGAACATTTTGCACGGATTTTGGAGTCATAGAACCGGACCACGCTCAACGTTTTGCTTTGGGTTTTGGAGCTGCATATCCGAACAACTCTCGTGAGCCGGAACGGACTGTTGAAGCGGAGTTGGAGCAGTTTTATTGCCGTTCGTTTAAAAACTGATAACTCGCAGTGCAGTGAGTAACGCATTACTCGTGCTGGTTCTGGAAAGCCGCCATGTTTTGGAACAGCTGTTCCAAAGACGATGCTAAACGAGTCCCATCAGGCCTGCAACGTTTTAGAGCTAAGAGAGCGCTTTGCTAATTAAAGAAACTGAATAGTATGTTTGATACATCCAGTTTCATACATTCAGCCTTGTTTGTTGTTATGTATAGAAGCTGTTTAAAGGCTTGTTTAAAAGATCTCTGAGAAAATGCTAAGTGTCTTATTACCGATCAATTGGGGTTATAATATTTAGTTGTAGGCTTCCTGTGAATAATACCTAATTCATGGCTGGGAAAGAGCCTGTGCTATTGTTCTAATGTGCTGAAAGTTAACTGTGCTCTGCTAATGTGCTTTGCCCTTGGTTTATTACTGACCAGTACGGTTTATTAAACTGGAACATCTTCAACTTTACAATTTTCCTCACTCATTTTAGGATAAGGTTGAAATTGCACTGCATTTACATCTCAGTTGTAGTTAGCATCAAAGCATGTGGGCGTGGCTTAGTGTCAAACTGAATATTTGCCATGAAAGATGAAGATTAAATAACTTGCAAATGCAAGTCCTGTACACATTTCCATGGTGACTTGATGACATCACGTTAGCCCCGCCCACTTTTAATATACAGTGACCTGTTTTTTTTGCTGTATATTTTACTGTTATTCTTTCATTTATATGAGTTTCATCATCTGAAAACTGACTTAAAACAATAAGATGATGAACTCTGTGGATGCTGGCTGCTGACCGAACCGCATTGGGGTGTAGAAATGGCGAACTGCAGTCCTTCGCCATGTGCATCTATGAGCTCTAAATCACACATAGATTATCCGACTGGCGCCAAACTGGATATGTATGACCTTTGTTGACCTCTAAAGAGCTCAACAGCATTGAAATGTAATTTAAATCCACTGCGCCCCCTAGCTTAATACACCAGCTATATCTCCTTGCTAAATGCACCAATCTGCACCACATTTTTTGTGTGTCATCAGAGAGCGCCGTAGAATGCATCAATGCGTACCTCCTGGTGGACGTCTGCAGAAACTGTGCAACGGCTTCTGCGTTGGCACGTGGGCGGCCCAGAACCCGCATTAATCGTGTGGGTTCTGGGAGCCATGTTTTGGATCAGCTGTTCGGAAGACGATGCTAACCGAGTCCCCTGCAATGTTTTCAAAGCTTACTGAGCGCTTTACTATTTAAAGAAAATGAATAGTGTGTTTGATAAATTCAGTGTCATAAATTTCAGCCTTGTTTGTTGTTATGTATAAAAGCTATTTAAAGGCTTGTTCAAAAGGGCTCTGAGAAAATGCTAAATATCTTATTACAGATACATTGGGGTTGTAATATTTTGTTGTAGTACTTGCTGTGATTAATACCTAATTAATGGGTGGGATTCAGCGTATGCTATTGTTCTAATGTGCTGAAAGTTAACCGTGCTCTGTTAATGTGCTTTGCCCTTGGTTTATTACTGACCAGTACGGTTTATTAAACTGGTACATCTTCGACTTTACTGTAAGAGAAAAGTAATCTAAATGAGCATTACTGATGTGGGAGGAGCTCAAAGCTGTGGCACTTGGTGGTGAGTGTGTCGTAGTTGGGCATGACTGTCACTTATGTATGAATGAGAGCCATACTGACGCGCTGGTGTAGTATGTAGGAGGAAACGGGTGCGCTGGTGGAGGGTCATAATTTCTGTTGACCTTGATAAATGTCATTTATTGTTGGCACCATTATATAGTTTAGCCTGGTAAACATGTGCCAGTTAAAGTCTGAAGTATTGCAGTTAATCCATGAAATAAATTGATAACAACAACAAAGGAAGCGGCGTGGAAGTTATTGAAGCACACATCTAACAGCTGAAATTCACCAAGTTAACCCTGTGCGACCCTCTACATCATTGTTAGCTTTACCGCACAAATATTTACCATTTTCCTGACTCATTTTAGGATAAGGTTAAAGTTGCACTGCATTTAGATCTCAGCTGTAGTTTACATCAACGCACGTGGGCGTGGCTTAGTGTAAAATTTGACTATTTACCATGAAACATCAACATTAAATAACTTCCAAATGCAAGATGACATCTGCACCAGATTTACTATGTATCTATGCAACAGTCCTGAAGAGATTTCCATGGTGACTTGATGACATCACCCTAGCCCCGCCCACTTTTAACATGCAGTGACCTGTTTTTTCTGCTGTGTATTTTACTGTTATTCTATCATTTATATGAGTTTCATCATCTTATCTTAAAACGATAAGATGATGAACTCTGTGAATGCTGGCTGCTGACCGAACCGCATTGGGTTGTAGAAATGGCGAACCGCAGTCCTTCGCCTTGTGCATACGATCGGCTCTAAATCACACATGGATCATCTGACTGGCGCCAAACTGGATATGTATGACCTTTGTTGACCTCTAAAGAGCCCAACAGCATTGAAATGTAATTTGACTCCACTGCGCTGCTTAGGTTAATCCACCAGCTATGTCTTCTCGCTAAATGCAACAATCTGCACCACATTTTTGGTGAATCGTCAGGGAGCGCCGCCGAACGCATCAATGCGTACCGCCTGGTGGACAGGCGCAGAAACTGCGCAACGGCTTCTGCGTTGGCACGTGGGCAGCCGTGCTGGAATCTATGCAACAGCTTCCGCGGTGCCGTGCCGGCGGAGATGCTGGAAACTGCGTGAGAGCTTCTATGGTGGCTGGCAGCCGGTGGCTGCTAGTACCCCCGCGGTGGCCAATAGGCCGGAGCGGCGCTTGGCTGTGAGG
The DNA here is from genome assembly GCA_010277015.1 of Poeciliopsis turrubarensis. Taxonomy (NCBI): domain Eukaryota; kingdom Metazoa; phylum Chordata; class Actinopteri; order Cyprinodontiformes; family Poeciliidae; genus Poeciliopsis; species Poeciliopsis turrubarensis. The sequence continues at coordinate 297,262 of VMRN01000159.1, read as the reverse complement.
GCCGCCCGACGCCGCCTGCGGCTTTAATTATATGTTGAAATTGGCATGTTTCCATTAAACAAATGTATTTTTGTAATTACAATTTGTGCATTTATTATGTCTGTCCATCTCTGTCCTTGGGCAGGACACAAGACTGCTGGTGGTGATCAGATGTCCTGGTGGTGCCAAGGAAAGGCAGTCTCTCCTTTGTCACACTGTGGCCGCTATCCAGTATATCAGCATATTAGTGTGTGCGTGTGCGTGTGCGTGTGCGTGTGTGTGTGTGAATGGGCAAATAACTGAATCATGTGTGAAGCTCTTTGGGATCCTATGGACTTGATAATGCACTATACAAGTACAATCCATTTTGCTATTGAGCATTTTATGATCAATAGGCACTGGTGACACTTTTTTCTCTGCTGACTAATACAGACATTACTCATTCATAACAACTGGAACTATGTTCTGTTTGGATTAATTAACATCTTTAATTTTTCATTTCTTTTTTTTTTTTTGCTATTTTCAAAAGCCTATCTTGGGGAAACTGAAATCCTGCCAACTTGCCAAGATTAGACAACCAGTGGAAGGATGTACTTAAAAGAATATTTGTATAAAGGTTGTTTCATTAAATTATTCATTCAATGTCACATTATTATTTTTTTTTTTTACATTTTTAAGCCATGCATCTTCTGACCAGTGTTAATGGCTCTGTTTCTCCATTAACATTTCTGATCTGTAATTTTTTTTCACCAGCTTGAACTGCATGAAGACTGAAACTTGGTACAAGAGGGAGACCTGTGGTTAGAGAAGCTACAAAGTCCCTGGGGGTTGTTAGCCAGACACAGTCTGTTATAAAGCACGTCAGTCATCCCGCCACTTTGATTTTCTTCAGTTTAACTGTTTGATATTTTGGCCAGATAAACAGTATGCATTGGGAAAAATGTAAGTACACCTATCTGTTTCTTCTTCGTCTTTGTAATGTACACTAATTTGTCATAGCCACGTCTTCATTGACAGCTGAGCAGAGTAGAATCTTTTTGTTGTACTTCTTTAAAAATGTTGAACTTTGTGTACTCGTACAACGAGAGAATAAGAGTGTCAAAGAAAGTGTAAATCTTCTAATATCGTTCATCCAAATGTTTGCAGCTTTTGGTCATTTTTGAGATATTGTTTAAGTTACAAGGTACCTTGCTAAGCAACGCAGAAGCATTTTTTTTGTTTGTGGTTTCAATATTTCTAACCCATATTCTTCTGACTGGGTTCATCTGTTAGACATTGACGTTAGTGTCAAACCACAATTCAGAGTTTTGGTGTTTGGATCAGAGAAATGTTATGATTATGACCCATGTTTTCTTATCACTACAAATGGTTCAAATTTAAAAGGCATCTCCAAGCCATCTTGGAGGTGGAAACCATCCAAAGTGTTGTACCACATTCACATTCACACACAAACATATATATGCACAATGCATGTGATTGTGATGGGGAAAAAAAGAAAGGCAACTTTTTCTTTTGTGGAACTGTGTTGGGACCGGTGCCTAAGCTGTTGCGTGCCACCCTTTTGGAAAGAGGAAGGGTATATTTTTAAAGCTGGCTGTGTGTTGCCATTGAGCTGTAATCTTGATATGCAAAATTCAATGTGAGGCCCCCACTGCAGTAAAAGGCTGCACATCTGGAGAGCTTCCTCTTTTGTGTTGATTGACTCAGTGTACATGTACAGAGATGATTGTTTGCTGGTGTGTGCTCAAATGTAATTGTCTGAAACAGACAACACTGTCTGCTCAAAGCACTTATAACCTACTGGAAGCTTTCTTGCCTTGGAGCTTTTTGGATATTTCAGTCAATTTTTTAAATATGTGAATCAAAAGTGTCAGTAGAAGGAATTAGTTTTCTTGATTTTAATCAAATCTTTGTAATAATAATACTTGTTTTACTGGTGATGTGAAACATTTAGCTCAGTAAGCACCATACCCTTTTTTAAACCCACTCCTTTAGTTCTTTGCCAGAAATTCTTACAGTTTCTCTGTGCATGTTGGCTGCTGGACAACCTCAGAGTTCTGCAGAAATTCATTTTGTGTTCGGGGATAATTACATGTCAACAGAAACCAGAGATGTGTTTCATTTAAAGAGACAAAAATAAACATTTGGTGATTTGAATTAAGTTTAAAAACTGTTTTATTCCTGAAGTCAAGATTTAAATCAGATGTAATAAAACTGAGCTCAATGCTTTTAACAATATTTTATAGTAAGATCATTTTAAGCTTCCATAACTTTCAAAATAAAAATAAAATAACAATTCATTCTTGAGATTTGGTAAGGTTTGTGTATGGGGGAATTTTACTGCCATAAGTCGAGAGCACACATTTTCAGAGATTTTCAGTCTGAAAGCAGGACTCCATGTCTTTGTTCTCAAAACTTATAATGTTTGTAATCAAAACTTCTGCTCTCTTTCAAATATTCTCTGTGTTCTCTCAAACCTTTCACCTCGCGCTCAAAACTTCTCTCTGCTCGGATCAAATCTCTGGTCCTAAACCTCTCTGCTCACTTGCAAATTATTTTCTGCTCTCTCTCAAAACAAAAAGTACCATCACCTGGAGCCTCTCAGCCAACAGAATATACTGGGTGTGTTTCTTTCCTTCAGTGCCTTGCCTGCGTAGCTGTCAATTGTAGTCGAATCCATATGGTAGCACCTGCTTTTCTGTGCCCCCCACTTGATGTAGGAAGAATCAATGTCAGCTTTCTGCTTTCTATCGGTGATTGGCAAAAGGCTATTACAAAATTTAAATATATCCAACTGCAGCGAGTTACCGCGTTCACCATGTTTAACACTTTCTGCTCTGACGTCATCCACATCATTCTGTGTAAACTGCAGGCTGGTTCCAAAGTAATACAATAAATTTGCAGCAAAAAAGTGTTTGTGTACATACATAAATCTTTTTCCAATAGCATTTGATTAGAAAATGGAGGACTTCCTGTGAAGGCCTTCTTCAATAATTAATGGAAAAATATGCAATGGTAATGCAGCAGTCAAATGCCCTTTATAATGTATTTTGACGATTAGTCTTTGGTGAAGAGCTCCAAGTTTTTGAGATTGTAAACCTTCTTTGTCCATCACAGCGTCAGAAAAGACGTAAATGACTGTATCCAGTGAATCACAGAAACCGAAACACGTATTTCTGATGCGGAGAGATAGAAATGCTACGAGCTAAGGTGGATACACTGGATCTTCTATTCTGGTATTAAATGTAGGTGAAAGGATTAATCCCATCAGTGAGATGAAGCAATTTAAAGTAGTGGAACATTTTGAATATTTGGGTGATCAGATTTTCACAGAACTACAACAGGTGGTCAAATCCAATTACGAACACCTAATGAAAACAATAGCTGCCTTAATTGACAACTGGACATTACTGCCTATATCCATACTGGGAAGAGTTAATGTCCTGAAAATGAATATACTTACAAAGCTATTAAGAGAATACCTCTTTCAAAGCATTCCCCTGCTGCCGCCTCCTCCTGAATTATTCAATTGGCTGAAGAAAAACATTTCAGGCTTTGTGTGGAACAACAGAAGGTATAGGCTATGCCTCCCGTTGCTTTATTTACCATTTGATAGAGGGGGGTTAAAGTGCCCCAACTTTACATTTTACTATTGGCCCACTCAATTAAGGACTATTATGTTCTATTTTTCAGATAAAGGTAATCCTCACTGGGTAGAAATGGAGTCCCATAATTTAAGTTTAGCTCTGCCATTATTCATATACCCCGACACATCAAAGAAGTAACAGAAATATACTACAAATCCCATTTTGAAAAACATGATTAAAATCTAGCAGGATGTTAGAAAATACCTTGGGAGCCAGGTATATCCCAATTTAGTCCAATATGGGGCAATCAGCTGTTTGCTCCAGGTAGGACAGATGGAACCTTTAAGCTTTGGGCATTGCAAGGCTTAAAAAGTATTGGTGACCTTTACCCATCAAATTCTGATATATTTTTGTCATTTGGAGAGATACAAACCAAATTCAAGCTGGATAAAAAGCATTATTTCAAATTCCTTCAGATAAGAAGCTTCGTTAAAGCAAATTACAGCAATCTTAACAAGCCTCTCCTTACGTCACTTGAAAAATTAATGACTTGGAATAAATCAAGAAAGGGCATCGTTTCAGACTTTTATAATGTGCTGATCTCTAACTCATTAGAGAACTCAAATAATAAGCTTAGAAACTGGAATTTGGACCTATCATCAAATATCAGTGAACAGGATTGGAAAAGGGCTTGCATTAAAACTCACACAATGTCCATAAACAGTCGTCTTAGAATTTTACAATTTAAATGGCTAAAGCCATTTAAATTGTTACGCCTGTGCATTTAAATAAATACAATAATAACATCCCAGTATAAAGTGTAACTCTAAAGGGACTCTAATACATTGCATGTGGGAATGCAGACAAATCAAAGCGTTTTGGACAGAGGTGAAAGATATAATTGAAAAAAATTATCTTAAATGAAATTTCGCTGGATCCTAAATTGTTCCTGTTTTCTTGATACCCTGAGAAACATAACTTTAGTAAAACAGAATGTACTTTTATAGATATAAGCTCATTAGCTGCAAAAAAATGTATTGCTTCAGCTTGGAAAAATATCAGTAGACCCAGAGCCACACAGTGGTTAAAGCAGATGTCGTCTAATTTGCCGCTAGAAAGAATAACATATATTAGGAAATCCAAACGGTATCTTTTTGAGAGGATTTGGGGGCCTTTCATTAATTTTTATTAAGGACTTAGACCTGTCAGAGGTTTTGTTTGAGTTCTGATTTGCCAGAACCTGCGGTGTGCCATGCTGTATTGATGTGTACATTTATACTGTATCTAACCAATTTGTAATCTGCTGTACCGTTTTTGAGAAACTGTTTTTTTTTTTCTCTTTCTTTTTCTTTCTTTGGTTCTCTGAGTTGACTGAGAATAATTACCAACATGTAATGACTACAAAGAGAACCTGTTCAGATACTTACATGATTAATTGTATTTCCAAAGTGGAAAATCTCAATAAAATATTTTGGTAAAAAAAAAAAAGTAATTTGCTACCAAAAAAAGGATGTCTCAATGTAATGTCCTTATTTCATGTCTGACTTTATTAAATCAAGACTGTATGTAGCATGTAAGTAGATAGCTTTAAAAAAAAAAAGCGGTAAGAAGTTGTGTGTTTTGACCTTTACCAATTAGATTACTTGTACAGAAGTGAAAGTGTATGCTTGCGTCTTGGTGGTGTGTATTTGCGGAGCAAATGCGAAATTGAAAACAAAATTAGAAGTAATAAAACTATCAGGAAAAAGTGAAAAAAGGCAGGTTACCTCGGCTCCTGAATGGCAGCGCAGGGTTATATTTCTTTTGAAGAAAAAGCTTCTTCCTCGCCGAGTGGCATTTCAGCCCATCTCGATGCAGGGCAGTGTGACAGTTTCAGTCAGCTTTGGTTCTGGAATCCCAAAATATTTAGTTCAAATCATACAGTTCAAAACGCTGACCACTATATGTTAATGTTAAAAAAATCTAAATAATGTTCTTGCCAAATTTTCTGGCATATAATAAATAGAAATAATATTGATAATTTTAACCAAGCTGAAACAAGAAAAGTTTGGTTGATTTAACTTCCGACGCTTAGAAAATATGTGTTTCCACATACACATTTAGTAGTACATGTAGTAAGGGTATTCCTCAACTACATATGGTATTAACTTACCAATACCACAAGTCACATATAATTTGATTTAATTGTACACAGTTTTTTTTTTCTTTAACTCTATAGTGGAGCAGGTTTTCATTTATTGTAATACAGTTTTCCGTTTACTCTTTTTGACTTTTCTGAAATATGACATTAATATATTTCTTAACAGTTGTCAGAGCAGAGAAAATTGATTGACACTGATTAGTTGTCAGGGCAGGTACCAATATGCCAGATTTTAGATGGTTTCTACCTGAAGAAATCAAGTGTGACACTACCTGTTTCCAATACCTTTCCTACAGATAAATTAACTAAGTTGAGATTATGGTTATGTAAAAGTATGTTTGTACTATTATCTGTCTGTAGTCAATCAGAACCAAGTAATGGGCTCTCTGAAGCCAGGCTTCGAGGTGTGAACAGAGTAAAAAGGGGGCGTGTCAGATGACTCCTCGCTTCGATGCTTGTGTCGTCTTGCTGAAAACCACGTGACTGACAACAAATGATGCCTCACATTGCACAGGACTCGTGACTGCTTAATTTTATGTGTCGGTTTTCAAAATAAAAGCGTGATGAGCCATGCTGCTTCATGGATATTTGATGGCGCATCAGAGGACTATTTATCTTCAGCAGTGGCCGAAATAAAAGGAACCTTTCATGTGTATTAATGAGTTTGATGATGGCACTCATCAAAATGTAATGTTTGTTGTTTTCCCAATGGTTGATTGTGGTATATTTTGTAACTTTATATGTTTTTTATCATGTAAAGCACTTTGAAACTGCATTGTAGCTGAAATGTGCTACACAAATAAACTTGATTGAAATGGAGCCAGCAAGAAGAAAAGATCTGACATCTGGGAACATTTTGAGATGATTAATCACAAGATTCTGAAATAAAAATAATGAACCCCTTCACTTCCAAAATTTTCACCTTCTTGAAATTTCCACTATTTCTTTGTTCTGCAAAGATATATCAGTCTTGCACAGGAAAAACAAAACAGACTTAAAGCCGTTGGAAGAGTAAAATTCTGGCTTGATTAATAAAATAATAAGAGATCAGATCAGAGAGCCAATCCAAGAAAAAGAGAATTTTTGAAGAATTTACACCAAAACAAGTCTCACAGTCAACATATACTAGGATCAGCTACAAATAATTTTAATAACTAAAAAACATTAGTTAAATAGGATTTAATTGACTCTCCTGTTACTAAACTTGGCAAAAAACTTTGTGACAATATTGCATTAACTATTTTTTTAAGTATGTCTATCTGAGTGACAAGGCTCCCACAGTTTCACCAGTGAGAAATGAATGAACCACCGAGCGATGAATGTTTGGGCAAAGCAATGGGTTAGGAAGCTTCATTGCTTCACGAAGCTTCATTTGGCCATCGCTATCAGAACCCACTTAGTCCCTGATTGTTCCATGATAAAGACTACCTTAGTTAAAGACAAAAAGCAACAGAAATGGGACTATATATACAGTTGGATGTTTTAATGGGTTTCTACAATAGAAGAAAAAAATATTACTCTGAGTTTCAATGCAAACTTATAATCAGCTAAATGATAAAACTGTAACCATATGTCTCCAAGTCTGACAGCCACTAAATGTAAAGAAGGTTGGGCACATCTATTGGTCGGTATTCATAATGTTGCAAC
>VMRN01000159.1:260123-279738 GCA_010277015.1 Poeciliopsis turrubarensis | reverse complement strand
TATATATATATATATATATATATATATATATATATATATATAAGCCACATGGTTCAAACCATGGGGAAAAAGTAGCAGCTTATAGTCTGAAAAATACGGTATTGTGGAAAGACATTTCCAGGGAAGGTATGTTACATTAGTTGCTGCGTCAAGATTAAAGTTGCATTTTACATGCTTGATGTGGAGAAGTTGTCCAGTGATGTCCGTAAACAGAAGCCTTTAATTTTTTGTGACTCCAGACAGATTTGTTTTTTTCTTTTCCTTTTGGTCCAATATGACTCTTTCAACATTTTGGGTTGCTGTTATCTGAACTAGGTGAATAAAAATAAATAATAAAAAAGTGGCTGAATAGCCTCTGTAAATATGATTATAATTTAACTGGCAAAAATAGAACATGACCGATTTTTTTAAAAAGTGTCGGTCAAAAGCAGTCAGCTCATACATTGCTGGCATCTGACATGAAGTGGAGCTGTGTGCCCATTATTGATTCACCAATAGGACCGACAGTCTTGTCTGTGAAGAGTCACTCTCATTTCATTCTTCAGACCTTTATAAAATCTGAAAATCTGTCTTCAGATATTTCTTGGCCTTACTAGTAATTGCTTCCACTTGTTCAATTTGTTCAAGTCAGTCAAACAAGCTTAGAGGGAAAAGCACCTTGATGTTTGTGGTGTGATTCTGGTCTTTCCAGCACAGCCATCTGCCCAGGGAAGGTCCACACCGTACCAGGGAGTTCGTGTCCGAGATCCAGTTAAGGAGCTGCTGAGGAGAAAGAGGAGCCTGGAGAATCACAGCACCAAGACGACGCATTTCACAGCTGTGAGGGCACCATCACACATGAAACTGACAGTCGCAAATTGGAATGGTGTTCCAAGTCAGTTCTCAACAGCTGATGTTCTGAATATTTCAGACATTTTCCTGGTTCAGAACACATGAATCAGATTGATGACTAAAAGTTTTTTCAGACATAGTAAATGTGTGAAAAACTTATATTGTTTTAACATCGATAACACAAGTTCTCATTTGTGTTGTTTCCATTAAATAGGAAATGCAATTAAAATCACACATGAATAAGTTTGTTCATAGGATAAGTAATTAAAAAGCTTGCAGTGCCATCATCGTCCTACCACTTCCTGTCGACTGCTTTGTCTTTTCCACCAGTGGCAATATCCGGACGTTGGTCACCCGGATGTTTCCACTAAAATGTTTCCATTGCAGTTTTACAGAACACACTGAGATCAATATGGTGAAAGAAAAACACGTCATCCTAGCACAGAAACTTTATTGAAAAACATTTATTTTTTTTATAAATTGGCATGCTTACATTAAGGACAGTTTATCTTCATAATTACAATTGGGCAGTTTTAAAGTCACTAGAAAACCAGCTGCACACAACCTGTAATCAACCAAAGAAAAGGACAACAGGAACTAGTTGAAACCTGCAGAACTCTGGGGCTTAATAACTAGTGCTGTACACTGCAGACGTCACACATTCTGCATTCCTCCACCTTTGTTTTGTGACATTTGTTGAGTTATACATATCATTTATAATAAATAAATGATATGTATATCATTTATTTATAAGCAAAAGAAACAGTATCTCAAGATTTCAGCTTTCACTTAGATTTGAAGTATGACATTTATTGCCGCTACAAAAAACAACTCTGTGGTGCTGTTACACAACTCAAACTTAATCCTGGGAGATTTTCTGCATGGATTCAGTAGAACATTTAAAATAACATATCATTTCGTATTTAAATTTACATCCATACACCAACATATCCACAGGCACATTGTTTAGGAGATGTATTTTTCTTAATGTTGCTTTTTAATTACACATTTGTGACACCACTTTTATCCTCATGATGGATTTTATTAATTATTTTCACGATCTATGCACTAGGAAGGCCAACAAAGATATCAGTCTCCTGTTAGTTTGCAAAAACAGACTCTAAGCAGAAAAGAGTAATTTTCCATATGGTTTTGTATGAGCAGTATTTAGCTGTCTTTTGACAAATTATGTGTGGCACTTGAAACGTGAAAGAAACGTGGGCTGATATGGTTGTGAGTAGTCAGAGGGGGATTTTATCTTTATATGTTCCAGGTGTTTTTCCATGACAGTTACAGCCATTCTCTGCATGGCTCCAGGGCTGGGCATGCAGCCCTATGCAAAATAACTCATACAATTGCCAAAGAGCCCTCCTACTGAGCTTTTTTTTTTACACTTATCAGACTTATCAACACACAGCAACACTCACACAGAAAGAGTTGTTCGGCAGATACCGCTTCACAGTGTGAACGAACTGATGAGGTGTGGTACTAACTCTGAATTTTACATCAACTCATCATTACCAAGCTATTAAAAAGTATAATATTTAAATGTTTTTCCCAATGTTTTTTCTCATTCATGTTGCTTCAAGGTTAAAGTTGATCCATATGCAGAGAGACTCAAGCATGAAGTTAATATTGAAGTTTTTAATGAAAGAAATGATGAAAACATGATTAAACAAGATTTAACAGGAAGAGCCAAAGGAGGAATGAGAGAGAGGTGATTCAATACTGGGATTGTGAATGCTGGAACAATAGACCGGGCTCATTGTCTGACAGGTTGCAGGTGTGAGGGGAGAGAAAGAGAGAAAATGGCAAAGGGGGCGAGGGAGAGTCACTAAGACCTATGAAACTAGACTAACAAAGACTAACTTGGCAAACACAAGAAATAAACATGATAAACTAGAATGACTAAGGAAGGACTGAACTTGAGTTAAACAGAAAGAAGATTGATCTAATCAAAGAAACTACATCACTTCATCACTCGAGACGCCATGATGGATGTCAGAAATGACTGATGGGAGTATTAAGAAGAGCAACTGTAATTGTTCTACCAAGCTGTTTGTGCCAATATATTCAGGAATTCTACTTGTTCGTTCCTGACATGTTGATCAAATTACCGACTCTGCCTGAATTCACGCCACATGATCTAAATTATTATGTCATCAACAGTGTTTCCCCCTTACTCCAGAGCATGCTGTGTCTACGCTAACCAGGTTTTTCCATATGTGTTAGGCTACATGATAGTGGGGCATTTTCTCTATGGTTACCAATGGCATGGTTACCTAGGCTCTTACCTTCTCCATAATGTGATATTTGATATCTTTCTAAGTTACTTATAAATTATACGAACATTAATGTTCTTACATTCCTGCAAATCTACAATTACACTGAGGGCTGATATGCTGACTGCTTCTGATTGATAGCGGCTATCCATCACTGCTGTATCTTTTCTCATTAAAAGTTAAACGATAAAATTTTTGTGCAGCAGTCTCCCAATAACTATTTTTAAAGTGAAGTCAAATAAATAAAAGCAATATTAGGTGACTAGATGTCTGTTTTTTGACAACCTTTTGACAGGAGCGCATAGGTTGTTTTGGCCGAGTGGGCAGAGTTGTGAAAAGTGTTAAGTCACATGCAAAGGATCAATACAGACCCAAAAAAAGCTATTTACTGAAATATCAACACAGACAGGGAAGTTATTAAGCCAAAATTGTATACAAATATACATTTTGCCTTCAAGACAAAAACAAACCCTTCTTTGTCTGTAAATGTGTTCTACCCAGAACTGCTCAAGTGTTAGGTTTAGCTTCACTTGATTCAAATTTTGTTAAAAAAGAAAATCTCCTATGAAACATATTTTGCGATACAATTATTAAATGGTTTATCTAAAAAATGATCACCAGATCTGTTGAAGTTCAGTCAAGCAGAAATGACTGAACTTTTCTATTCACGTTAGAAATATTTTTCAGCTGCATATGTATCCTTTGCAATAAGAAAATGAACTTTTTTTTACTAAAGTGCATCAAAAACATTTCTTTAGTGACCATTTGATCATCTTAAATAGTAACTACGTTATTTCTTTATTTGAATCATGTAATGTATTTATAGTTCCATATAGATTTCTTTAAGCACTTTTCTTTAAGTGCTTAAAGAAAAAAAATCTGCAGAATGTTTATCCAATTAATCAAAGAATTGTTAGAATAATCAATAAATTAACTGATTACTAAAATAATGGTGAGTTGCAGTCATAAAATGAGTTTATTTACAAAAGTACATACATTATAAGTTATTTAAGTATTATTCACTGGGCAGATAATCCATCAGGGTCACCATAGGGCCTTACAGCTTTCAGTTTTGCCAACTAATTTTACGTTTAGATTCTCAATGGGAATAATTATAAATGTTTCTGTCATGTTCGAGGGTAGACTTCTGACCCACATGCAGAATCAGATCTGGGAAGCAACAGTAAGTTAAGAATTTATTTACAAAATACAATCACAGCTACAGGTATATTGCAGGTGATCCTTTGGATCAAGTCTGGGGTTTGTCTGGAAGAGAAGAGACGGGTCAAAGACGATGTCAATGACAAAATGTGCAAGGGGTGGACAGAGTGCCTGAATGGACAGCAACATAAATTAGCATATGTCTCTTGGAAGGCTTCTCAACAGGAATGGGAGAAGGAGCAGGTTGGATCCAAGCAACCAATAGTTCAAGGCAGGTTTCTCTTAACAGGAATGAACTGAGGGCTGGAGTTGGCAGGCAGGTGAGGTTCGGAGCTGCAGGTTGGATTACCGGTTTGGGAGTCAGGCTTATACCATGAGGGAGTAATCATCAGGTAGAGAGGTGAGGTCTGGCAGCTCCTTAAATCCTCTCTTGCTGATGATCCCTGCAGGTGCGCAGCTCTGCTGCAGGCCACTCCCAGCAGGGAGCCAATGGGGAGAGGCACTTTTTATAAACCCAGATCCTGACAATTTCTGTACAAATCCAGTTTCTCAGAATACATGGGTAATCAAGCAAAAATACTGATATAAATAAGTATGTTGTGACTTATAAATGCCTATATTCCCTATGCATGTAGAAAGAGACTCACTGCAATTAATAACTTACAAAACATTTATTCTGTACTCTTAATTAATGCAAAACAAGCATAAACTTGTATGCATTAGCTAATTTCTTAATTTTTCTACTCTACTGGATCAAAGTCTGGGTGTGGCAACATATTTCTAGGCCTGTCACGATAACAGATTTTGCTGGGTGATAATTTGTCTCAAAAATTATTGCGATAAACGATAATATTGTTTGAAGACCTTTTTACATTGATTTAATGGAAATTACATGCGATTTCCTGCCAAAGATAGATACACTTTACTTTCAAAAGAACACTTTTGACTGATACACAAAATAAATAAAACAACCAAAATCAAAAATAAAATGTACTTTTAATGTACTTTTTATTCAAGTACATTAACAATAAATGTACTTGAATAAAAACTTAACAACATAAAGCCAAAGTGGAAATAAACACTGCATTCAACCAAAAGAGTGCAGATTATGAAGTCTTTATAGTATATTGCTCTTCAGTAATCATTAGATTTAAATAGAGAAGACATCCGACTGCCTGATGCAATAGTTCAAACTACAGGATTTTTTACCCCGAACGACAATCTTAGAATGTTCTTCGTTCTGAGATTGTCACTAGTGTGTTACGGTAGATCGTTGTGCCGCTCCGATCTAAATCAAGAATTTATCCAGACTGGGAGCTGAACCCAGCCTGTTGAATGTGACCGGTAGCCAATCAGAAAGCGTGGATTCCCCTCCTGCTTTCTGAGGGGAAACACGAAGGGAATCCCGAACAGCTGACACGGCGCAACCCGAAGTCCAGCAGACATCGGAAACAACATGAATGTTTATTCAACAGTTCGTGCAAAGAAAATGTCAATAACTAGGGGAGGAGTTGGAGCAAAATTTCTACCAGAAAACCCGGTAACTTTTCAGCTGTTCTTCGTTAACGTGACACAAATAGGTTATAATGATTTTCATTCAGTCAGGACTGACGCTAGCCACATGCATTGGAGGTAGATTGTATCAAGGAATTGATTAATGCCTGGTTTCATAATTAGTGAACTGGACTTATTATTTTGTGTCCATTATTGGACACAACACGGTTTCGATCGAACCGTTATACCGAGGATTTCTGTCGGCTAATGTGTCTCTCAGGTTTTGATAATGGGCCGACAATCCGCGACATAAGATGGTGCAGCGTGCGCTGGGCATTACACTAAGGAAGTAAGGAAGGGAGGAAGTGGAGAGAAACGGAGTTGAGCCTTTTTTCATTCAGTGTCATCAACAGTAAGAGAAAAAGGCAGGAAGAAACGATATAGCCGATAATTAAAATGAGGTCGATAGTTTTAATTTATCGTGCGATTAATTGACTTATCGTTTATTGAGACAGGCCTACATATTTCTGCTGCCAGGTTTTAACTCCTCTGAAACCTTATTTTCTCTCTCTTTGTGCCGCTCCCAAGAGAAAATTTAGTATCTGCAGTGGTTGTTCTGTGATAAAGGTAAATAATTTTATAAATTATGTATTTTCCAAGCACGTAGTGCCATTTAATAGCATAATCAAGTAACTATATTATCTTCAGTTACAAAAATGAAGTATATCTCAAAAACAGCTTTAAAACTTTTCACTTTGCAATTTGATGCCTTGAAACTGGGTCTCTGTCACTTTAAGAAGCTCTTGCTCTGTCTGACATGCTGTTTTCAGCATGTCAGACAGAATCAAAGCATTATTCCAGGTGTTTTCATAAGGGTTTAGACTAAAGAACAGACTCTTCATGACCCAGTCAAAGTCCAAACCTAAATCAAAATGAAGATATTTAACATTTGTTAGAAATTGCACTGCCCCACACTTCATCAATTTCCATCACACATGGAAAATTAGTTGTCTTGTAATAGGAAAGTTGTAAATTCAATTCCAACTTCCCAGATCACATGTTGATATGCCCTTTCAGGCCTTGGTTGCCTAAATATTAGTGTGCTACAATATAAAGGCATGACATTAAAGCATGGCTGGATGAGTGAGACTCTAGACTGTAGAAGCTGTTTCAGTGATTATGTGTTAGAATATAAATACTATTACAATGAATGAATGTTTTTATTGCGCAAGTACAACAGAATTGAAAATGTAGAACTCAAGGTGTATCGAGACATAAGACAGATGAAGTAAAACAGCAACAATTTACTAAAACATCTAACACAGAAATACAGTCAATATGCTGTATATTGTTAAAGAGCTCATTGAGATTTTAGTGTGTGTATGACTCTGGAGTATGAACTGTTTAAATGACCACTTTTTGTCTATGAAAATACATTTAGACAAAGGATGTAAAGCTCTGTTGCATGTATTAAAAGTTTACAACTAATAAAGTAGGTTAAAGTGTGCTTTAGGGATATTGGGACAATGTGCCACAGGTTTTGCAGGTATTCTGTTTTATTGAGGTCAAGAAGAGGGGTCAAGTATTCACTATCAGCAGAAAGAGTGGTTTAGGTATTGTGTGTCCAATCAGAGAGGCTAGTAAAGCCACTACTGCTCTGTATTGATTTAAGATAATTTAACCTTCCCAATTAGAAAACTCCCTAGATACCTCTTGTTGAAATATGTTGTTTCTTTAGCAACATATTTCCATCATACTCTTGCAAAGATGAGCAACCTCTACTCTCCCGCTAGACACTCATAAATCACAAGAGGTCACAGAGGTATCCCACACAGCTGTGAACTGGTCAATTGGTGCAATCCTGAAGTCAGAACTACACACAAAAATCTCCCCATAGCATACTTTTCACCATAATAATGGTGGTCAAAGTCATTAGGTTATTAGTTGTGTTTCATTGACTATAAACTAATGACCTAATCTTTGACATTTGACATTTCTAAAATTAATTTGCCTCATGGAAAAATGCCAATGTCTCTTGTTTTCATTAAAAGGTTTCAGTGAAGTGGCTTTTGGCTGTATTAAAATACTAATTTTAATACATTTTTCAAAATGGAAATGGAAATACTTTCTTTGCATTACACAAGTCACATGATCAACACATGATGTTGCTACTGTCACAAATCACGGAGAAGATTACAAGAAATAGCTGAAGGATGCTGACACACATGTTTATTTAATAACCTACTGCATAACAAGCTTATTCATGTGTGACTTTAATTGCATTTCTTAATCAGTGGAAACACTGCAATTGCCAAAGTGTGTTTTTCCAATGTTAGCAAAATATTGACCAAGTTTTATACACCTTTGCAAGGTAGTAACCTAATTATTGGGCAAATTCTAATTATGTATCTTACTTTTTCCTCTCCTCTAAGAAATTATTTCTGAACTACATTTTAAAAAATCCTATAAATGGCTGGTTGACATAAACCATAATATACAACACATCCTCCAAAAGCAGCTGGATGGTGTTACAAGGAAGAAAATCTGAGCACTTCACTTGCAGATCTGTTACATTCACAACAGATGATGAACAGTGTACTGTTCATTGTGTGTGTCATATATTGGTATGGGTGGAAGCGGTGAGGCAGACGCTGGAGGCCCAGGTAAAGTGAGTAGTGTAATTTAATGAAGAACATGTCCAGAAAACAACAGTCAGCAAGCAAAGTCCGCGGCCAGGCAGCACAGCTGAGCGGACGCCAGGGCTCACACCGGTAGCAATTGGTCTTAAAGGCGGAAACAAACGACGGCAGCGACAACGACAAAATATGACAACGTACGACAAGGACCCGACGAGGAACAAAGGACACAGGAGGGATTAAATACACTGATCAGGGGAACAAGACACACCTGGGAGCAATCAAGGGGAAGACAGGACAAGGAGGAACTCAGGACACTGAAAACTCAAATAAGCACAACAGAAACACATGGAACATGACAGTGTGTAGTATACTTGCTGATATAGATTTGATGTCCCAAACTGTTGAATGTTTAAATACTGCAAAATAACCTCCAGCCACATACTGGACAAGCAGGGCAGATTCAATTATCAGGCGCCATACACAAAAATAGAGGTTTCAGTCTCTATGGGAAATTCTGCATGTATACTGTTGGGTTTATTTTGTTCCCCAACCTGCAAGAATCAACCAAAAACACCAATTACTTTTCCGCAGAAAAGGGGAGAGAGCCTGACACGGAGAACCGCTGCAAACACCGTCTGGGCTCAACTCCGCTGGCTTTCAGTCCCCAACTGCCTTTTATTACGTTAACAAACACAGGGGTGGGCTTTTTCACACAATCATGCAAGCAATTACAAACAATTGACCAACAAACTATCCTACAGGATGTTCTGGAAATCTTCCGTTGATGTCTCATTGTTAGGACACAAGGATGACCACTCTCAGGATACAGATAAAGATCAACGCAGCTCGTAACACAGGAATGTGTGAAACATCACTAAACCCTTAAGAGGAAACCTAGAAACATCTTTAAACCCTTAAGAGAAAACCTAAAAGACAGTAAAGGGTATACTATAAAAGAAAGGAGTCAAGAAAATAACACACAGAATAATATGAAAACATAATTTTTCTAACAATACTCTATTAGGGCCACATAAACAGGACATCTGTCATACTACTGTTGAAGCACTATTAACTTGCTTCAACAAATTCGTTGTACAGTATTGCGTCAAAACCAAATTATGCATAATGTCATAAGCTGGCATCCCTTTAAAGTCAGTTCCACTCACTAAGTCAATGTCAGGCTATTGTGGAGATGGGGGTCCATAACTTACCACATAACATCAGTTGGGTTGGACTTTACCTTGTATCTTGGATGCCTTTAGATTTGTACCTGAAGGTTAAAATATCCTGGCTGTCTTCAAAGCTTTTTCAGCTTTTTGTTTTATTCCATTAGGTATAGGATACATTTTTCACTGTATAACATGGCTAGGCATATTAGATTGATATTTTAGTCTTCCATTTGTCACAAACTGGATTATCAGTTGTAATTCTAAGTCTTTCTTTGTGTGTTTCCTAACTTGACCTCAAGGTGTGTGTGTGCTTGGTTATGTTGATTCTGTGGCTTCTCCACACTTAAAGTCTACTGAAAGCAAAGTTTCAGAAGCATGTTTCTAAAGTGTGTCTACTATATTGGTGGGTCATGCAATTGGCAACTGGTCATACAGGGGCAAAGAAGGATACCAAAACACAATATAACAAAGCCTGGTATGACAGAGGTTCTGTTCAGCCCTGGCATTGACATCACTATTGAGTGATCAGGTTTAAGTGACCTACACTGAATCTATCATTCAGACTTGGTATCTAAAGGGACCACCACCTGAGGGACCACATGGACTTGGATCTTACTAGATGTTAGAGAAGACAGCTAGAAGTCTTTATTACGGAGGTCTTCTTCTGATATATTTGTATACATGAAATCATCATAAAAGAGCCGGGTGTTTTATGACTGTCTCTGAGGCATGCAGAGAGGGGGAGGGAGATGAAGGAGCGAGTGAGAGGGAGATAACATGATGCTGTTTATCATTAATTAGCCAAATAATAATTAACTTTGAGGGGAATTTTGAAAAAGGAAGTATCGCAGAAAAAAATACCTTAACAAGAATCTGGACAATAAGAAATAAGAAATTCATTAAAAACCTTGCATGGTGAGAACAAAAATATAGAGTCAACTGAGTCTCTCAAATCTCTTTTAACAATGGAGTTGGCTTCCTTTTATATGGTTCTGGTCAGAGAAGAGTGGGATGATTGGAATATAGGTGTGAATCCTTAACTGTTAAGTACCAGGAATTCTGTGGAGCTCAATGCAGATGGTCTTGCCATTTGTCCATTGCTAAGGATAGGGGATTTGTTCTTTAATGTTAAAGAGGGCAGCTTTATTGCTGATAAGATCTGGGTTGGGGAAGTAACACCTAGATAGTCTCAAGCATCAAGAACCTCTCGTGATACTGTAGAGGTCTATATATGAGCAGCTTGACCTATCCCATGATAAGACTGAAACGAACCAAAAGCAGAAAATTATATTTAGACCTTATAAATTTTGGTTAAAACAAGAAACCCTGTTAATCCCAATTTTTTTCCTGCAAAATAAGTGCATGCATTTCAATCCTTGGACCTCCCTGACACATCATAGTTATGAATTATTACATTATGTTAGTGAAAATGCAGGTTTTATTCTTAACAATTGTTGCCGGTGGGAAACTGCACAGTTCAAATCACACAAATATGACCTATTTACACATAGGAAAACAAAAAGAAAAATCATGACATGCATAACTTATGACAAACAATGGTTACAAGAGTGTTCAGAAATATTTTAGATATATACAGATTCAATGCTACATCCTGCAGATGTCATAGTCTCAATGTGCCAAGTGACCTTTGACCTCATTTGGTTATTTCATCAATGAGGAAAAGTCAGGTGAAATTGTTAGTATGAGCAAATATGCATCTTTGAAGAAATTCTCCCTGTTCCACCAGACCAATCGCAACACCTTTTGGAGGCATGGAGGTGGTGGTGATCAACTGTAGGAATGACAGTGATGTTAAAGACATAATTTTGAGGTTCCTTCGGGTCTAGAAGATCTAAAATATCTGTGCAGGCACACCAAGGCATATAAAATATGTTGAGCCAACACGTTTGAGCCAACACGTTGTGGTTATTCTTATTTAAATAAAATGAGTTGGCACAACATAGTTTATTATGGTTGTTCTAATTTAAACCAAATGTGTTGGCTCAACTTGAATTATGGTTATTCTATGGATGATTGTAAATCAAATGTGTTGGTTCAACTTAATATATGATGGTTATTATAAGTTAAATCAAATGAGTTGGCTCTACTTCATTCATTATGGTTATTCAAATTCAAATGAAATGTGTTGGCTCAATGTATGTTTTAAAGGTTCCTTTAACTCAGTTACTATAGTTTGACCCAGTGTAATGTAATAGAGCCAGCCCAACTAATCTGCAATGTTTAGGACCAAATCATTGATGTTACTTGATTAAGATGAATGTAAATGTAGTTGAAACCACCTTATTTTACAGTGGTACCTTCACACTACTTGATTAAGTAGGTCCAACTCACAAAAATGAAGTTAGCTCAACAAATATGCTTCATGCTAAAAGAAAGCTAGTTAATCGTGTGGAAATCCTTTCCATTATTTAATGACGTTAATTTAAAGACATTTTTTTCAGTGTTACTCAATCAAGCGTTTTAAGATAGCACTAGGTGAAAGGGTAGGAAAAACACTCAACAATTAGAAAAGGTACAACACAATTTTATTTTCAGAATTGTTATACATTGTCTTTTTACACAGCACAAAACACAGCTGCCTTTTATAAAAACATCATACTATCACCTTAAAAATATTGCTAAAATCAGACGACTCATGTCCGTACAGGATTGTGAGAAACTAGTTCATGCCTTTGTTTTTAGCAGACTTGATTATTGCAATGCCATTTTTACTGGATTATCTAAAAAAAGCATTAAGACAGCTCCAGCTCCTGCAGAATGCTGCTGCAAGAGTCCTTACTAATACAAAAAGGGATCAGCTCATCAGTCCAGTTCTCAGATCTCTGCACTGGCTGCCTGTTGCTCAAAGAATTGACTTTAAAGTCTCCTTAATAGTTTATAAAGCACTTCATAATAGAAATCCAAACTATACTTCCGGTCTTCTGCAGCCCTACGTACCACTCAGACCGTTAAGATCATCAGAATCAAACCTATTAACTATACCGAGAGTCAGAAGTAAACACGGAGAAGCAGCTTTTAATTTTTATGCTCCAACACTATGGAATAAACTTCCTGCTCGTTGTAAGTCTGCCCCTACCTTGAGTTTATTTAAAACAAGGTTAAAAACCTTCTTATTTGAAGTTGTCTATTCTTAATTTTTTAATAATTTAATAAATATAATTTTCATGTTTACTTTGTCTATTTTTTTATCTGCTTGCTCTTTTTATTCTCCCCATCTTCTGACAGTATGTAGTCCTTATTTTTCTTGTAAAAGCACTTTGAATTGTCTTGGGCTGAAAGGTGCTATATAAATAAAGTTGCCTTGCCTAACAGAGTTGGACATTGAAATAAACAACAATTACAAAAAGGTTACAGTTTTGATTTTCCAGCCAATTCTTCACAACATAAAACATGCCAGTATATTTGCTCAACTTAGAGAACTGTAACAATTTAAATATTTTCCACTGCAGACTTTAAACACTGATTTTCCATATGAAACTTTACTCAACTTAGCGGGACAGTTTCATATTGAGAACTTGTGCTTTCTTTGATAAGTTCGTTGTATCCAATTTCATAATTATTTTCTGTAGCACTTTAAAGGTATGCTTGAGCTCCTGGGGTAGCTCAAGTTTAGTGCGTAGATTAGTCCCAGCAGCATCACTATTGCAGAAGATACACTGCCCAAGCTGTTCATAACTTCCACCCCTCCAGGACAATCCCAACATCCAGAGGCGCATCGGCAGCCTCTGCACCCTCTGCACCCTCTGCTCGAATGACAACGATTCCGAGGACAGTCTCGGCTATGGCCATTTCTGCACATTCATCACCGTCCTAAGGGAGATAGGGAAGGGTATTGGGGGGGGGGAGAGAGAGAATTCACATGTAATTAAATAAATAATTTAGACTGACATTGATTGAGTCACTCATGGACCTTAGTTGTTGAAAGTATTTGAACAACTCTTATGACCTCTATTGTAAACACAAAGAAAATTTAACATACCATGTACTCCCTCACCAGCTTCTTTGGATCTTCATTTAGGTACACACAGACCTTTGAGGATGCACTCTCGTCTGACTTCAGCAGTGCCTTCCTATATATGCAGATCAAAAAACAATGAGAACAATCTCAAAACTCCAGCAGTATAGGTTCACACACTTGAAACCATAGCTACATTCAAAGGAAGTCACAACAAAAGTGATCAGTGGCTTACAGTCTATTTGAAAGATATTTAAAATTATTATTCCTTCATCATGCCATGACTAAAATGGAGTTTAACATTTTATTTAAACATCTAACTGAAGCTGTTAGATGTTTAAATAAAGACAAATATATCACCAAAGAAATATGTGAAAAGTAGAGAATTTAACACAGTCAATAGCTTCTAGTTAAATGCAGTATGTGATGCTCAAAGTCATTTCTATAATAAAGTAGTTATGGGTTATGGGTGCTATGATGGTCTTGATTTTTTTCCCCTGAACTCCACCTTTCTTTGCATATTCCCTCATTAGATTTGCAGAAAGACCATCAAGCACAGAGAAGAATGTGGACTCCAAATGGATCACTGATCTTCTTAAACTCTGCACTCACCTAGTTTGGCATGGTAGCATCATCTTTGTTGGCCTTCATTAAATTGACATGTTTGAGGAACTTGTTAGAAGCTTATCAATATGTATTGTGACAAACTGCATGCATTTCCTAATACACATTCGTCCACTTACGTCACGCGGATGGAAGAGAGCTGGCCATCTCATTTTGAAATGGCCAGCTCTGTGAGGCCAATATGGCCCACACTCCGTTCTCTATACATGCAAAGCAAACAAACAAAACAATAATTAACCATAAAAGAAAACAATCATTTTCCCCTATGCAACATCCTCCCACACTTTTACAATGACAGTCCCTGTCACTAATCTTCTGCTCTATAGCGAGCAGGCGGTTGTCCCAGATTTGCTCTCGCAGAGCGCCGAGGTCCTAAAACCTCTTCCTGAAAAGGAGCTGAGGGGGTAAACATAACACCATAAAATGGGGGACTAATACAAGTCTCCGTTACACTCTCCTTACTAGCTACCAGCTGGGGTTCGTCCTTTAAAGGTGCGATACAAAGTTTCAGTGCATTGCGGTGCAGCGTCTTTTCACGGCCTCCCTTCTCTGGCTGCACTTTGTATACCACCCCCGTTTCACCTACTTGCTCCAGAATAACATGAGGCTCATCATGCCATCCTGGATGTAATTTACCTTGTCCTTTCCTATTTCTGTCTCTCACCCACACTCTCTCACCCGGTGCCAAAGGCAGGGCCTGCGCTTTCCTATCATATTGCTTCTTGCTATAAAACGCAGCTTTTTCCATGTGTTTTCTAGCGAGTTCGTAAGCAAAGGACAGCTTTGCATGATGGTCTTTAACCCATCCTCCCATGTCATGCTGAGATTGGAGTTGTCCCACTCCTAAACCCACATCCACTGGCTGCCTAAGGTGTCTGCCAAACATCAGAAACGAAGGGGCGTAACCTGTAGAGCCATGAACAGTGTTGTTGTAAGCCTCCAACAGTTCAGGTAAATACTCTGGCCACCTGTGCTGTCTCTCTGTTCCGAGAGACCGCAACATATTCAGGAGAGTTTGATTCATTCTCTCCACACTTCCGTTCCCTGAGGGATAATAAGGAGTGGTCCTGCTTTTAGTGATACCATAGCACTTGCAAAGCTCTTGCATTAAAGCAGACTCTAAATTTGGCCCTCTGTCTGTATGGAATCTAGCTGGGCAACCAAATGTCTGTATCACATGTGACCACAGTACCTGAACTGTTGTCTGGGCAGTTTGATCTTTTGTTGGAACAGCCCACGAATAACGTGTGAACCAATCTGTCATGACCAAAATATTCTAGTACCTATCTGTAGGCCTCCCTAGAGAGAGAAAATCTAGGCCTATTACCTCTAGGGGGTAAGACACTGGTATAGGATGCAGTGGGGCCTTAGGCTCCGCCCTGCTTTGCAAGCTACAGGCAGCACAGCCCAACTGAAACTGATGCACCTCCTTCTCCATATTGGGCCAATAGAAGAACTGACGAATTCTGGACAATGTCCTCTCCACTCCTGCATGGGCCGTTGCTTGATGATACTTCTCCCACACCTCTCTCCGTTTACTTGTGGGGCATACAACTTGGAAAAAAGTTTCATTAGTTTTACAGTCTGTTACTTTTCGACAAACAACACCATCCTGGAGTACAAGTTTCCCCCACTGTTTCAAAATCTTGCATGTGATGACTGACAAGTTCTTTCTGGTTTGCACTTCAGGTGGAGTCCCTTGTCTCACATACCTTTGCACAACCTTCAGGTCCACATCCAACTCTTGAGCCATCTTCCAATCCTGTGTCTGTAGTCCACCCTCCTGAGGATTTGAAGAAACTGCTACATTGGTGACATAGGCAGCTTGGCCCTCTGCTGGCAGGTCTGCAGGAAATCTGGACAAGGCATCAGCGTTCACATTTTCCTTCCCTGCCCGATATTTCACAATAAAATCGAAGGAGGCCAATTGCGCTACCCAGCGTTGTTCTGCTGCCCCCAGGTGAGCATTTTGAAGATGTGCCACTGGATTGTTATCTGTAAAAACTGTGAATTTCGCCCCCGTCAGATAATCTTTAAACTTTTCAGTGATGGCCCACTTTAAGGCCAAAAGTTCCAGCTTGAATGAACTGTAATTCGCATCATTCCTTTCAGCAGGATGTAAACTTCGACTAGCATAGGCGATCACGTGTTCTCTCCCACCTTGCACCTGGGCTAGGACGGCACCCAAGCCCTGTTTACTAGCGTCAGTATAAAGGACAAATGGTAGGGAGAAGTCAGCATAAGCAAGAACAGGGGCTTGTGTAAGTGCAGTCTTTAATTGTTCGAATGCTTCCTGACACTCATCTGTCCAAGTAATCTTTACCTCTGACCTCTTATGAGCAGGCATCCCAATCAACAAAGAGGTCAAAGGGCGGGCCATTTTGGCAAAACCAGGGACAAACCTCCTATAATACCCAGCCAGCCCCAGGAAAGCTCTTACTTGGCAAATGGTATTTGGAACAGGATAATTTTTAACAGCACTAATTTTTTCAGGGTCAGGTCTCACCCCATTCTTGTCCACAAGGTGGCCAAGAAACTTTACCTGAGACTGAAACAATTTGCATTTGTCCAACCTGAGTTTCAGGCCATACTGCCAAAGTCTCTGGAAAACAATTTCAAGGTGTTGCAAATGGGAGGGAAAGTCTGGTGAGTATATAATGATTTCATCCAAATAGACCAAGGCAGAATCTGTAAGTTGGCCGCTTAAACATTGTTGCATTAAACGCTGAAATGTGGCAGGAGCATTACAGAGCCCAAATGGCATGCGTTCAAACTCATAGAGGCCAAGTGGTGTGGTAAATGCAGTCTTCTCTTGGTCTTTAGGGTCCATTTCCACCTGCCAGTAGCCACTGGCCAAGTCCAGCGTTGAAAACCATTCCGCCCTTGTTAAAGATGTCAAAGTCTCCTCGATCCTAGGAAGGGGAAAAGCATCCTTATGAGTGACAGCATTAAGCTTCCTATAGTCTACACAAAACCGCAGGCTCCCATCTTTCTTCCTCACTAGAACGATAGGTGCAGCCCATGGACTCTTGCTCTCACAGATAATTCCTTTATTCAGCATATCTGCCAGAAGTGTCTTCATTTCTTTGTACATTAAAGGAGGCAAGGGTCGATACCTCTCTTTGATAGGTGCTGCGTTACCTGTGTGTATGCTATGCTGGACCAAGTCTGTTCGGCCAACATCTTCTTCATCCACAGAAAACACTTTTTTCCACCTCTGCAGAAAGACCTGGAGCTCCCCCTTCTGCTGTGGGGGTAAATCTACAGAAGTTAGGAGTTTGTTCACCTCTTCACTGCTGTTGGGTTCTTCCATCTCTACAATTTCTGTTACACTAACTTCAACCACCCCATCAGATCCCATAGTTAAACTAAGGTCGCCGGTACCCTGGATTTCAGTCTCCTCCACTTGATATAGTCGGCCTAACTTCTCATAAGGTCCTATTTTTATTGGATATGGGTGGGGGTTACATACTCTGACAGGAAGCTGTCCCCGATCAACCACTGACAAAGTTCTTGCCAGCCCCCATTGTTCTGATCCAGGTGTTGCCTCCACTAACACCAACCCATTCCTGGACCTCATCTTCTGAGAAGCACACCCCCAAACCATTATTTCGCTACTAGGGGGTACCTGTATTCCTCGGCGACATGCAGGTCGAACATATCCTAGGGAACTCCCTTCCATCTTAGTAGCAGAAATCCTCTGGCAGATGGTAAATGCTTCTTCCCAGACCTGGTGGGACTTCCACTTCTGAGGGGGGAAAGCTGACGTTCCACCTTTAAAAACAGTGTCCCAACAAGCGGCAATAACATTCATCCCCACAATAAGTGGGTGAGTGGAACAGTCATCTTTTACGATCACAACACCTTTTTCAGGTATTTTTAACCCTTCAACCTCAAAGTCCATAATAGCATACCCAGAGTATGGGATGGTAAGGCCATTTGCAGCTTTTAATGTGAACACCAAGGATTTGTCACTTTTCATTTGTGGGAAATGACAATCCATTACTTGCTGTTGAACCAATGTGACTTGAGAACCAGTATCTAGCAAAGCTGTCATTCTCACTCCACCCATAGATAACTCTATGGTAGGACATTTGCCAATAAATGGTGCTGTGGGCCCTTGGTCATTTGTTATACAACCAGTCCCCACTGCTTGGGCCTCAGCAGTAGGGTTACCTAGTTTAAAGCTGGCTGTTCCCCATCAAGGGTTCAGCAATCCCTGGCCATATGGCCTGCCCGCTTACACTGCCTGCAGATAGGTTGTCCATCTCTGGTCCAGCCACGGGAATACACAGGCCGTCTTTGTGGTGGTCTTGACACCCCTGAAGCAGCAACAGTTCCCTGACTTTGTTGTAAAAAAGGTCTGAGCTCATTAATTACTTCTTTTGTCAAATCTTTCATTTGTTCTTTCACATCCTGCATTATTTCTTTTTTGAAATCTTCTTTCCAGTTGGAGTCAGACAACAGTCGGTTCTGTGTTGACTCCCCTTCTGCAAAACACATATTCTGTAATCTTTGCGAGCCATTATGTTTCTCTTCAAGCTGCAATGCCTCTCGGTGAACAGTGACAAAGTCCTCTCTAGGGTTATGTCGCACATAGGCACGGAGTGTGTGAGACAAGGGACCCTCACGCAGGCCAAGTAGCATCTGGTCCAATAAATTTGCATCGGTAGGTGCATCATCAGGGCTGCGCTGCCGCAACCTGCGGCACAGTTCTCTCAACCTTAAAGTAAAAGACTTTACAGATTCATCAGGTTTCTGAGTGCAACCAAAAAATTGTGACCTCAACACAGCAACTGGAGTATTATCACCATACAAAGTGTCCAAATGATTTAAAATCTTGCGGACCTGGTCTCGCTCAGCCTCATCTAAAACATTAACCTGTTGCTTCGCTTCCCCAGCGAGAGCCCCTATTAAAATGTCCACTTTCCTTGCCTCTGTTAATTCTTGAGCATTTAAAAGTCCATGTACTTGTTCTTTCCAGTCCACATATTTAAGTTCACTTTCAATCCCTTTGTACTTGGGCACCCAAGGTGCACCAGGGAAGACTGGCATCATCATGTTGTGCTCTTATTTTTGGGTATGAGTGTTGCTCCCTACTTGTATCCTGCTCGCAGCGCCAAAATTATGTGAGGCCAATATGGCCCACACTCCGTTCTTAACACAAGGGGGAGCAAACAACTCAAAGAACCCAAACAACGGAAAAGTCAGGTGCAAGGTATTTTAATTTAAAAAAGTCACAAGTAGCGGCACCAGAAAAACTGTTCTTCTTTATAAAATCCAATGTTCAATAAAAGTCACCAGTTGAAGGCCACAGGTTGGGCTCCGCTTATTTTCGTGTTCGTGGAGGTGATCTATGTGCAGCGCACACTCTTGTTCACAGCCGGCCGCACACCGCTCCAGCACCGCTCCAGCACCGCTCCAGCACCGCTCCAGCAC
>VMRN01000159.1:246078-260113 GCA_010277015.1 Poeciliopsis turrubarensis | reverse complement strand
CCAGCACCGCTCCAGCACCGCTCCAGCACCGCTCCAGCACCGCTCCACTCCTCGGCGTGCCACGCCCCCTTCCGTTCCGGTCCAACTAAAAGAAAACAGGAAAGCGCCAGCATCCCCGCACCAGAACTCTGTCGGAGGACGTGCTTCGTGCCAGGACTCTGCAGGCTTGGTTCGATCAGAATGGAACTTGTACTTACAGGCGCGGGCAGAGGTTACCCTCTGCCCTGATCCTCTGTACTGGGCCGTCTGTCCAACTCCCAGCCACTTGCGCCGGATGAGCGGTTTCCGTCTGCTCCCCCGCAGCGTGTCCGTTTCCGTGGCTGCAAAAATCAGTCTCTTCCCTCTTCCAGTAAGCTCCTTTTATCTTGGCTCTAATCAGCCTCTGCTGACACCTGTCCGGGTGGCCAATTAGTGCGCCCCGCCTCTGAGACAACCACCTTCAGTCCAAGGTGTTTACATTGTCCAAGGGGGAAAAGGGAAAAAAAAAAAAGAAAAACCCAAAAACACTCTATACATGCAAAACAACAAACAAAACAATAATTAACCATAAAAGAAAACAATCATTTTCCCCTATGCAACACTTACACTACATGTGGCTCTCTGCAGACTTTTTTCGCACAGAATGTACCTAACATGGTGCAGCGATAAATGTAAACTTACCAATGATATCACAAAAAGCTATCTGCCTTAACCTAACCGACTTAATCTACAAAACATGAAATAATGTGACACAAGTATGGAACAAGTAGAAAATGGTGCAAATGGTAGGGAAACGCTAGATAATTGCCAGCTAATCGTCACTTCATGTGATGTTAGCACATGTTAGTCACTGACTTGAGTTTATGAATTTCTTAGACACGTGACAAAACATAGCAAAATATTATTTTTCTTAAGTCTGATGATTTTAAGTTACATATTTTTATTTGGATTTAGACGGATGAAAATAGATTGAATCTTATCTTCTTCAAATTAAGTAGATGCACTCTAGGAATCTCCCCGCTTCTCTTGAAAAAAACCCCAAGGTGCAAGCCAGTTATCTCGCATGATTTTCCGTAATCTCTTGACGTCGCATTAACCTAATATTGATTCCATAATTATATTTATTATGCATATATATATATATATATATATATACATATATATAATTTCATGTTTCAAAGGCAAACGTGATAACATCATGTCAGATAAATGTATTCATTTAATTAACAATGCTGCGAGGAAAACATAGTCTTCTCATAACACTAAACGGTTATTTCGCCTGATCTTGTGTCATTTCCCATAATCTCGCGTGATCTCCCGGGATCTCACTCGTTGTCTTCAATCAATCAATCAATCAATCAATCAAATTTTATTTGTATAGCACATTTCAGCTACAAGGCATTTCAAAGTGCTTTACATCATAAACACAAAACACAAAGTCATGCAACGTAGAATAAAATATCAAGTGGTATGTAACGGAATTTAAGCGCCTGTTTTCGCCGGACTCCGCCGTCCGTTCAAACACGGGTATTTGCCAGGCCCCGTTGCCCACAACAGGACAATATCAGTCTGACTACAATGAATCACGTTACCTCAACATGATTTAATTTCATGAACGTTATGTTGTTGAATTTCTTGTTTATCAAACATGATTTTATCATGTTTTCGTCTCAAACCCAAAATTATTGTGTGAAAGGTAAATGATAGTCTTTTGTTAATGTAATATGCCGCGAAGGTCTTTTTTTTCAGCGGAAGATCTATCTGATGTAATTGAATCACGTTATCTCACCTTGAATACATTTTATTCCAGTTGAGAGAAAACGATTGTCTCGTGTGGTCTCGCGTGATATCCCGTGATATCCTGTGATCTCACTCATGGTCTTCAGCACAGGATTGGTCTGACTATCATGTTAGCTCAACATGATTCAATTTTATAAACGTGAAGTTGTTGAATATCTTGTTTATCCAATATGATTGTATCACGTTTTTGTCTTAAACATGGAATTATTTAGTTAAAAGTACATGATATTCTTTTGTTAATGTAACAACCCCCTAGGTTCCTTTTTCACAGTGTATTCCCTATGTAGTTTCTCATCGTTCTTAATATTATCTTCAGGACTGCATGATGAAGCCAAGACTAATAGTTTATAATAAAGGTCAGTTTGTTTTGGAACAGGATAGAATTGTCTTATACTTGTTAGCCTGTTTTGAATTTTGTTGGGGTTTTATGTATAAACTAGAAAATTCCTGAAGAAATTTAACCGAGGCCCTGCCAAAGTGTGCCCGTCGATTTACACCCAGCGTTCTGATGCTAAACATTAGCATCAATGCTAAGGAAAGCTGCAATGTAATCAATAGTCACAAGAATGACTTCCTCCATTCAGTACACTAAACATGGGTGATAAGTCAGAGAAATAGCTACTACCTCATTTAAGGTAAAAGGCTAATGCTGTGCAAGGCAGAGCCCTAACCTGAGAGAAAAATATCATGCTGTATAATCTTATTGCACTGCCTAGGGCAGTGCACTCTTGGGGAACAGTGAAATGCTAATGTTTGTGCTAATGTTAATGCACTGTCTTGCAGTGCCCTGCAAGACAGTGCCCTAACTTGAGAGAAAACGATAAAGCAAGCTAATATCATTGCTGCATGAGCCACAGATGAATCTTGAGGATTTTATTTTGAAATTTTCAGAAAGTTTGATTTTAAATGGCCAATCTAATCCCGTGTGTCACAGCGATTGCGTTAAATCAGTTATTTAACGGTCAAAAGAGTAATTACTTGATGGAAAAATTGTCAAGGCTTTTACTTTGAAATTTTTTTAAAGCTTAATTTAAAATTGCCACACTAATTCCATGTGTAACAATGGTTGGTTAAAATCAGTTATAAAATGCCCAAAACACAAGTGGTTCTAAAGGCCAGCTCTGTCCTCAGAGTTCTGCCATAGTAAAAACTACAGTGACGAGTTTTTGTAGTCCTAATCACCTGGCCCTCCTCTGTTCCGTTGCTATGGTAATGGATCCTCTGCCAGCTGTGAGTCAGACAGGGGGAGACAGCATTCTATGAGTTTGAGGCAGCCATTTTCACTAAATAGGTATGAGCCCGAAAGGCTTTTATTTTGAAATTTTCAGTAAGCCTCGTTTTAAATGTCCAAAATAATCCAAAGTGTAACAGTGGTTTTATTAAAAAATTCACATCATTTCCAAGAGAGCAATTACGTGATATAAAAGAATGTCAGGGCTTATATTTTGAAATTTTCATGAAGCTTAATTTAAAATTATCACACTAATCCTGTGTGTAACAATGCTTGGTTAAAATCAGTTATAAAATGCCCAAACACAATGTAATTCTAAAGCCCAGCTCATTACTCCTCAATAGTAACTGACAGTTCCACCATGTTGTAGTCCTAACCTTCAGTATTTGTAGTTCTAAAGAGGAGGTCAACTGTCATGTCAGTGTGACACACAGGGCAGACATAATTCGAAATGCTTGAAGCAGTTAGTTTTTCTGAAAGGCCTGAGAGAAATATTCAAGCTTTTATTTAGACATTTTCATCAAGCTTGATTTAAAATTGCCACACTAGTTCTTTGTGTGACAATGGTTGCTTAAAATCAGTTATAAAATGCCCAAACACAATGTAATTCTAACGGCCAGCTCATTCCTCCTCAGTAGTAACTGACAGTTCTGCCATGTTGTAGTTCTGACAATCAGGAATTGTCGTTCTAAAGAGGTGGCCAGCTCCTTCCTCAGAGTTCTGCCATAGTAAAAACTACAGTGATGCATTTTTGTAGTCCTAATCACCTGGCCCTCCTCTGTTCCGTTGCTATGGTAATGGATCCTCTGCCAGCTGTGAGTCAGACAGGGGGAGACAGAATTCTGTCTATTTTGAGATTAACTGACTCTGTTTTGTGTCAGTTAGTCTTTTGTTTTGACTTGAATTTGGCTTGTTTTTTGTTAATTATGACAGCACTTTACTCGAAATGCCATCAAAAGTAATAGCTCCAATTCCGGGACCGAGCCACACGTTTTGATATACATATTATGAGGGGGCACACAGCGGTATTAACGGTAGTAGGAAGCGGCAGTTATTTTGAGGTGAAGAATAATAGATGCCTGCCATACATTTCTATGGCAGGCCCCAATAAAAACAGAGACATTCTATTAGGTGAAGAACAATAGGTGCCTGCCATGCAATGCATAAGGAGCAGGCACCTCCTTATGCATTGCTATGGGCCCCTGCCCCAATATTGAGAAAACTCAGATGTAGTTAATAGTGGATAAATGAATGAAAACAACAGATATGGTAGATCTCTCTGTTACTGTTTCTGCATGCATTCGCTTAACCCTGTGTTACACAGAAACTCCTGCAGTGTAATTAATACCTCCTCCAGCTGCAGCTCCCACCTGGATTTGATGTTTATATATCAACATGACATGCATGGTTGCTGTTCTGCTGCTGTGACAATTCCAGATAAAAAACAATTCTTTTGTGATATTGTCTGCTTTTTTTTAGGATGTAGTGGGTTTCAGCAATCAGTCATCGTTTACACAAGGTACGTGCTTCACCTGCATATGACTCCATTTATACATTAACCAAAATAAACTATTTAATCTTGGACTGATCTTTGACGTCCAGGTAGTTTTTGTTCAGATGTTACCAGTGCTTCCCCTGCTGAGGAGTCTCCTGGGGCAGCAGACCGAGGGCTACAGGGTTCCGGGTGGAAACCTGCTCCCCCCATCACCACTGCTGGACTGCAGCCTGCTGCGATGCCGTGGTCTTCATCTGACTACAACCAGCAGGACGCCACAGCTCAGACTTTGGCCTACCCAGCTGCCTCTGCCCTCACTGCTGATGTATACATGCAGACTCTGTGTCCCAGCTACACCATGCTGACCTATACACACACACCGCTGCTAACTAACTTTGGTGTGAGTAAGAAATCACAGTGCAAACTTCAAACCAGCTTCAGTATATTAGCCAAGGTGCTGAACTCTTTAGTAGATATTAAAAAATGAAGGAGATGGAAACACAACTGGATTGGTAGCCTGACAGACTTATTGCTAGTTTGCATAAAAACTAGAAAATCCAACCTTCTTTTTAACATTAAAGTCACCTTTACCTGGGAAATCTGTGATCTCAAACACTCTCTGGTAGTCCAGAAAGAATGCCAGTTTGGTTGTTTTTAGAATCCAGCAGCACAGTTCACAAGGTTCAGTGAATATCAGCTTGATGCAACTGTGCTACAGTGCATAAAATTACTTTTTATGCATTGTAGCAAATTACTGAAAACAAAAAGTCAGTTAATCCTTTTCTAATTTGGGACTGATTTCATATACATCCACAAGGCGCTCTATTTTATAGGTGGACTTGTCATGTGACAACCAAAGCAATGGCGGTAAATTATTAATGCTGAGCTGCAACCAAAGACATGGCATGCTTTAGGCAATCAGAAAAAATGTTAGGCATACATTCTTACCTCTGTATTTAACATTGCTATACAATCTGAAGGCCATACCCACACAATTAAAAAAAGACTGATAATATTGATTAAACCTTTTAAATGTATAATTATAGTATGAATGGTAGAAGTATGTGAAGCCAAAGGTGTCAAAGCTTTTTCAATCAACAAAACCTTGTGAAAACAGGCGCTACTGTATATGGTGAAGTTTTAAGCAATGAATTCTTTATTTTCTGTGAAAAATTATTGGAATTTTGTTGTTTTGTTTTTAAAATTGTGTTTGCAACATTAAGACACAGCCAGTTATAGACACAGCCAATTATAGTTCACTTAGCCATATGGTTGCATTCCATTCAAGCAGTGAATATTGTCAATATTGCAATCAATATTGAGAGCAATATTGATTGCTCTCAAAGGTGCAAAGCAATTTCAACGCTTGGGCTCAATTATTATAGTGTTACTTATTTTTCAATTGCAGCTCCTGTTTGACAATGACATGAATATATGTTGACACCAGGGGTTGCATTAACCCAGTGTTTGGCAACTTTTTTTGGGACTGTGCCCCCCTATCCAGTCCTTCAAGCTGTTTTCACTGTTCAGTGTGAATCAGCATCAGATTCTAATCCCTGATTCACATCTAGTTTGTTGTCATGTCTGAGTTGCTGCTTTGACACAAGTGAACTACAGCAAGGATGTTAGTCGGTGTAATGCTGAACTGAAGCGATGAAGCTACCAGTATCAGGAGTGCAGAACTGCACCAAGAAGCTATCAGAAACACCAAAGAGAAGAAGAGCTAACATCGATATAGTTGCAGTCATTCATATTTTAAAGTTACAGACCAAAGTTTTTAGCAAGTTGGTCAGTGTCATGGTTTGAGTTTTTCTGTGTGTTTATTTTAAGTTTCAGTGTTTTCTGAGTCTCCATGTTGTCCTGCCGCCCCCTTGATTATTCCCAGGTGTGTCTCATTCCCTGATTACCTCCTGTGTATTTAAAGTCCCTTCTATCTCAGTATTTCTGTCAGGTCCTAGTTGTTCGTCATACCAGTCTCTGTATTTCCACCGTGTTGTCCATTCGTATCCCCTGTTGCTACCAGTGTTGAGTCTTAGCTTCCGCTCAGCTGTGCTGCCTGGGCTTGTTGGAATGTGTTGTTGGACTATTTACATCATTAAAATCATAATTTCTCTCACACCAGCCTGGGTCCTCAACGTCTGCCCACCACCTCACCCCACATTTCTTGACACATAGTTTAAACTGATGTTGTGCATATAAGGTGTAAAGATAACCTTTGAGAAAACGCCCCCCAGAGGAATCACAGCATCCCCCTTTTGTAAATTTTTCTGCCAGCGCCACCTGCCATCCTCTGAAAGCCCCATTGAGAAACGCTACATTAACAGAATATTCTGTATTTGACCATTTTATTTTGTTTTAAACAACGGAAAAATTTGTTTCAAAACTGTTTGATTTGATTGAACAAATTGTTCAATTTAAAGTAAAAAAATTTATAAAATTGTCAGTGAAAAAAAAAATGGATAAAACCTTTCGGAAA
This sequence comes from Poeciliopsis turrubarensis, assembly GCA_010277015.1. Classification (NCBI taxonomy): domain Eukaryota; kingdom Metazoa; phylum Chordata; class Actinopteri; order Cyprinodontiformes; family Poeciliidae; genus Poeciliopsis; species Poeciliopsis turrubarensis. The sequence goes on along the minus strand of VMRN01000159.1, from coordinate 253,132 downwards.
TGTAATGGTTTTTTTATTTTCCAAAAAAATATTTGTGTTAAAAAACTTTTTTATGAAAATCATAAATTTTTATCTCAATATGTAAAAGTTATTTGAAAAATATAAACTTTTGCAGCTTCTATACATTAAAATTCTTCACAATTATACAGTTAAAAACTGTTTCTTAACCAGGTGGTCTTTCTCTGGATGCTCCAAAGCCTCCTGCTTGAGGGAAAGGGCTAGAACAGTCTGTGCCCAGGATGGGTGGAGTCCTTCATGATGACAAGAGCCCTGCTCCTGCATCATGATAGAGGTCTGAGGTGGTAGGAAGGCTGCTCCCCACAGTTGTCTGTGCAGCCTTAACCAGAGCGATCCTCTCAGCAGCAGTGCATCTATCATGCCACATGGTGATGAAGGTGCAGAGAACACTCTGTAACCCCAGAGCAATTGAAGCTCCTAATGACTGAGCTCCCAAGTCCAGCTCTCTGCAGCTTCCAGAGGAAGTAGAGATGCTAGAAGAGGATCCTTGTACCTTCTGAAATCCACCTCCCTGTTCTATTTCACATTGATGCAGACCTTACTTTCTTTGTACCACTGCGTCAGGCGATCCACCTCCTCTCTGTATTTGGACTCCTCACTGTTAATTATATACATATAAGTATGACCTGGAAGGGTGTGACTGGGAGGAACAGCTCCCAACTCAACAGAACTCGATTGGTGTTCTGTTGGACTTCTGTGCTCATCATGCATTGTCCATAACAAACACCATGTTCAAGCATAAGGGTGTCCATATGTCCTCTTGTTAACAGGACAAGCCATGATTCAGTGATCGACTTTGTCATCTGTGGCCACCTGTTTTGGACACTCGGGTAGTGGTCAGAGCTGTCCTCTGACCACTTACTGGTGGTAAGTTGGCTCGAGTGTTGGAGGAAGATGCTGGTCAGAGCTGGCAGGCCCAAATGTGTTATGAGGGTCTGCTGGGAAGGTCTGGCAGAGCCTCTCAAGAGACGGAGCTTTAACTCCCATCTCCACGAGAACTTTGAACACATTCCTGGGGAGGTGGGGAACATTGATTCTGAGTCAACCATGTTCCGTGCCTCCATTGTGAAGGAAGCTTATCAGAGATGTGACCGCAGGGTGGCCTATGCCTGTTGTGGCGGCAACCTTGAAACTCGCGGGTGGACACCATTGGTGAGGCATTCCGTTAATCTGAAAAAGGAGTGCTGTTGGGCCTTTTTGGCCTGGGGGACCCCAGAAGCACCTCCAATCTCTGGGGATGAGATCAAAGTGGTGGTTAAAGAACTCGTAGGTGGATGAGATTCACTCTGAGTTTCTTAAGGCTTTGGATGTTGCAGGGTTGTGTTGGTTGACGCGACTCTGTAATATTGCAGTTCACTTTATTCAACAAGGGGGGCCAGAGACTGTGCTCCAATTACAGAGGGGGTCACGTTCTTAATCCTCCCTCGTAAGGTCTATTCAGAGGTCCTGGACAGCAGGGTCCTTCAGATAGTCAAACCTCAGTTTTAGGCAGAGCACTGCGGTTTTCATCCGGGTCGTGGAACACTGGACCAGCTCTACACCCTCAGCTGGACTTGGATAAGGCGTTCGACTCTGTCTCTCGGAGAGACCTGTGGCACATTCTCCAGAAGCATGGGGTACCGGGCCTGTTGATGTGGGCTTTTTGGTCCCTGTATGACTATTGTCAGAGTCTGGTCCGCATTGCCGGCAGTAAGTCGGGCTCATTTCCAGTGAGAGTTGGACTCCACCAAGTCTCCCTTTTGTCACCAATTCCGTTAATTGCTTTTATGGACAGAATTTCAAGGCGTAGCCAATGTGTTGATTGGATCCGTTTTGGTGGCCTTAGGATTGCATCTCTCTTGTTCACAAATGAGGGAGGAAGGGAGCGAGAGATCAACCTTCTGTTGATCTCTTAGCATCAGCAGTGAAGTGAACACTGTACCTGTCTACCATGGTTAAAATAGACCAGTACAGCGGGTAGACGCAGTCCAGGCCCAAACCCCAGACTATTCAAGAGGTAGTACTTTTTTGCGTTACGGGGTAGGTTCAGGACTAAAATGTGAATGAACCCCAAGAACAAAACAATTTCTGATATACATTAGGAAAAAACAGCAAACAGATTTTGGTCATTTTAATCTAACCCTAACCCTAAACCTTCAGACATCAACGCAAGGCTACCATGCGTTACTACGCTCTGCTGTTTGACCCCTTAAGGAGAGTCGGAAAGAGCAAGTCCAATCCTCCAAACCATTAGCATGTACTGCTAAGGGTGTCAAACTATAGAAATGAATGAAAAATAAGAAAACTTCTAAATGACTGTGTTTGCTAATCGGATTTATGGACTGGGAGATGTTACACAGGTGGACTGCAGAAAACTAACTAATTTGTTATGAATAAAAAAAAGACAGTGATGCTGAAGACAAAAAAGAAGATAAAATCGATTATTAATGTTTAACCATGGCAGCAGAAGTGAAAAGAGTACAACCTTCCAAAAATGTTGAAAGCTGGTGCTGGTTTTCAATTATGAACACAAGCTGGTTGGTCCTATTCACAGATCAGCAGGTCAACCCAAAGCCACTCTTTCATTTGGTAAACCTTTTCTTACCAAATGGTAATCTCTCTGCGTTTGTAATCTATGACTTCAAAAAGTTTAAGAGTCAGTGCCGATCAGTGCATTTAAAATACATCTTGGAATGTGTTTCTTCTTTCAGACCATCCCAGTGGCTCCAGGTCAAAGCTCCCTCACCCCGATGGAGCTCCCAGACTCCGGGCTGGCCTACCCCTTGTGGGCACAGCCTCTTACCACCATATCTGCTGTGCCCAATCCAGGAGTTCAGTTTGCCTCAGGTTCTGCAGCTCTCCCTGGACCCCCTTTGGTTCATATGCCTTTACCCATGTCTTTGACTGCCATGATTCCTCAACCAGAGATCGAGTCGGTGAACCTTCACCCTCAGATTCTGGACACCCAACAGCACTCAGAGAAGGAGCTGGACCAAGAACCACAAGATCACTCTCTGGCAGAAAATCCTGACGAAGAGCCAGTATCCCCAAATCTGCTGGATAAACTTCTGGAAGATCAGAAGGGGCATGATGACGAACAAGACAAGAATTCATATTCCAGCTCCATGTTCTTATCGAATGTCTGAAGTCACAACTGCTCATTCCATTGAAACAGATTTTTTTGTTTTTTTTACTTTTCTGTCATGAGATTGCAGAAAATTTTGGCATACTCATTAACTCAATTCTTGCCTTAGTTCATGGATAATCCACCTTCCAATCAGACAGAGCTGGAAATGTTTAGCAAATAAGTATGTGTGAAAATCGCAGCCACTAGATGCACAGAACTGATAATTAATTTCACAAAGAAATTAATCTTTGTGAAATTAAATTCTGACATTGCAGTAAAATTTGATTCTACTTAGCACTGAGGAATGAACAGAGATGCATGACAAATCCCATGCTTCAAAAGTTTACAGAAATCTGTCCCCCCCAAAAAATCCCAAATTCATCTGTATTTGTGTGAAAAAATGTCAACAATTAAGGCAAAGCATTTCCCTATGCAAACTTGGGTGTAGCTTCACACAATTTGTTCTTTCCGAGTAGATCTTTCCTGCCTGTCACCTATGTTGTAGGCCTAGAGCACTCTTCACATTCTCTCTGTAAAATAAAGAAGCCTCACTCGACTAAAGTCAACAGTTGTCTTCAGTTGAAAACTAAGAAACAATGCTCTGTTTGTAAATTCTTGGTTTTATTGGTGTAACATTATGGTGGCAAAATATTGTCTTCATCAGTAATTAATTCTCACTTCACAGGTTGGTTATTTCCATTGCTGACTGTGCAGCAGTGGGATGGGGTGGAGGTTGTGAATAGGTGGTGATCTTAGGTTTTGCCATATTGTCCTAAGTATGCAGATATTTGTATTGGAACGTGTTATGTTTCAATCATCCATCCATCCATTTTCTGTTCACCCTTATCCCTACTGAGGTCGGGAGGTGCTGGTGCCTATCTCCAGTTACGTTCCGGGCGAGAGGCGGGTTTCACCCAGGACAAGTCGCCAGTCTGTCACAGGGCATGTTTCAAACAAAGGCACAAATAAGGTATATTTAAGGTTTGTCTACAACCACAACTACAGGGATAAGAACTGAGAACATTCTGCTGTTAATATTTAGACATCATTTTATGTGCAAAAAAATGTACAAATTGAAAGAAATTTTGTTGCCAGGTTCCAATAACAAAAAGTATGAATGTAACTATAGATAATAATATGGGAGTTTAGTATCCTTATGGCATGAGGGATGAATCTGGTTCTCCTTTCGAAGCTGCTGAACCTTTTCCCAGTGGGCAGCAGGGAGAAAAAGCATTACATGAATTAAAATATTTTGTTTGCTTATTGCAATAATATATAAGTATATTACCAATTAATGTCATGTTGACATCTCTTAATCAATTAAGATGTTGTCAACCTTATCAAGCATTGGCTTTTTATTCCATAAGCAGCTACAATTATTTATAAGTATGACAGATTTACATTTAAAATAACAGACCAAAAACTCAATTTCTGTTAGGAAATGAGAGATAATCTACTGAAAAAATAAAACAATGTAAACAGAGTAGGAATTTGAACAATTAAAGTTTTTTATATTTTATTTGAAAAGTTGAAATTTGTCAATACTTTTTAAGTTATCAATGAATAAATCTTTCCTTGCATTATACAATGCATTGTCAGTATTGCTGGGTACCTTTTGCTTTTGTCCTGGTATGTTGACTGTGTATTCTTGATAACATCCATGTTTGAGGTTTGACAACCTCTTTCAACTTCCTCAAAAGATTTTCCACTAGATTCAAGTCCGGACCACTCAAATGTTTTCACCTTCCGGCAGAAGAAAAAAAAAAAAAAAAAAGAAAAGGTATTTGTGATGTGAGCCGTATTTGCAGATTCACCCTTTTGCGGATTTCTATGTAAACCGTAACTGCAAATTACTTGTGGAAACATGTTCCTTTTTACAGATCTAAAGAACTTAAATGCAATTTGGCAAAGTGCAGTAACTGCCACCAATACTACTTGACAAGCTATTGGCTGGCATTTGCAAAGCAGGCAATTAATTTTTCTTGGTGTTGATTGATTGTATCCCCTTGATTCCCTTGCTTTTTTTTTTTTTTTAATCAATCTTTTGCTAGGAATCTTGGTGTCATTTTTGACACTTGCTTGAAATTGAATAAGCCGGTTGTGCCCTGTAGTGAAACCAAACTCTTTTTATCTGAGTTTTTTAGCAAAGATTAAAATTGAGTTTCTGTGTCAAAGACTTTGAGAAACTTATCGATGTCTTCATTACTACATGCTAAGACTACAACGCATTATGGACCAATCTTTTTTTACAGCGTCTCCAAATGATTCATAATGCTGCAGCTAGACTCTTAACTGGAACCTGGAAACAAGAGCACATAACCCGAGTATTGGCTTCCCTGCATTGTTTATCTGATTGGTTTTGAAACTGCTTTATTGTTTTTTAAAGCTTTAAGTGGCTGTTACGTCCCCAAGGCAGTTCAGGGGTACAGGTGGGGGTTGTAACAATGAGTTTTACAACATCAATCTAAGACAAAAGAAAGAAAGAAACCCAGGTGTGAATAATGAATGTTTTATTAAAAAGTCCTGACATTGGACCTCCCTTGTACAACATTTTGGTGCAGTTAATGGCTGTTTTTAAAGTGCTTTATAAATAAATTGACATAGACAATGTACTTATTACGTTGCCTGAGAAAAAAAATGATCTACTCACAAGAATATTATGACTATGTTATTATAAATGTACCTCAAACCAAAGTTAAAATACTTTAGAGTTTTTATAGTTTTACAGAAGGGAACTAGGGCCACAAAAAAATCATTAAATTCTGACTTTGATCTCAGAATTTCATTTGTCAATTGAACTTTCTAAGACCCACTCTCTCTCTGGTTGAATTAGTTTTCTTCATATTTTTTTTGTCAATTTTAACATGCAGAATTCAAAAAGTGTCATAACGTGGGGTGTAGGTGGTGAGGCAGGATGTTGTAGACCCAGGTTGGAATGAATGATGGTGGTTTAATAACAAAGAATGCACAAATAATCCAAAAGTCCAGGCAGCACAGCTGAGAGGAAAAGCTCAGGCTCAACTCTGGCAGCAACTGGTAACAAAAACCAAGATGCAACAGGAACAGGACAACACAGACAGACTGGTATGACAGTTAGACAAGACAAATTTGACAAAGACCGAGACACAGGTGGCATTAAATACAGAGAGGGTAATCAGGGAACGAGACACATCTGGGAACAATCAAGAGGAAGACAGGACAACACAGAAATTTCTGTGTGTGAAATAAACACACAGAAAAACTCAAATCTTGACAAGAAGAAGATGGTATTGTGATTCTGCATATGGATAATAAATACTCAACAGAAGAAACTATTTTCAAAAAATGTTTTCCATTGTCTTTTCAGTTTCAACTTTTAAATTTAAAATTTACAGATGTCATCTTTCTGTCATCTGAGGTCACATATGGGAATTTGATGTTAACCTAATGCTTCTTGTTATGTTTTGCTGGTCCAACACACCATGGTTGTAAAAATAGGGTTGGGAAATACAAAGTCTTCACTTATATTACTGACAAGTGTAGGGAACATAACTGCCTCTCAGTTCATCCCTCTATAAATTCACCTTCTCTTGATAGAGAAGGCCTCCCTTTGGTTGCCCCAGGGCAGAGGTCGGCAACCCAACATGTTGAAAGAACCATATTGGACCCAAAAAACGAAAAACAAATCTGTTTGGAGCCGCGAAAAAGTAAAAACTTTATATAAGGCTTATAATGAAGGCAAAACAGACTCTAGGTGTTTATATTAGCGTATTATCAAAATGACAAAGTGTATACATAATTAAATGTTTATTGTCCCTGCAGTGCGTCCTGGAAGGAATGATGGACCATGTGACTCTTCTGTTGTACAATGGTGCTTTAGTTTACCTTCTGTAAGGTAAACTATTGCTAACTATTTTCCTAATAAATAAATCAGATTTTTGATATCATTTT
>VMRN01000159.1:150992-201777 GCA_010277015.1 Poeciliopsis turrubarensis | reverse complement strand
TTAGTTACTAGCCTAATGTAATAACATTTGGCTGAATTAGTTATTCAGCCAAATGTAATTCACTAGGCTGACCGAAGCTACTTAGAGAAGGTTGAAGTAGTAAGGCTAACTCTACATACTTACCATTTAGAATTTGTTGGTGTAAGGTATGTGAAACGGGAGAAGGACATTGAACTGATGAGGACGGTGGGACAGGAGGAACTGTGGTGGCGCGATTGTAAGGATTATTGACATTGGAAAACACATCCAGGAATGGAGTAAAGCAGAAAGAATAGATCAGAAGGAAATGGAGGAGAACGTTCTGAAGCATTTGGCTGAGCTGGAGAAGCAGGAACCAAACTAGACTGACATGCAGAAGGAAGAGTAGAAGAAGGGATGGAAGGAAGAAGGAGTGTGCACAGGGATTTTGTGAAGCCTGGACTGGGGTGAAATGAAGGTGGGTAAGAGCTGGGAAAGCTTCAGAGAGAGGATGCAGGCACACAGGGATGACATGACCTGGCTCCCACAAGAGGGAGCTATTGGTGCAAGCTGTAATCTCCTTTAGAAAGGAATCACAACCAAAATAGAATGCCAAACCAGATGCAACTCTATGGAGTGAAAATAGTCTCAAAATACCTGTGCATGTGTAATACTGGATTTATTATCAGCCCCCTCATCTGCAAACCAGGACAAGCCTGGTGTTCCCGTTTGTCTTCATTGCACGTTGATTAATGTAGATGGTAAAATATATTCAGATGATTCAGATTTCCCAGGACAGAAAATGGATTTTTTAATTGATACTTTAACACAATTAAAAGCTAATAAACATAAATACATTAAAGATCTGCTGTTGTTGTATCAACCTGCCAGACCTCTCAGGTTCTGGTTCTGGTTCTGCTCTGCACCCCCAGAACCAGAACCAAAAGAGGAGAAGCAGCTTTCAGCATCTATGCACCAAAAATTTGGAACAAACTTCCAGAAAACTGTAAAACAGCGGAAACCCTGACTTCCTGTTTAGAGCTGTATTTGAAATGTAATATGGATCAATGTGTTGTTTATTCTATGTTGCATGACTTTGTGTTTTTGTGTTTATGATGTAAAGCACTTTGAAATACCTTGCTGCTGAAATGTGCTATACAAATAAAATTTGAGTGATTTGATTGATAAACTTAAAACCATAAATGTTATGCATTTATTGAAAGCACCATTGCAAAAATAGTCTTGACAGCAAAACATTTAATGCACACATTTGACCAACATAAAAATGAAAATTTCTACATTTACATTAGGAAGATACAAGCAATTTTCAGTTCAGTCATGTTTTGTCAAAGTCAGGTTTATTGCACTGATAAACCTGACTTTGACAAATTGTACAGGACAATCAACATACATTTTCTAACACTAACTGTCTATTTGTACTTTTCAGACAATCTGCAGCGACTGAGATTCTGGGAGGTTCAACATCAAAACCTCAAGCTTCAAACCGAGCCGCCAACAGATCAGGACGCCTGCATTCAAAACAACTACAGTAGTTAACTTGCTCTGTTGGAAGACATTATTGTTTATCTTTAATCTGTACAGACTGTCCTTGGTCGTTTCAATACACTATAGCATTATAGTGTTTTCTTTTGTTAATTGATTATAGTAAAAATTTGTACATCCTTGTAATTTTTAAGTTTTTATGTTAATTAACTTTAGGTAGCTGTGCAACCATCAATGTAAATCTTTGAGCCTATTTTGTTAAAGTTTCAACAAATTAGGGCGATCTTAAATATTCCATCTGTCCTTTGTGTGCAGTGAAGTGAACATTAAAATTAATTCAGGAAACACTTTTGTTATCTTCTTCTTTCTACAGTATAAATTGAATTATGTGGTCAAGCTATAGGTAAATAGCTATGAGTCAAACTACCCCGACAAACACAATAAAAACTGCTGGGTTAAAAACGTCCCAATTTGTAACCCAGTGCTGGGTCAAATATGGACCGACCCAACGCTGGGGTGTTTTAACTCAACTGGGTTGGGTTGATGGTTTGACCCGACACATTGGGTTATGGCAAATAACCAAAGGTTGGGTTAAATTGATTTGGTTAAATTGACCCAAAATTGGGTTGAAACTCATAACCCAACACAAAGGTTATTATACCACTATGTTTGGGTAAAAAAAAATACATATATTTTAAATTTCGCTATACACTATACATACCCAGGATTAAAAACAATCTGAATTTAAAGCTTCTTTTATTTCCATGTGATACATATGTAGAGCCAGCAGATTTCATTTGCAAAAATTACAAAATATAAGTTTTGTAACTTTTGTTACAAAATGTTAACTTATGTTACAACCCCAGACCCAACAGAATTATTCAAGCTGTGGATTTCCAGTCAATTTCTGACCCAACTCTTGAGTTATGAATTTTGAACCAATAATTGGTCAAACTAACCCAACCAATGGCCCAACCCAGAAACTGGGTTATGAAAATAACCCAGTAATTTTTTACTGTGAATGGTCACCGAAATGGTTTTAAAGTAAAGACACTATGCAAATTCCTCATTTGTCTCACCACAAGTAATATTTTCACATGCTGGACTGTATGTAAGTAAATATGATTCAATTGATTAAAAGTTGAACCTGCTGCGACCCTGAACTCCAGGTAACGGTCGGTTCTCCAAGTTTTAGATCTCTCTGAGTCCAATCATGAGATCATTAGCAGGACCTCAAGTACCCATTTGATTCAGGTGTGTGGGACCAAGAGGTATCTAAATGATGCAGGACATCAGACACTGATGCCTGGATTTGAGGATCAGTATGTTCCTGCAGCAGCTCCATCGGATCAGTGCCTTGATAAGATCTGATCAACCCTCCAGTACAGGCATGTCCAAATCACAGCCTGTGGTCAGATTTCATACGCAGCTTCGGTCTTATAATGTATTTTTTATGGCCCCCCTGCAGTTTTATGATTTAAATAAATTATAAAATCTGAAACTGTAATTCCTCCTTTCACCAAATGGTGGCAGCACCACTTTAATATTTTGAAAGGCCAAACCAGAGGATCGCATTTATTCGTTTGTTTGTGAAGCTGTTGATGATATGAAACTACTAGGGAGTAAAGTTTCTGGGATCATTACCGATGGTGCGCCTGCCTCGGCTGGTGAGCAAAGTGTCCATACTGATCTGCAATAAAGTCAGCAAAGAAGGAGGTAACGCCATTAAACTTCACTGTATGATTCACCAGCAGGCTCTCTGCGCCAAACATCTCAAATTTGATCATGTTATGAAATCAGTGGTGAAGACAATCAATTCTATTCACTCTAAAGCACTATACCACCGACAATTTCAGCAGTTCTTGCTTGACAAGAACTGTTGTGATATATACGAAGACGTAATATATCACAACGATGAGAGGTGGCTAAGTCATCTCGTCCTTGTTAATCTTCAAGAACGAGATGCAGTGGTGAGCCAGCGATACACTCACGTCGAGGCCTTTGGAACCAAGCTGCAACTTTTCCAAATACACTTGTCCCAAACAGAGCCCTGCACCACGCACTTCCCGGCTTTGAAAGAGGTCATTGACAGCTTCCCACAGGACAACATCGGTGCGCAAAAGAAGAGTTATGCAACAGCTATCGCATCTCTTTCTGTGAAATTTAACCAATGCTTTCTGGATTTATTGAAAAGGACATGCTGCTTTTCTCTTCTCCCTTCTCTGTGGACCCTAATGATGCTCCTCCACAGCTGTATCTGGAGCTCATTGAGCTGCAGTGTGGCGATGAATGGCATGGCAAACACCAGCAGCTTTCTCTTGTTGACTTTTACTGCAAGCTGCATAAAGACAAATTTCCAGAAATGCAAACATTTGCTAAGAAAATGCTGAGTTTATTTGGCTCCACATATTTGTGTGAGAAGACATTGTCTGTCATGAACTTAAACAACAACCAACTGAGGTCAAAACTAAGTGACTCCCACTTCTGTGACATTTTACACATTTCAACCACTGCCCTAAAACCAGACCTGGCCTCTTTACTGAGATCCAGATCTCAGTATCACCGTTCGCATTAGTGTCAGCAAGTTATCCGTTTCTTGATCAATCTGAAATTGAGTATTTTGAACGGTAACATCTGTCACTATCGCCAGTGAAAAGCCAAAAGAACATTTATACACTTGGATTTATGGCACTTATTTTTATAAAACTGATCTAAAAAGAATAAGAAGAAACTAAAATGGAGAAATGAACAACATCTAAAACCCAATAAAACAAGCTGGGATTTTAATATTGATTGATCTGAAGAGAACTATGGACTAGATATGTCATTACAGTTGGAGAACTTTAACTGGCTGGAGGCAGGGGTGAAAGTAGTTTTAAATTCTTGCCAGTGCTGTGATAAAAGTCATCAGTGACTTATTGTGCAAACCAAAACAAATAAAAACTTTATTTTACTGTACTGTACTATAGCCTCCATGTACTAACGCAGAAAGTAGAAGCACTTTACAATGTGAAAAAAATATATTTTCTACCATATGATAGAAAATATTCGTACATCAGTACGAATAAAAGTTAGTTACTTTTATTCGTATTGATGTAATTACAGTTTGTCTAATTTGTCCTTTAAGTTTTTTACAAAATCTGAACTTTTACTTTTTCTTGAATTTGTTTTAAGTAAAGTTGAATAAAGTTAATAGATATGATTTGATATCATATCCATGAGTAAAACAAGAAAATGCCAGAAAAAATGGCATTGATCTTTTCAGCTTGGTTGAGATCTCATGGTGTTGCATCAAATGGAAGATAGAGGAGTATCTTCTTAGAGTATCTTTTTCTTAGAGGAGTAAGAAAAACCTATCAAGTGTAGTTCAAGTTAACTTCTGAGAAAAAGAAAACATCTTGCTCTACTTAAGGCACCAGTTTAATTGTAACTATGACAAATGTAACCGGGGGAAAATTTTAGCTTCCATTACTTCAATCTCCGATTTTTTCTTCTGCGCATTTTATATGGCCATTTGCATGTTTTCACTGATGTAAATATGTATATCATTTTCCTCACTATAAGTACAAGCCACTCGCAACTGCAAACTTCTAGTCTCCATCTGCTCCTTCATGAGTCGTATCGAGGTTCTGAGAAAACTAGCTCATCGACCTTATTGCTCACAATTCATTTACATTGATATAAAACCTATTTTATTGTTATCTACAGTGGCCCCGAGTTGCAAACCACTAAAGCAAATTGAAAGCACAATTACAAAAGCGTTACAACATGAACGAAAAGGATGTAAAAAAAAAAAAAGAAAAAACAAAAAAAGCCTGAAATGAATTCAGGTGAAAATCCAATGAAAGATTGGATTTTCCTAATCCAATCTTTCATTTTATACATTGAGTTAAGGAGGGGAAAAATCCAACACGAAAAGAATTTGACCCATTTTTTTGCCTCACTTCTTCTTTACAACAAAAATTAAGTAAAATTGAAGGCAAAGTTTAATAGAAGATTCAATAGACGTGGTCATATTTCCGTTTCAGTGAAATGCAGGCGTGCATCATCCATCACGGTCATGTATCTTTAATGTTCTAATGAACGTCAAAGCCAGAGTAACTTCTGGTCCAAAAGTAAAAACTTGCTGTAGTCCAATCAGCAATTCTCACGTCTCCCAGTGGGACATACCTCTTCCGTTTCGTTGATGTTGTAGCGCTTTTGTAATTTGTAATTGTGCTTTCAATTTGCTAAAGTGGTTTGCACCTCCGGGCCACCGTAGTTATCTTTACAGAAATGCCACAGAAAGGCAAGAGTTTAATCCCTAACCCTCCCCTAAAACTGAAAGCAGACAATCAGGTGCTTAGTTTGGAGTCGATTATTTAAAAGTTTTAGATATAAAGAACAAACAGCAGCTGATATAAAATATTGGAAATTAATGTCCCATTAAAAATACATATATTTTGTGTTGCTATTTTATTTATGAATGTGCTCCTTTAAATAAAAATAGCTTGAAACCAACATGCTCTCTTTTCCTTTTGATGAGCTGTTTTGCTCATAAAGTACAATTTTAATAAGGTGCTAAGTGCAAATTTTTTGTTAAGACTAACTTGAGTAGCCTAATTTTTTGTCCTCTTTCCATCTCTGCAGCATTTAAAAACATTGAATAAACAGTTTTTAGTTTAAAGTCTATGAATGATAAGCGATTTATTGTTCATCCTGACCCAGTGCAAGTGGCATTTGTTTATGTCTGGACCACTTGTGTAAAATGTCTCAGTTTATAAATCAAACGCAGCAGTTTGATCAGCAACCACTGAAGCCATGCATACCAGCTCCATCATTTAATACCAGTAAAATGTCCGGTCATAAGTTAATAAGCAGTTGTTTTCAAGGTGTGTTGTTTTGTTTTAATTGAGCAAAATAACATGAAACTCAACATGATACTCTCCTTTTGCTTTTAATTGGGACATTTTGTGATAAACAGGCAGGCATTAAGCATAGCGGAGAACACTTTGAAGGATGCTGACATGCGAGCGAGAAAGAGAGAGAGAGGGAGGGGGGGCTTGGACCAGGGGCGCCAGCAGGAATCTTGGGCCCCATTTTTATTGGGCCCCCCCTCTACATCTGCTGTTACAATTTCTTGAGTCTATTTGACATATAAAAGACTTACGACTGCCTAGCTTTCTTTGGTCCGAGTCTGATACTAGCATGATATTTACTGCTCGTGAATTTTACATGCAGCATCTGCATGCTGTATGCAAATAATTTTTTTTAGTTTTAGCTTACTGAAAGCTCTCTCTCCACCAGCAACAGTCATAGGCAACGTGCAAAATATAAAGTAATCCAGACTTCTCAAAAAATGCTGTGTAGTTTCAATTAAGTCAAACTGCAGCATATATTTTTAATATTACATATTACATGTCACCATGTTGTGACAGTTTGCTATGAGACAGATAATCTGTGAAAAGATCAATCTCCTCCACCTCATCACTGAGCAACTATTACTAGCTAAAGTCATGCAACGTTCTGGCCAAAAACAACCAATCAGAACCAGGAGGAGGGTCTTAGCGTTGTCAATCGGGTGATTGTGACGGTTAAGCTTCTTTGCTTCTTTGATAAGAGGCAAAGAAGCAACTTATCATTACAAGAAAACCATTTATCTGTTAACATTGGTAGCTATTGTGACAAAGTGGTTCAGTTTCTGTTCACCACATCCCTTACTCTTATTTCTCATTTATGTTCTTCTTATAGTTGGTTATAATGTTTAAATTTAAACGTTACTTTGCAACTTTGCTTCACTTACTATCCTGGGTTTGTTTGTGTTAGCATTATGTTGCAGTTTCCATCTATTAATATGTTTAGGTTAAAGCTATTACTTCTGGATTATTGATTAAATTTGTTTATTTTGTTTCAAAGTATATTCATGGTATTTGTTTGCCTTTTATTCAGCATTGTTTGTCCCTTGTAGATCTGCAGCAGGGCAGGAGTATGGGCCCAGTGTTTCCTTCTTAAATGTCTGGATGATGTCATTAATTACCTTGCTGGGTTCTACCAATTAGGGTTTTCTTTGAAGGATTCCTTTGTCTTTTCTTTGAAGTAACTTTTTGAGTTATCTTCTACTACATGGTTTATTTTCCAGACTATTTCATTAGTAAATTAGATTAATAATGTTGTTGTTGTTTTTCTGTTTAGATTTTGTTTTTGTTTTTTTGGTTTTCTGTTTAGTTGTGGCTTGGTTCACTCAGCTGCAGGTGTGTTGCCAATTGGCCATAAAAACACTGAACTATTGGAAGCTCAGGATGGATGTCTGAGGCAAATGTGTCAATAAAAGTCATCTGAAGAATCCGATGCGTTAAAACCCGCCTCCTCCCTCTGATTGGTTGTTTCTTGATGGTACTGGGAGAAGACTGAGGAAATGTTTCACAGATTTTCTCTTATGCCATGTGTTAGAAAAATTATGTTTTCATATTATTCTGTGTGTTATTTTCTTGACTCCTTTCTCTTTTACGATACCCTTGACTGTCTTCTAGGTTTCCTCTTAAGGGTTTAGTGATGTTTCACACATTCCTGTGTTACGAGCTGCGTTGATCTTTATCTGTATCCTGAGAGTGGTCATCCTTGTGTCCTAACAATGAGACATCAACGGAAGATTTCCAGAACATCCTGTAGGATAGTTTGTTGGTCAATTGTTTGTAACTGCTTGCATAATTGTGTGAAAAAGCCCACCCCTTTGTTTGTTAACGTAATAAAAGGCAGTTGGGGACTGAGAGCCAGCGGAGTTGAGACCAGACAGTGTTTAGCGACGGTTCTCCGTGTCAGGCTCTCTCCCCTTTTCTGCGGAAAAGTAATTGGTGTTTTTGGTTGATTCTTGCAGGTTGGGGAACAAAATAAACTCAACACCATACTTTCACAACACAATGACAGTTTTAACAAATATGTAGATGTAGGGCAGTGGTTTAAATATATCACCGAATGCCACCAAAATGTTAGGTTTGTTCTTTGGTTTGTGGAAGTTGGTAAAGTGTGTCCGTTGAAGAACTCCGTACTTGGCTTCTGTTACTGTGCCAGTTTTTGTGGTTGAGGACTCAGAATATCGCTTGTCTGTTCCTCTGTTGATAGGATCTAATGTTCTCAGTCAAGGGTATCCAGAACCTATCTCCCAGCAACGTATGGCCAACAATTTTTTCAGCATGTCAGAGAGAGCAATCCAGAATGGTAGACCTCCCTCTTGAAGGTGGGTGACATGGGACATTAGGATGTGGAGGACACAGTGGGTCTGGCTCTATATACAGGGCACAAAATACACATCCCTGGAGGAAAAGAAATGGATTTAATGTGCAAGGTGACAGCCGGCCCACGGACAAGGACTTTCACAGTACTGATTGAGGGCCACCATTCCCTGAAGCTTCCTCAAGACCTTCTGGTTGCCAAGGTCCTTGCTAATGTAAAAACAGGATGCACCCTTGTCAGAGTGATGAACTTGTCTCAACATCCAGTCACCATCAAGCCACACACACAACTAACCAATGTCTCCCTAGTGGATGGTGTTGTGGATTTCTCAGACAAAACACAGAACCAGAGCCATGGAACCGGGTCCAAAGACACATGTCTGAGTCTGACTCAGGTAATATTGAGTTGTTGTGTTGACCTGAGCAAAGCTGCAGTCAAGGTCAAGAACCTGGTTCCCGTAATGTTAAGCCTGCCCTTTCCCGTCTCTATTCTCTTGATGAATCTGACAAACTTCCGGCACCTATTCTTCCACCCAGCTGTACAGTGGGGGCGCTGACCTGGGAAATTGAGGAAATAATCAAGCAAGCACAACAATCTGAACCTGCTCCAGACTCCTGTCCGTTCAACAAGATATTTGTTCCATCCTCCGTGCGCACCCGATTCCTTCAATGGATTCATGCCTCCAGGTTTTCCGGTCATCCCAGGATTAGTCGTACCATTGCCTTGGTTAATAGATGGTTCTGGTGGCCGTCAGTCCATAAAGACCGAGAGTATGTCCTGGCTTGCACCATCTGCTCTAGAAATAAGTCCTCCCATCAGTCTCCATCTGGTCTCCTGCAACCGCTTCCCACTCCTAAGCGTCCCTGGTCTCATATCGCCATAGATTTTGTCACTGGTTTACCTCCTTCTAAGGGTATGACGACCATCCTGTCTATAGTTGACTGATTTTCCAAGGCTTGCCATTTTGTTCCACTCCGCAAACTTCCCTCTGCTTTCCAAACTGCTCAGCTTCTGGTTAAACATGTGTTTCGGCTTCATGGCATTCCCATGGACATACTCTTGGACAGGGGTCCACAGTTTACTTCCCAGGTTTGGCGAAATTTCTGTTCTGCTTTGAATGCAAAAGTATCACTCACTTCTGGTTTTCACCCACAGTCTAACGGACAAAAAGAACGCCTAAATCAAGATCTCGAAGCCACTCTCCGTTGTTTCACATCTTGCAACCCCTCCGACTGGTCCCTGTTTCTCCCATGGGTAGAATATGCTCACAATTATCACGTTTCTTCTGCCACAGGATTGTCCCCATTCGAAGCATCCCTGGGCTACCAACTGCCTTTGCTACCCTCCGACGAAGACACCATTTCTGTCACCTCCGTCCGCCACCACATCCGCCACTGCCATAAGGTTTGGAGCTCCACAATTCACCATCTTAATCGCAGTGCGGAACAGATTAAGTGGCAGGCTGACCGCAAGAGGCGCCCCGCTCCCGTTTACGCACCGGGTCAACAGGTCTGGTTTTCTTCCCACGATATCCCTTTAAAGTCTATGTCTAAGAAACTCTCGCCCAGTTACATTGGTCCTTTTGAGATTGAGACTGTCATCAACCCATCCGCTGTTCGTCTCCATTTACCCACTTCCCTCCGCATCCACCCCACCTTCCATGTGTCTCAGATTAAGCTCGTCCAGACCAGCACTCTCTGCCTTCCAGCCGAAACCCCTCCGCCTCCCCGTGACATTGATGGCCATCCGGCCTATTCAGTCCGTAGAATCATGGACTCCCGTCGACGAGGGCGGGGTTGGCAGTATCTCGTTGACTGGGAGGGTTACGGTCCGGAGGAGCGTTCTTGGGTTCCAGGGGCGTTCATGTTCATATTGGACCCGTCGCTTATCTCGGACTGCCGAGCTTCGCTTCCCTCCAGCTCGTGTAGGTCGCTAGGTGGCGACCGTTGGAGGGGGGTTACTGTCAGGATCTGGGGTTTTTTTTAGGTTCTTGCTGTGGGATCTTTGTGTGTGTGTGTGTGTGTGTGTGTGTGCACCATTTCCTCCACAAGAGGGCGCCATCATCATGACGGAGGGCAGGGATGACGTCAGCGAGCGCATCGGTTGTGAGTTGAGCTCGTCAACAACAGGATCTTAAGGAGCGGCCTGCCAGTCCTTCGGCGCCTGAGTGTCTTCCTGTATTCGTACCTCTGAGCTTCCTCGAGTTGATCCTGTGTTGATTTTCTCCGTCGTTGATTTTCATGCCAGTGACTTTTTTCCTGTTGACTCGCCTTTCACCAGGTCATTCTCTGTGACGCCGTGGAAGGTACCCACATGTGCCCGAGTTCCCAGACTCACCCTCTCTGTGCAAACAGCCCGTTCCTCCTGGATCCTTTGGCTGGCAGCTGCACCGCTCCTCGTCCTGCTCCTCGTTCCTCGTGGACCTTGTGCCTACCTGTCCGCCCTCCAACGCTCTCCTCCGTTCGCTTCAGGACCTCAGCCCACACGCACAACCTTTCCCAGCAAGACCGAGCTTCGGACCTCGCAGTGACTCTCTTCCACGCTTCCCCCCGTTTTCACACAAGTAATATCAGTCCAGCGTCATATTCACACTGCACTTTCCAACCACCCCTGAACTCACCACCTCCTCTGTTCCCATAGTGTGTAGTTCGCCTCCTGAGACCCTTCTCTTTCCATGGACTGGACCCGATTTATTATTTTCTGTTTCTACACTTGTTAATAAATTCAGTATATCTTCACTCCGAACTTTCAGCGTGTTTGTGTTCTGCATATGGGCTGGAATCTCACTCCACAAATATGACAAAAACATTATACAGGACTTCCTTGCTTTGTCGTTTTGTTGTCATTGTTTAACACGGTTAGGCCTTTTCTGCCAGTATCAAAACAACTGTCACAGTTTCAAATGGTTTTACTCACATTAATGTGTCTAAGACTTGATCTACCTTTTCAGCATCTTTGCCATCTTTTTAATGTGTCACATAAAACTCTGTCTATTGCCTTTGCTGACACCCTTGATGTGTTGTATGCACGCCTTAAGCCCATGGTAAGCTGGCCTGAGAGGCATTGCTTACAAGCCACAATGCCTCCTCAGTTTTTGGAAACATTTGGAAAACATGTAGCAATTACTGTTGACTGTTTTGAATTAGGCACAGAAAGACCCTCAAATTTAAAAGCACAAGCACAATCCATTTCCCGGTACAAAGGCAGACACACTATGACGTAGTGTGTCTTATTGGTATAACACCCCATCCCTTATTTCTAAGGGATGGGGTGGACGTGCATTGGACATTACAGAAAACTGTGGCCTTTTCTCCAATTTATTACATGGGGACGTTGTGTTTGCGGACAGAGGCTTTGATATTAAAGACGGTGTAGGGATGATGTGTGCTGGCGTTAAAATGCCATCATTCACTAAAGGGAGATGTCAACTGTATGCTAAAGATGTTGAAGACACACAAGCTTTAGCTGACCTCAGAATTCATGTGGAAAGAGTGATCAGTTGTATAAGGAACAAATACAAAATGTTACACAGAAATATACCAGTTAAGTTACTGCTTACATGTGAGAGTGAAGAGGTGACACGTCTTGACAAGATTGTGTGTGTGCTGCAGCTTAGTGAACATGTGTTCTAGCGTGGTTGTGAAGCCTAATGCAAATGAAACCTGCACGTTAATATGAAACTGCAATGCTGCATTGATGATTAAAATGTAGATTGAAAAAAGAGATTTTCTGCACTCATTCTTTTGAAATGTGTGTACAGTCAGTAGTGTTTTCTGTAAAATGTAGACAGTAAAAAAGAAAATTTCATTTATTCCATTCATGATTTTGTATTGAAATATATCCCTTTACCCCTCGCTCTGTGCTGTTAGCATTGATGGCAGATAAATGCTTTTTCTGTAAAGGTAGCACATTTAGCAGTGAGAAAATGACATTGATTAACAATACTACGACTCTCCTCCTGTTCTGATTGGTTGTTTTTGGTTGGAACGGAGCGTTACTGTAGCTAGCAATAGTAGCTCAGGGAGGATTTTTTAAAAGATTATCTGTCTCATAGAAAACTGTCATGACATGGCGACATCTTTAACAAATTGGAAAACGTATATTTATGAAAGTTATCTACAGTAGCTTTAACAAAATGCAACAACATAGAAGTTTTTGAGAAGTCTGGATTACTTTATATTTTATATGTTGCCTATGACTGATGCTGGTGGGGAGAAAAATTTCAATAAGCTAAAACTAATAATGAAATTTAAAAGAAAAGAACCTATTTGCATACTGTATGTAGACTGTTGCGTAAAATTCACTAACACTAAATATTGTGCTAGTATCAGGTTTTTACCAAAGAAAGCCAGGTAGTTGCAGGCCTTTAAAATTATGTGATGGTTTTGATGGGACACATAGACTCAAGAAATTGTAACAGCAGCTGCAATTCTTGGCCATTTCTGGCAGCGCCCTGCCCAGGCTCCTCCTGACGTTAGCACTTTTGGAGAAGAACATCCCTGCATTCCACAGAGGAGTACTCCAGCCCTGGTCTCACCACTGCTCTCATTTATCAGCAGAGACAACAAGCAAAGTTCTTTGCAGACAGGCTGATTGATTGGGAGAAAACCTACAATTCCTGCTGTGTGTTTGGTGTTTTTTTTAGATTTTGGATAGACACAAAAAGTATTTTCTGAACAAGTTTATTTTTCAAAATTCAACATAGAATGACCTGAACTGGAGGCCACATGACGAACAAAAATATTTATGAGGTACATCTGCTGAACAAGAATCCAAGATACAAACATGCGCTAGTGGAGGACTGCTGTGGAATCTGAGTTATCTGCCTCATGGATCTTGTTCAAAATGACTCACTATGCAAAATCTTAACACCAACCTTATTTATGATACAGCTGCTTTGGTGAGAAAAGGTTCAGCATTTCACTTCCTTCATATTGAATATATATGCTGTCTGGGATTACAAATGTTCTGTTTGTACCTGATTTTGCCTGCAGGACTTTACAACTAATGAAAGCAAAGCATTGCATGTGTTGTGTCTTTCTTCACCACATAATGGTACAAACTTGAACCAATACATGTGCCTGTAAATACTCAGAATGTAAAGGTAAAGGCAATTTGATCTATGTAGCATTGCTTTACAGGAATTAAAAGGAAATACAAACAAACCAAAGGAAAGAAAAATAATCTAATGTTGATCTAAACTAGATACTCCTATTCAGGGTTGGTAGATGAATATCAGTAAGTTTCCTCTTGTCTGATCCCTTTTCTTGTTTGGAAGAATAGGACGTTAGATATCTAAGTTGAGTTTTACTCCATTTTGGTTCTGCTCTGTGGCAGAGTTCTCTTGCAGATCGAACTGTTTGTGCATTTCTCCATGGAGATTTCTTCCTACCAGACACAACCTTTACTTTAATTGGGGCAATGGAATCAATGATATATGAAACTTTGTCCAAGTGGGTTAAAGAATAAACAAGTTTCAAAGATTGTCATGATGCAGTGTGGGAGGCTTGAGGGAAAACGCAGCAGACCCAGGTTGAAAATGAAAAAAGCCGGGTTTTAATGGTGCAAATAATCCAAAACACAATCTAAAATAATTCCAACTCCCAGGCAGCATGGCTGAAAGGAAGCCAGGGCTCAATGCTGGTAGCAACTGGTCATGCAAATGAACAAACAACAAAACAACAACAATAGACAAGGACCTCACAAGGAACACAGATGGGGTTAAAAACAGGATGAGAAATACCTGAGACCAATCAAGGGGACAACAGGACAACATGGACACTCGAAAAACACGGAAACCTAGAATTAAACACTCAGAAGACCACAGATCACAACAAAGATAACAGCAAAGTGATCCGACAGGGCGACATCAGTTACAGAGACATTGGAAATATTCACACCCTTACTGATAACCAGGTCCAGTGGGTGAGCTTGATTGTGTGTTGCTTGTTTGACATGTTGTGTTAAACCAAAATTCTCTAAAATATTAAAAGCTTTTTTGCTCCTCTGTCTTGGTGTTTGTCCACATGAATGTTGAAATCACCAACAATTATTAAACAATCATAATCAATGCATATGATCGATAGAAGTAAGACCAAAATCAGCAGCTCAGGCTTTTTAAAGATCGGTAACCAGGGATCAGCCAGAAAACAGCAATCGGTGCAGCCCTACACACATATTCATGACATTCTTTGATTAAACAAATTTCTCTTAAGCATTACTCCAATAGCTAAAAACTTCATTTACACCAGGTGAATCTTTCTCCCCCGATATTGTAGATTGGTACTGGACTGATTCTGTGCATTCAAATGATTTTAACAGAAATTTCACATAACGTCGACTTTGATGTAAAAATGATATTTGTTTTAGCCACAAAATGATTATGCTCATCAGCAAACAACAAATCCCCAACTATAGCATCTATGCAGCTCATTGATGTAGAACCATGTAGCCTGAAGTAGACATTTTGCTAGACAATGTCAAGCATTGAGAAGTTTTAATTATTGTTATCAAACCTTATCAAACACAGTGTTTTGAAGCCAAATTACCTCAGAAATGTACAGAGCCAATCATTTAAACCATCATTCAAAGTTTAAACTCAGTTTCATACAAACACAAAGACCCTAGCAAAATGTTGGGCTGTTGAACTGGACCGTTCCAGGTCACTTTAAAGCTAATTTTTCATTAGCAGCTTTACTAATCTTTTACATTACGTTACCAAGGCACATTAAAACAAACTTCATCTTGACTTTTTTTCTATTCATCCTCTTTCTTTACTCCCTGAAGGATAAGTCCTTGTTTGAGACATTGTGATGCTAACTTAACTTCTGACCAGAACTTTGGACGTTTGGATGCTCTGCTCATTACATGGCAGCTCATGTTACCTACTGCGGCCCCCAGGGGCTCCCAAGAGCAATTTTCTTTTCCTTTTTTTCATTTTATCCATAAAATAATGATTTCTACATACATTATCAAATATATGTTATTGTAAAAACAAATTCATAGTAAAATGGTATGTTTTTGTTATCATAATGACATAGAAACTATTACTAAAAAAAATCAGCTCCAAGGCCCCTTAGTGGCCTTGCAGCCCTAAGTGGCTGCTTAGTTTTCTTATGCCTTGGGCCGGCCCTGTCTCCTTGTTCCCTAAAACTCTAATGCCGGTCCAACAAGCTGCCTGTATGTGCTGGCTGACACAAAGACTACTGGAAAATATCACAGGTGTCACAGAGTTTTTACTGTCACTGCTGTCAGGTCCACTTTTGCATGACTTTCCACAAATGCAATGGAAACATTGTGTAATCTACGAACAGGGAAAAAAATCTGTAGCGGACCCTTTTCTGATGATTGGTTAGTGGGTTGGAAATCACAGCATGCCATTTAAGAAATCCCTTGTGCTCTCTGAACACTGTTTCTTCTGATGTGATATGAATTTCAGCCGTCTTCTATGCTGAATTCAAAGCCATCACAGACATTACGTAATGAGGGAAAAAGTGAAAGCATGCCTTCAAAGTGTGCTGCACATGTCGGATGTCAGACATCATCTGAAGAGGTTTCTATCAGCCCTTAAGTGAACAGGATGAATTGTTCTCAGCCAGGATAATAAACACACCAGAGAAGGGGACAAAAAGTCAGTGTGAAAACATTCCTGAGGGGTTAGCCTAGCAATGCTCTGCTGAAGCAACACTCTTTACAGAAACACTAAAATCTCTTTGATGATTCCTAAGAAAGGTGAGATGGAGTTTTGATGTCGGGTTCCCTGTCAGACAGAGCTAGTGTCCTTAGCAACATTCAAAAGCAATACAGCACAACTTGGATCTGGGCGTGGAGCAGCCAACATTCTGCTTCCAGCACTGTTGCACTCATAATGCTTGCTTTGAAATAATGGAATAGCTCAGTAGTGAAACATTAGCTTTTCTAACTAAAGCTGATGTTTCACTGCAGAGACATTAGCAGTGATGTCATCACCAAAACCTCTGCTGGTCACAGACAAATGCAAGCAAGACCCTTCCATTGGGTTGAGCAATTGCTGTACCTCTTTTAGAACCATGTCAATATATATTCTGTAATGCTGATCGCTCACAGCCTATGATGTCATCCACATTGCTACAATACTATTGTTTTCCAGAAAGCATAATGGAATAACTATTGAATGACAAAGACAACATCTCTGATGATTCATCAGAGATGTGAAGTATCATCTGTACCAAGTGATGTTCCTCCAACTGGCTCTTTCACAAAACAATTCCATCATGGCAAAGAACCTAAAGACTAGTCTTTAAACTGGCTTAGCAGTTCATAAGTCACCAGGAGGAAAGAGATTGAGCTCAGCTGAGTAGATGCAAATTAATTTAAAAAATGTTTTATTCATCCCGTAAGGAAATAAAATTTTGTCATAACTCATATCATCCAAGTATCTTCAAAGTGTAAATCTGCATGTGGCCACATAGACAATAGAAATCTGGGCAGAGAAACGTTGGGTCTCAGGGATATAATTATTTTTTGCAGAGCTACTTTGAACTTCCGTCTTCGTCTCTGCTCCCAGGTCCTGCTCTGCATTCAGGAACTCCTCACTTTCATCTCCTTTGTTATTGTAGTTCTATTATTATCTGAGCTTTAAGGAATGTGAATCAGCAGCACATTAACACCACACTGTTCCCATAATTACAGTTCATATAACGAAATCTCAAGACTATCAAGGGATTGTAGAGAAATGTGCTGCCCATTGTCAGAAAGCTTGGTCTCAGTCGTAGAATGTTGGTCTTGCAACAGGATAACAGCTAAAAGCACCCAAGAATGGCTAAGAGAAAAACATTGGTCTATTCTTAAGTGCCCTTCCATGAGCCCTGACCTGAATCTTATTGAGCGTCTTTGGTAGGAGCTAAAACATGCCGTCTGGAAAAGGCTTCAAACCTGAGACAACAAGAGCAGTTTGCTCATGAGGAGTCGGCCCAAATACCAGTGTTGTAGCCTCCAGTCCATTGTTTGATGGTCTCGGTCTCATCCGATATGGTACTTTGTTCTTGTAATGCTCTGAGTACACTACAGTACAATGGCGCAAAAAGTGGCTATGCATTTATGCAACATTCAAGGGGGCGCAAAAAACGATGTGGCAAATGTTTTTTATAGTCAGCATTTTATATACTTAACAGCTGTTTGTGTATGAAATGATCAATAACAGAGAAACAGCACTGATTAGGTGGCACTCCCCTCCTGCCAGCCGCTCTCCCCTGTCATTCTGGTAGCTTGGGCAGCAGCCCCTCGAGAATACGCTGAGGCGCGTTTTTTCACTTTTAAATTTTAATTGTAGTAGTGCACTCGACAAAATGGGGCGGCAGAAAAAAACTCCAGGGCACAAAACAGAAAACGGAAGAGGAAAGCTTTTCAAAGTGGTTGAACGACAGTAATTAAGTAATGTCAGTGAACAACAAGAGAGTTGTAAATATTCTGGTTTGCTAGCCTAAAATAACAGGTGGTTGTTGTTTCCGCTCCGTATTGAACCAATACGGGATGCAATTTATTCCGTATTGCTATAAATGTCTGATAAATGTCTGTCACCTATCACACACATCTCAACAATAAGTGTAATAATAATATCAAAACAAAACATGGGAAATAGTAAGGTCAGCTAAATTGTCGTTAAGGGACCTTATATCGGCGATATGCAGTGGCGCAGTGGCTTGTTTGATACTTTACAGAATGGCTCAGGGGAGGAACACCGCAGACTGTCAGAACCTAAAGAGTCTCTTCATCCCTCAATCATTTCGTGAGACCGAAAAGTAACAGAAATGGCAATTTAAGGAACAAATCATACAAACTGATTAGTAAATAAATAAATATTGTGAAGAAAACATAAAAAACGTTTATTAGGATTGTGTAGGAAAAATGTTGATATCTTTAATAAATACAGTGTTTTGTGGTCAATATTATGTCACCACTTTATTAATGTGGTGACATAATATTGTTAAGTTTGGATCAGGCTTCTTATCATGCTATAAGAATGATAGAAAACATGCTACCAAAATGCCTCAGACCTGCAGCCCATAGGCGGTTCCAGATACAGGCTAACGGAAGTGGCTCTTTGGCACACTTACATATCAAATGATGAAATATTGCCCTGTTTTTTGTTTCATTCTTTTTTAATTGCCCTGTAGGCAGAGGTTTATTCACATGTATGTACATTATTATTATTAATACTTTAATTAAAGATGGGTTGCAAAAGTTTATGTCATTGGGGCAGGGCGCAGATGACATGTTCCTATACACCTCCAAAAGTATGTAGTTGTGCCACTGCTGCAGTAGCTATTATTATTTTGTTTTATTGTATACATTGACATCGCAAATACATAGAACACAAGAACGAAACCACGCAGAGCATGCACATTGCTCTTTGATTGTTTGTGTCACCTGTCATGGCAGACATTACAGCATTGTGCTGCTTGGCTTCACGCAGTGGGAGAGAGGGCGAGAACAGTCACTGTTAAACACTTAGCTATCTTTAACAGTGGTGGTTTCTATCATTTGGCGATATGGGCAACCACCTAGGGCGATATCTGGTTAGGGATGGCATGAAATCACCGCAGATTGTAGCACAGAGATGGATGGATTTTAATATTGGTAAGATTTATTTCAGTGCTGAGTATTTAATATCTTGGTGTTTTTTTGGGAATGTGAATCTTTCAGATCAATTTGATTAGCAATTTTGATCATATTTCACATTTTATTGTGTCAAGACCACGGGGTGCTGGTCTTGGACTTGACTTGGTCTCGCACCCTAAAAGTATTGGTCATGTCTTGGTCTCAGGTTAGTTGGTCTTGACTACAACACTGCCAAATACCTGTAGAGAGGTGCAGAAGTTTCATTGGAAGTTATAGGAATCATTTCATTGCAGTGATTGCCTCAAAACGTTGTGAAACAAATTATTAAGATTACCATCATTTTTGCCCAGGTCTGTTTCATGAGTTTATTTTTGCAAATAATTTTGTTGAAGCATGTTTGAAAAGCAATGTCTGATTTTCATTTGTTTGTTTTAATAGAATTTGTATTCATTAATACCTTTGTCAGATTCAAGTTATTTCTGAAAATAACTAGTCTAGCCAGCCTCCCAGGCAATGATATTAAAGTGTCATACTGGGTGTGTTTTGTTTCCTTCTACAAGGTAGCCTGCATGGCTACTATTGGTTGTAGCAACCTGCACCACCCACTGAATGTAGGAAGAAATTATGACAGCTACTGTCTGTCTGTCTGTGGAGGTTCCTCCATCTTTTCCCCATTTGTGAAGGACTGGCTGGGGGAAGATGATTGGTTTGAGGCAAACCAGGAAATGGAACAAACCATCAAGCTGCTGGAAGCAGGGGACTTGATAATGAAGATTCTTCCTTTCTCTCTACGAATAGCATAATTGCTAAAACATTTCTGCTGTTAGGTTGTTTTGGTTTTATTGTTGTGTTAAAGTGAAAATGTTTTGATTTGAATTAGTTATTCAAACTAATAACTATGTATTAGTTTATGTATTGCTTGTCTTTGTCTTTTCCCCATCCCTCCTCGTTTGTGTAGGCTAGCCTTTGTGTATAAATTCCCCTGTGTGTTCATTGTGTGAGGTCAGTTTTGGTTTGTCAGGTGAACAAAATCCTGCCTAAGATCAGTAGCTGTTAGCAACCAGTAGATCTGCTGGTGGATGTTTAATGTACTACAGAGCTGAAAGCTATAATCATTGTTTCTCCCAGTGGGTGGAGTGGGTCGCTACAATAGATAGTAATCACTCAGGCACACCTGCTATCAGGAAACAAATGCACCCAGCACAACACTTTCATTCTCTTGGTTGAGAGGTTTCCAGGCGACTCTGCCAAAAGGTGATTCTATGTTTCGTAAGTGAACAGAGACGAAGTCTGAGTGTGAGGAGAAGTTTTGAGTGCAATCATTACAATTTTTGAGGAGAAAGACATGAAGTAATGCTTTTAAAATGAAAATGTAAGCAAAAGTATTACAAGTTGTAAGAACAAAAAACCTTGAATTCTGCTTACAGACTGAACACATATGCTCCTGGATAATGGCAGACAAATTCCTCCATATACCCTGAGGTTGCCAAGCTAGATATCATTCTCTCTGTCGAACACAAACGGGATAGGTGCCCAGAGCCAGTGCTGGCAGAGTCCAACCCATACTGGGATAGTGACGAAAATGTGGGCACAGAAGATGCTTTGGTGATTAAAATAAAAACCCCTAACCTGTAATGAATGCTTCCTGAGATGCATCAAAGGATGTAACAGTGTGGCTTGACTTCAATTCCCTAAGGCCAAGTTCAGACCTTTCAATTGTTCATGAGGCATAAAGAATATGTGAGTTTAAAGGACTGAAAGAATGACTGGAAAGACGCCACAGCAACCAGTGGGGGCTGTGTGAGACCTTTGGAGGGTCAGGGGCCCAAAGTTAAAAAGGGGTACATTAACACATATTCATCTAAAATCTAATATTTAATTGGGTAATACTGTATCATTGTCATTATGTGGGGACAATACAAAGCAAATAGTCTAAGTTTTTCCCAACAGGTATAATGTTGCTAATCAGCCCCAACAATATCTGACTCCCTCTAAAATCAAAAAAGCTTAGAGGGATTAACTCTACATAATTTTAGCACCTCTGACAGACCTAGAGCTTGTTTGAGAATTACAATACTACTAACTTTTATTTCACTGTTTTACAGTTTTCTGGAAGTTTGTTCCAAATACTTGGTCCATAGATACTGAAAGCTGCTTCTCCTCTTTTGGTTCTGGTTCTGGGGATGCAGAGCAGAACCAGAACCAGAACCTGAGAGTCTGGCAGGTTAATACAACAACAGCAGATCTTTAATGTTTTGTGGTGCTAAACCGTTCAGTGATTTGTAAACTAACTACAACATTTTAAAGTCTATTCTTTGAGCTACAGGGAGCCAGTGGAGGGACTTTAAACTGCTGTTATGTCTCTATCTTCCTGGTTCTAGTGAGAACATGAGCAGCAGCTTCTGGATCAGCTGCAGCTGGAGGATTGATTTGTTGGACAGGCCTGTGAAGACGCTGTTGCAATAATCAATGCGACTAAAGATAAAGGCATGAATGAGTTTCTCTAGATCTGGCTGAGACATCAGTCCTCTAATCCTGGAGATGTTCTTCAGGTGATAGAAGCCCGACTTTGTAACTGTCTTTATGTGGCTCTACAGGTTCAGGTCAGAGGTCATCACTACTCTCAGGTTTTGGGCTGATCTCTAGTTTTCAGTTTTAATAAGTGATTATTACAACTAAAAACTAGCTGCACAGTAGCGCAGTTGGTAGCACTGTTGCCTTGCACCAAGAAGGTCTGCACCGACCAGGGGTCTTTCTGCATGGAGTTTGCATGTTCTCCCAGTGCATGCGTAGGTTCTCTCTGGATTCTCCGGCTTCCTCCCTCAGTCCAAAAACATGACTGTCAGGTTAATTGATCTCTCTAAATTCTCCCTTGGTGTGAGTGTGTGTGTATGTTTGTTTGTCTCTGTGTTGCCCTGCGACTGACTGGTGACCTGTCCAGGGTGACCCCGCCTCTCGCCCAGAACACAGCTGGAGAGGCACCAGCAACTCCCGACCCCGTTAGGGAGAAGGGTGATCAGAAAATGGATGGATGGAAGTGATTGATTGTTGTGTTGTGTTACCATAGCTACAATATGGTACTCTCTGTAATCTTTGCGTTTGAGCTGGATTTGTTCACAAATGCATCACAGTAAATAATAGCCAATAATCAGTGACTGATTGCCAATTTTATGTTTCTATCGTCATCTATGGTCATGAGCTTTGGGTCATGTCCAAAAGAACGAGGTCCCAGATACAAGTGGCCAAAATGAGTTTTTTTTTCTGTAGGGTGTCTGGGCTCTCCCTTAGAGATAGGGTGAGAAGTTCTGTCATCCTGGAGGGACTCAGAGTAGAACTGCTGTCCCTTCATAGTGAGAGGAGCCAGTTGAAGCTCCGGCATCTGGTTACTGGTGAGGTCTTCTGGGCAGGTCCCACCAGGAGGAGACCCAGGGTCAGACCCTGGTCATGCTGGAGGGAATATGCTTCTCGGCTGGAAGAAGTGGCTGAAGAAAGGGAATTCTGGGCCTCACTACTTAGACTCCGACCCTGCAACCTGACTCTGAATAGGGAGGGAGGAAGGGACGGACGGACAGATGGACAGACGGATGGACGGACAGATGGACGGATGCCAATTAACTTAGGCAACCTCTCATTAACTCTGTTTTTAAACACTGTTAGTAATGCTGATGTTCTTACTATGTAGAGGCCCCTAAATCAGATTCTGCCTCATATTATCTTGGGCCAGCCTTGCATGAAGAGCTAGAGTTGCTCCGCTGTGCATTTATCTACTGGATGTCAGAGACCCATATGGAGATTTAAATTATGAGGCGCTATCTGGACAGCCCAGGCTTTTCTGGTTCCTGACTGTTGAGTTTGTAATAAGCACCACAGATGTTGTTTTGGTTGCCTGGGTGGATTTTTTTTCTCCAATTGTTGCTCTTCATTGTCAGCCAGGCAGCCCTGTTGCACTCCGTAATGTATTCACTGGTTCACTCTGCAGCCACTGCTGAAATATGCCCGACTGGAGAGGCATGAGCAAAGCAGAAATTTGATGACATAGATATTGTACAACATCAAGCCCCCTCTCTGCACGGGCCTGAATCCTTATCGTCCCATGGCCATGTCAGCAATTCTACAAGATAAAAACTGCCTCAATGTTCATTTGACAATTAAAATGAAGTAATTCACACTAAAATAAAATCTGGTGATTTAATAAGGTTTCTCTAATGTTACAGGATGTTAATTCTGCAGCTAAAAGAGTCAAATCTTGTGCAGCTCTGACACATTTAATTTAAACAGAACCTTAAGTGGTTTTATGGGAGGGTGAATAGATGTCTGTCTTTCTTTCTTTCATAACTTGTATGGTGAATCTTTTGGCAGATGTAAACAAGTGGAAAATGCAGAAATCATTCCCATCAGAGGTTTTCATGCAGCTGTCATCATCTGTCCCCAAGCTCTGGAAAACAACAAGTGTCTTCAGTTTAGGTGTGCCTGCAGGTTGTCAGGTGAACAAAGGCTAATATTTCACAGCTTTCCTGGGTCAGTGCTTCAAGAACTGGGCTGGATACTTTTCTATAGACACACACAACTAATGAATCTGGCAAGGATGGGAGATGTGGAATGTTCCATTAAATCCAACTCCACCATTGATTGGGAATGTATGACAAGTGTATTAGTCATGCAGAGTGTTTTATTTTTCCTGGCAGCAAGACTCACCACAGTATTATCACTGTCCTCAGAAACGGCTGCATCTAGTTTGTCTGAAACCTGCCTTCAGGCTCTTCGTTTCCAAGAGATAAACCAAAAAATTTAAACAAGCACTTAATGCATCTGCAAACACATTTCAGTCTCTGTAGTAAAAGTTTACAAGGCATGAAGTAAGAGCCATGGATTACACAGAGGGGCTGTAATGATGGTAATATATGCAGCCTGAGAGGGGGTGTTGTTGGAGTACGGAGTACAGAATCATGGCTTCCATCCTCCACTCTGTATTATTCAACCACCTGGACTGTGCCTCTAACTTTTCCCTCTAACGATTAGCCTCCAGCCTTTGCTTACTTTTTTGTCTTCTTTTCGTCTGCTTTTTTTTAGTTTTTAAACAAATGTGTTACCAGTGAAATGAGAGGACGCTTCCAAAAGTGATCATATCCCTTTAATTTTCTACCGGTCGTCTCAGCAGATTCAGAGATGTTCCGCTGGACATTCTCAGACTGATCCTTTGCTCTCTTGCCTGTCTATTTTGGGTCACTGCCATGTTGGAAGATGTTGTCTTCTTCGTCCGATTCCACTCTGGATTGGGTTTTTGTTTCAAGTTTCTCTATATCTATGCCCACTGACACAATCCTGTTTCTTTTTGTGTCTCTGGTCCGTCTTCTCAAACCCTGAGTCAGTTACAGCCAGGGCGCCTGTTGGATGTTATCAGAGGATACACACAATACTGTCACTGTACCACCTGACCCACAAGAGCACAGCCACATCACCAACGCACATCATGTGCGTGTCGCACAAAACCAGCGCAAACCTGAACCACTCAAATAGAGGTCACATTCACGAAATGTGTTGATTAGACCTGCTTTTCTCAAATGACAAATGATACTAAATAATAAAGACATGAAAGCAAAGCAAACCCACCAGGAGGTGGAGGGTGGAGATCCCCTGGTTCATGTGATGTGTTGAAGATTTCCACAGCAGGAGGAGGTGAAGCAACATTTGCCAGATTTCTACTCTTTAGGCAAAGTTTTGACTGGATTTAACCGTTTAACCCTGTGGCTGCTGGAGGTTTCTTCCTATGAATGGGAAGTTTTTCCACACAACACAAACGATTGTCTACTGTTGCTTTGTCCAGGAAGGAATGATTTCAATGACTTGAAGCAAGTTGTTGGGTTTCCTGAGATTAAAAATGTTGTAAACTAATTTGAATTATTAATTGCGCATACTGTACTGTTGATAACTAGAATCAATGTGTCTGATTGAATTTAAAATCATTTTGTGTGGAGAGTCGGAATATTTGATGTGAACTGGCTCTATAGAAAACTGATTTGAATTGAATATCTGACTGCTCTCATCTTAACTTCTGTCGCCCAGAAAAGCATCTTCACAGCATGATACACTGATAAATAAACAACTGATCAACTGAATGATTGGTGATTAACCAAAATAGGGGTCACCTCCAGTCTCTAGTCCTCTTTCATGTCTTTGTTGGGTTTTCCCGTCTATTTGTAGGTTTTTAGATTCAACTTTTCATTGGTTTAGAAATTGAAAGGACACACTGCACAATATGCTCTCAGACATTACGTACAAATAGTTTAAATCAGTTCATTTTATGAATAAAAATGTACCCTTAATATTTATACCTGTCTTGAGAATACGGGTAATATTTGTCCGTCCACTACTGTCGGAGCGATTGGTAAGTAACGCTCAACCCATGTTTCTTTAATCTCTATATTTGTGTCTTTTAACTACCAATCCTCTGAAATTATGTTTTCAAATCCATACCTCTTTGCAAAGTCTTTGTATTCCTGGCTGCTGAATTGTAGACCATTGTCGGTCACCACTGTTGCTGGAATTCCATGCCTGGCAAAAATGCCTTTGGCGGATTGTATCAATTGCTTTGCAGCTATACCAGACAACAGTGCCACTTCTGGGAAGTTGGAGAAATAATCTATTACATTATTTATATAATAGATAATGTAATAGACTACATTATAATGTAATAATTATAGACAAGTCTGTTCCCACTTTACGCCGTGGTTTCGCTGGTCTACTGTGAAACATGAGTGGCTCTCTAGGCTGTTGCTGCCAGAGTCTTGGACATGTTTCACAGCGCTGCACCAGTGACTCAATATCTTTGTTCATATTAGGCCAATACAGTAAATCTTTTGCTCACCTCTTGCACTTTCCTATGCCAAAATATACTTCATGTGTTAGATTTGTCATCTCTGGATGCAACACTACTTAAAGCTCTTTTGTTACTGCTGTAATCTGTCTCAATTTCTCTTCTGACACTGGTATATGTTTTTAAATGCCGTCCGCATTTAAAAACATGGCCCAATTTCATGTTTTGTAGAAATTGGGCCAGTAATGTTCAGTAATGCTTAGTTGAGTGAATCAGCCATAACAACATATTTTCCTGGTACGAATTGTATTTTTGCAACTGTAGCATTAGTCTTTGTTTTCATGGAGGTGCATCTCCTTGTGGTTTAGTTGAGATTGCGATCAACGGTTTGTGATGTCTCTAGCACCACAGGTCTTCCATAGATGTATTTATGAAACTTTTCACATCCAGCCAGTGCTCCCAGTGTCTCCTTCTCGATTTGTGCAAATCTTTTTTAGCTCATGTCATTGTCCATGAAACATAGGCAATTGGAATCTATGCTGAGTTATGCTGTTGAAGCAAGACTGCTCCAAGTCCAGCTTTCAATGTGTTGGTGGACACTGCACTGGAAGACCAGGGTCATAAAACTTTAAGTCTGGATCTTTTGCCAGGCTCTTTTTCATCATTTCCCACTCAGCTTCATGATTATGTTCCCACTTCCATTCGGTTTCATTCTCCAACAAGCTTCTCATTGCTTTTATTTTTGCTGAAAAGTTTAGAGTAAACTTGCCCACATAATCTACGAAACTAAACCTCGAGCTCTTTGGAGGTTGACTTTTGTCATGTTAGAAGCTACACGCTTGACCCACATGCAGAAGCTCAAAGAGGAGATACAATTTGTTTCAAATGAATAAAGTTTATTGGTTCAAACATGTGGCGTGTCTCGGGGGCCACTGGGTGAGGGTCGTTTTCATGCTGAATGCAGGGAGAGGTGAGGTAAGAGGAATGAACGAACTGAAACAAACAGAGTTCAGGAACAAGCTTACTGGTGAAATAAGGAGTCTCCGCCGGGAAGGGGTAGCTGACGGGAGGAAGGGTTCGGTCCGGGTCCAGTCCGGGTCCGATGGTAGGTGGATTTGCAGGGGTCACTGATGGATTTGTCGTTGGAGGGCAGGCAGGTGAAAGAGCGGATCACGGCCAGTCTCCGATTGTAATCCAGAGGTTTCTTCAGCGGCGGTTCTTGAGTTTGGCTTAGACAAAGTCAAGAACCTCCGCTCTTGGCGGCGGTTCTTGAGAGCTTCTCCACGGCTCCACAAGAGGTATCTCGTTGGAGGTTAACACTCAAGCGCTGGAGAACCGGCCGCCTGCTCTTCTTATGCTGGCAATGATGATGCCGATTACGCACAGGTGCGCAGGAACCGCCCTCCAACAACTGCCACCCTCTGGTGGAAAAGAAAAAGGTTCCTTACAAAGCCCAGTTCCAGCACCCAACAACTTTGTCCTTTGCTGGTGACATGTAAGTTATTGCTCTTACTTTTTCAGGGTCTAGCTGGATTCCAGAAGCTGACAGTTTGTCCCCCATCTAAGTAATTTCACTCACTCCAAACTGACATTTCTGTTTGTTTAACTTCAGTCCAGACTCTCGTGCTTTTTCCATCACTTCCTACAATCTTTCATCTTGCTCATTCCTTGTCGTTCCCCACACAACTACATCATACAGAAACACTCCAACTCCTTCCGTTCCACCAGTTTCACAGTTCTGTGAAAGAACTCTCTCTTGAGAGAGTTCTTCCCAATCCTCTGAGCCTCTCTTGAGCCTCTTATTTAGATCTTTTGGGTGAATCCAGTCTTAAATCTCCATTTTTTTGTGTGTGTGTAATAAGTGAATTGATCCAGTCTGTAGGTTCTTCAACTTTTTTCACAATTTCTTTGTCTGTGAGTGATTTAAGTTCTTTTCTCAGTCTTTCTTTTAGTTGTACAAGTAGTTTTCTTTCAGCATGGATAACTGGCACAGCATTTTCTTTCAGATGTATTTTATATTTGGTTGGTTGACATCCTTGAACTCAGGCATGATCTCTGCTGGTGAGCCTTGATTTTTGTCTTCCTACTTCTCTTTGTTGCCCGTAGATGTCACTAGGGGCTATCGACCGACGACATGAACTCTTAACAAGTCCAAGTCTTTCCCTTGCTTTCAGTCCTGGAATAGCTCGTCTGGCTTCTTCAACCAAAACAAACAGTGTGCTGAATGCTTTTCCCAAAAGAGTTCTTTAAACTCTCCTTTGGTAGGGATTGGTTGGGTGGTGAAAGCTCTCAACCATAGCTTCTGAGGTTTCACCATGGGCTTTTTACTGCTATTTCATTGACTTGTTCACCTGTATCTATTGTCATTGGGACAGTAACTCCATTTATGTGCAAAGCTGCTACCCAGTCATCCTCAGCGTCCCTTGTGTTACAGCGTTACTGTTTCCACCCTGTATGTTTCTGACTTAAATTGTTCCAGCATGCACTCTTTCTTCATCCAGAACCATTTAGCATAATGATTCTATTTTCTGCAATCTTTCCCAGATGCAGGGCATAATGTTTTGGAGCATACTTTACAATCCACTCCTGGTACCATGTATTTATTTGACTCTTGCACTGAGTGCCATTTTTCTATATCCAATTTTATTGAACACAGTTTGCATGACACAACATGAACATAAGATCTTAACACCTCCTTGTGGCCAACTCTTAATCAGCACAGCAGTGACTGACTACTGTCAAGGGGCAGAGAGGTATGGCGTAATTACTCATAGGAAAATGCTAATATGAGAGCACTGCCGGGTCAGAGGGGTAAAATATTTTCTGGGCCAAATGGGAAACTTGACAGGTATGTTTATATCCTTTTGAGTGGTCTAATTTTTTGCTAGAAACAAACTTCTTGGTTCAATGAAATAAATTTTATTGCAAAATCTTCCAGTAGTATGAATGATTTAATGAATTAAATTTGGTGCAACAGAGAATTGACAAGGGCAGCGAATACCTGTCACAGTCACCAAGTTGAATTATTAATGAAATTTAAGACCTACATGTCCACAACTTTGTCCAGCCAGCTGGTGAGACTTGGGATTTACCAATGATAGCTACAAACGTGCTAGCTGACTGCATAGCTACGGTATGTTTGTAGTGAGTTAGCGGTAGCTTCAACCGCCTCAAGTCACAAAAAGTATGAAGGTGACTCAAACTTTTGCCTTAGAGAAAATGCCACCAGAAAAAAAATATGTAGAACATAGAGATTAAATAGCCATGTCAACACAAAATTTAAGACCTGTGATTAAGATCTTAAAGGACAATTTTAAATTTAAAGACTTTTTAAAGGCTTAATTTTAGGTTTTAAGACTTTTCAAGGATGTGAAGACCCATCAGTGGATTTATTTATTATCAATTTATGGGTCCTACTGTTCCACTTCACATTACTTGGTGTTGGATATATTACATAAAACTCCAATAAATACAGTAAGGGTTGTGCTTGAGCATGTGACAAAACTTAGGCATATTTAATACATATAAATAAAAGTCACTTAACACTTAAGGACTAAATAAATCTTCATGGAAACAGATTTTTTATTCCGACAGGTCATTTTTATTTACATGTTATACATATACAAAAACAGCTCTTTTTTTATAAGAACAACAAGACTGCAAAGCCAGAACAATAGCAAAAAATTTAAAACAACCATAAACTCTTCCATAAAGAGTGCCCTTGCTGGATTTTCTCACTGCCAACTATGGAATATGATCCAGTTAAAACATTTAATACAGGCTAGAATTAGCTGAAACATCTGTGTACAGGTTCTCCAAAACATTGTTGAAATACGGTATCAAAGACGCAAAACACAACATCTGTGAGAAAGCAGGTTGAAAGCAAGTAGTCTACTGCATAAAGAATATCCACCATAGTATGAGTTTATATACTGTACATTTATATATTAATATATATACTAACACTGCAGACAGTCACAAAAAGAAGACGACCAAGGTCCTCCCATACATACAAAGACTAAAGTGGCCCATTCACATTTAACAAGAATATACAAAGATGCCTTAAAATAGCAACTAGAATACAAAAAAAGTCACCAAAAAATAGATATCATCATGTGGAGCTTTTACTGGATTTCCCTACTGTTAAATAAACCATATGGACTGGAGCATGTATACCACATCAAGTGTACACTGAGAAGGCATGTCCTTTATGTAATCAAGAGATCTTCAAAACACTGCACATAAAAAGAGATAATGTACAGAATAAAAGAGGGCATGCTGTCCATGTCAGAGCTACACTGGCTGAAGAGTCATAAGGCCTCACTACCAACTCAATACATGGTCTCTGTCACTTCACAGAACGATAAGAACATGCAAACTTTCAAAAAACAAAAGCTGAAGAGAACCAGTTGCTCAGCAACAAAGCCGTGCTCCTTGTTTCACAGATCAAAAAAAAAAAAAAAATAAAATCAGGGGGTTTCTGCTTGTGCAGCGGCGCACCTTCAGTCACATTTGATTGACGCAAAAAAGAATCTTACATTCTTTTTTGCTTATTTATATATATATATATATATATATATATATATATATATCCCAAAGACAAAGATCAAAACACCACCAGTCCATTTATTGCACACCATCGGTTCACAAAAATATTTTGGGCACTTTTGCGTTTCAACTAACAGCAGCATTTCATCATTTAAAACAACAACAAAAAAATGTTAGAATACAGACACAAAGCACAACAACTGAAAAGCAGGACAAGGAGGATAGAAAACAATTCTTTTTTTCACATTGTGATATTGTGCAACTAGAGAAAATGGGTCCATTTACTAAGGCTGGCCTCTTAAATGCACAACATCATACAGTGTCTTAAGGGCCACAACAGCAGGACCCCTATGCTGAACAGCATGAACTACTTAGAATGATTATCTTTTTCTTCCATTATGTGCAACAGCTGATTGCCACAGCAAATCCCCAATGAGACAGAGAACATTTGGTCCCGTTTTTAAAAAAATTATTTCTACCCAGATATAAAGGGCAAATGGCACATTTAAAAGAACAAAAAGAGGTGAGTGTGAGGACGGTACAAGCAACCACCAGTTTTGACTGGTTTCAGGACGTGGCCATATAACAGCACTATTGAAGCCAACCTCTACAATCAACCCTGTATGTGAGCACCTATGTCCTACATTGAATGGACTAATCCCAAAACAAGAAGGAGAAATGGAGTCACTGTCAGTAGCATCTAATTCATAGAGAATCACCATGGCGGTGATGAGCTCCTCCAAACACAGGCACCACTACCCACATGAGCAGGACAGCAACTCCAAAAAACACAAACACAACGCTGTTATAAAAAGTATGTACTCAGTATTCACACCCATACATTAGCATGCACCAGCTGCTGCATAAATACAATAGATGCACAGGGTCAGAAACACAAAATTCCAACCCTCCACTGGTCACTGAACACATCAAACCCAAGAGCTATCAGGTTGCGCTAAAGACAAAGGAAGTAGTAACTTCAAATGGAGAGTGACCTATCAAATAATTACTTAATTTATTTGAAAAGGAAATAAATACAATAATGCACTACACAGTTCCATAAAATTTAAGTTGAAATATGTAATATTAGCTACAGCACTATCCTTGATGAAATGCACAAATATCAGGATGCAAAAAGCGTTAGAATGGCCCTTTTTGAAAATAAGATAGACATTGCCCTCTTATGCTTTTTATAAAATACCAATTGTTTTATATATTAATCCATCCAACCTTGTCCCTAGTGAGGTTGGGAGGGGTGCTGGTGCCCATCTCTAGTGGTCAGTGGGCACCCTGGACAGGTCACCAGGGCAACACAGAAACAGATAAAACAAACAATCATGTACAATCATCCTAATCCTAAATTGAATTTAGACAGACCAATTAACCTGACTGTCATGTTTTTGGACTGTGGGAGGAAGCTGGAGTACCTGGAGAGAACCCACCTTGCACAGGGAGAACATGGAAACTCCATCCAGAAAGACCAGGAATCAAACCCAGGACCTTCTTGCTGCAAGGCAGAAGTGCCACCAACTGCGCCACTGTGCAGCCTGATTTTATACAATTAACTTTTATTTAACCAGATTGCACACAATTTTAATACAAGACATGCTTTAAAAAGTTAGCAACAGGAATGCTGAAAAGACAGTTTGTTTTTAGAGGAACTCACTTCTTTCATCTGTTATAAATGTAACGAATGCTGGAACTTTTTAAACAGCCCTGGTTAATTATTTTACTACATAAAGTGTTATAACTGTACATTTATTAATTAATATGCTGTGTTCCTAATATTATGTTGAATGTGTATAACCGTTTTTGTAATAAAAGCTATTTTTATCATGTGGACCCCAGAGCCCTCATTAGCCACTGTTACAGCAATGGCTAATGAGGATCCTAATAAACAGACAGACAGACAGACAGACAGACAGACAGACAGACAGACAAACT
Source organism: Poeciliopsis turrubarensis (assembly GCA_010277015.1). NCBI lineage: Eukaryota > Metazoa > Chordata > Actinopteri > Cyprinodontiformes > Poeciliidae > Poeciliopsis > Poeciliopsis turrubarensis. The sequence goes on along the minus strand of VMRN01000159.1, from coordinate 169,202 downwards.
TCATTTGAATTCATTGGAGACTCTGACATATGATTGGCTGCTTCAAGCAACAAATTAAGACCTTCTTCTATGCTAATTATATGACTGTGAGGTCAATTCATTTCCTGGAAAGTGCAGAAATATCTTCAATACAATTAAATTGAGGTCCATATAATTCATTTACATAGGCATGTATTTACAGTTTTATCAAATTAATTACAGATTTAAATAATTATTTCATTAACAATTATTTATATCTTGTAATTTGGCACACCTAACTTTATGAAACACACTGAATTCAGAAATCTTTGAAACCTTTTTACAATTTCAGTCAATGTTGGGTCTGTTCTATTTTAACTATGCTAACTGCTCAAGCCAGTCTAATTGCTAATATAACATCCTAAAGTCATTTTAAAATGAACAGTCACTTAGTTTTAAAATAAAACAGCTGAACAGTGACGGCTCTCTCTCACAGAGATATCAGCTCTTCTAAGTAAAACACACACAAAAAAAACATGGCTGTTTACAGCAGGACTTGTAGTAAAACAAGATTCTAAATGCTGTTCTTACAAAAAAAAACAAATAGGAAAAATCTGTTTCAGAGTGTTGAAATCTGACAAAAACTGCAAATCAAGTAAGAGAGACATGTATCTGCTCAGTGCTTCTCTATTGCTAAAGCAATGCCACCACAATATTTCTCTGTTTGGGACTTGCTTACAGTAAATCTGAAAAATGGTCCAGCTGCAATGACAAAAACAAATCCTACATATTGCAGTTAATTACCCACAAAAGCATCAGACTACAACAGGACATCTTTACCCTTCTCTTTTTCCATATTGTAAATAGATGACTCATGTTGAAATATCTACTTGAACTTAGAGGCAATATTTGATTTCACAACAACACAGGTGTTCCTAAGAATGTGTCTAAAATGAGGCTCAAGATCGATGTCATTTTATTCCTCCCAAAATTAATTTCTTACCTATGAATGAACATATTCTTACAAATGTAATCACTGTGTATTATTTTATCTTTGTATCTTGCTAGTTACCTGTTTTCAGTGATTTGAAGAAATTTCTGATCATAGAAATCTTCATATCTAACTTATAAACTAACATGTAACAGTAATTTCTTGGACCAGTTTCAGCTTATGAAAAATACATTTTTGATCCTGATCCAATCCAATCCAAAAATAACACCCTCAAAATCACATTTACTTACAGTTGGACTATGAATAGATAACTTGTTAAAACATCCCCAAAGCAGGAACCGACTGCTGCATGTAAGTTCTGTGCTCATCCCACAGAAAGTGGATCACTTTGGAGAAAAAAAATCCATAAATGCAGAAATAAAAATGTCAAACAGCACAGAGAACTTGCAAACTGTAAACTTGAACTACTGAAAACATTTTTGTCTCTGCGTAAAGTAAAATAAACAAAAAAAAATCCTGTCATATTTTACCTAAGTGGAACCATTACTCAAATGCATTATGCTAACATCATTAGCAATCTACTGACTGATAATCAAGCAACTGCAAACAACAGTGACAAAATAAGCGGCTGGGCTTCAGTTGGGGTAAAATAGCAAGTGATTACATATTCAGTGTGAACTTAGTGATACTTACCTCCAGTTGGAAATAGGTATGAGCTCATTACTGGGATCAATAAGTGCATAAAGGCTTGCAAAAAGATGAACTAACATGTTCATCATGCTGCTGCTAACGTTTTCAATGGATCAAAATGAACCTGTGACACTGAATGAAGGTTACAAATAAAATACAGCTGTAATAATCCATGTTCTGTTATTTTAAACGTTGTAGGAGTTGTTCCCTTTTCTTCACAATAAAACCAATTTGATCAGATTCTAGGTCAGGGGTGGGCAACTCCAGGCCTCGAGGGCCGGTCTCCTCCAACTTTTTGATGCGTTTCTACTTCAACACACCTGAGTCAAATAATGAGGTCATTAGCAGGACTCTGGAGAACTTGACTGCATTTAGGAGGTGACTCAGCTATTGGATTCAGGTGTGTTGGACCAGGGAGACATCCAAGAGTTGCAGGACACCGGCCCTCGAGGACCAGGAGTGCCCACCCCTGACCTAGCATTTGGTTCTAATTCTCCATGTGAATGTCAGGGGTTTTTTTACGTCATGAGAATCCCACACAACACCAGGCCTATTTATGAAGTAACCTTAAACTGTCCGTCTTTTGTTTGACCCTGGATTTAAAGGGCAAAAACACTTATCCAAACTGATCTAGAAACAGACAATTTTGCTTTTCAGTAGAACCAAAGTTGGATTTTACAACAGTGTTCACTGACAAGTCAAACTGTGGAACTAGTCAAAACAGTGTTTCCACTGCACAGATAACTTTAGGAGACACTTTGTCAGTACAGTTCAAGTTTGAAACATTTGAAAAAGAAAATGCACTGTGTTCATACTGGTCATAGAAATGCACATACACACATCATAGAACAACAGTCAACATACACAGCATTCATATAGAAGTACAGTACAAGCTATTGCAGGATAGATTAATATTGACATGTAATATTTGCCAATAGCAACGGCACCAAATGAGTAACACAGTTTCTGCCCATACAAACTAGCATTACTATAACAAATGTAATACAAGGACCATTTTAGCTCAGTTTGCAAAGACTTGATTTATCACTTCATTTCTTCTATGTGACTTTGCTAAAGTGTGAACTCTCAGGCACTTTCTAAAAGTAGAGCAAGGCTTGGAACGGACAGACCTCCAATTGGCTGACACTTCACTGACTTGAGACGGTGCTGCATTCAAGTCATATGGGAAAAAAAAAAACAGTCTTGTTAAAACTGCTAAAATAATGCTGGCTTTCAGGGAGCAAGGAGGCTGTGAGTTCCGGATTCCCCAGCCAATCAACTAGTGTGAAATCTGAAGAAGTGCTGCGGTTTTTGCATGTAAAACAATGCCATCAAATCAACAGCATCTTTTGAAAACTCTGTAGCGTTTCCATTGTTCCATATGAGGGCTGCATTGTGGATCTCCGAGTTCTTTCAGTCTTCCAAACATTTAGACTTATATTCCCATATAACCTGAGTGCAAAATACAACATCAGGGGCAGGAAGAAGACTTGGATCACTCTATGGTAATGGAAGCCACCTCCTTCGGCTGCTCCTCTCCAAACTCCTCTGGGGAACTGCCCCTGACACCGTCACTCATCTTGTTCTCTGTCATGACTGCCATTTGATCGGCGTCCATCTTATTGGAGGTTGGGGCTTCCGGGGGTTCCAGGGGCTCAGGCGTAAGTAAGCCAGAGGAACTTTCACAGTTCTGTGTGGAAGAGGAGACCTGGGAGATGACCGGCATTTGGACTGAGGAAGAGGATGAGGCAGTGGTGGTGGTGGCAACATTGGAGGTGCTGCCCAGGTAAACTGGGTGATGTTGGGATTCCTCCAGCTCATATGGAACTCCCAGTGCCTCCTCCTCCTCCTGCACCTGGCTCAGGTAGTCGGGCACGAGGAAATCACTGAAAGGACCAAGAGAACATGTGACCTTGCTGTCTTGTCATTCTTACCTAGGCACAAACAGTAGATGCAATTTGGAAAGTTCCACCAATAAAAGTAGAGGAGACTGTTAGTTTCAATGAAAATGAGTCTCTAATGCTGAGTTCACACAGCAAGATTTTCCCTCTTCGGACAATCTTAAGCATACCCCGATAATCAGGACGGCTCTTAAGATAACTCTAATCTGCGGTCTTAAAGGGATCCACAGCAAGTTCAACATGTTGGCCTAAATATTTTGTAATTTTCCTATTAACTGCAAAATTGCTATAGAAACTCAAAATTACTTATAAAATTTTATATCTTCCATTATATTTTTCACCCAAGGAAGTCACCACTTTTTCACCTGCACAATGCATGCTGGGTTGATGATGCTTTTTGGTCCATTCTGTACTTGAATCTACAGTGTAAACACAGGAAGGCAAACGTTACCTGAGTTATTGTTTATCATTCAGTACCTACTGCCACCAGTACTGAATGTGAAACCACAGACCTGACCCTGGACTGAGGACCAGACCCTAAACAGGTGTCCGAACTGGTCCGGACACAGAGCTTCAGAGCTATGTCTCATTCATTGTTTCATTTATGAAGCTGAGGGCAACAGCAGCAAGCACCAGCTTCTTCAGCCAACTCTGTCCTCTTCCTCCATTTGGTAATCTTTATCTTCATCACCGCTTGTGATTTCTACATTGCCATTTCAACAAGTTCCAGTTCAATTTGAAAAGGCTTAAAGATGTTACTCATCACTGTTTACATTGGACAGAGCTAGTGTAATCGAACCTATCATCAGTCTAATAGCATCATTTTCTGGATGTATCCATTTATGCTATCAGGACTTAGCTTACAGTATTATTACTGTATTGTCTCCACATACAACATAAATATTTCTCAAATAAAGTTATTTGGACCCCACAAGTTTTTTACCCTGTGTGCAGTCTGGTGGAGTGGCACTAACCTCATGCATGTTTCACTAGTTTTTTTTTTTGTCTGTTTCAGGAATCGACAGTCTGACAGAACATTCCTCTCCCCTTACTACCACCATCACCCCCCATTTCTCCTGAGCGTCACAGTAACACGATGGGAATGTTAAGAGGTCTTCTTCCTGCCGTGTGTGTAATGTTAACAGATCAGGTCCATTAAGGAATGCTCATGTTTAAATTAGGGATATTCAGCATGTTAGATCATCTTACCCCGATATTGCAGCATGTGGTTTTCCCTGACAACAAACCACCACGCAACTTGTTGAATGTGATGTTTAGCCAGTCAGAAACAAAAATGTTGGAAACACAAGAGGAGAATCGAAAATACAACAAGGAGTAAATATCTGCCATGGCTACTTGAAAGTCCGGTGGACGTTGCATATTGTCTTTTTCTCTGTTAAATATAGTCCACAAGCTATCGCTGTTGCTTCTTCCCAACTGACAGCTGAATGTGGGGGAGTGAAATCTGTGGAACCATATAAACTTATTAATTAACTTCCTTAAATGTTGCTGTGTGAACCAGGCATAATCAGAGCACAGAGAATGTGTTCTGGTCGAACACACTGATTACACTGTTTGACAGCATGAGTGATGGATCATTTCAGGCACTTTTCAGGCTGGTAAATTTATTCCAAAAACATGACAATACATAACTTTATAATCAACATAACATTAATATTATAAAGACCTGACTGATGTGGAGTATTTCTTGACAATTTGAAAGCTCACTTTTCATGTTGAACAGTATGTTCAGTTCAGAGATGACAAAAGCCACAGCCATCACAATCAGTCAGATTTTTAGCAAACACCACCAAACAGGTTGTGGTTATTATAACAAGATTACTAATCCTTATCACTGTTATACTTTACCCTGACAATAATAAACAAGTTGATGGTGTCTGTCTCTCCTCTAAACTTATATATATATATCACAATAATATGTAAACTTACATATATATCACAATGTTACTGTGATGTTGTGGAGCCGTGTTATCAATAAACTTTTAATTTATTCGTGATTATCTGTAGCAGGAGTGATAATCAAATTTGAGGCATTTATCTAATTTGATTATTTCTAAGTCTTGGAAATATAACTAATACACAATATTATAGAGGAGGTCAGAAAAGCATTCCAATTCACTTGACTTTTGCCAAGAATTTTTAGACAGGCTGGAAATTGGTGGGGCAGGAGAAAGCAACTTGTTTCCAGAAGCTGACTACTGGTTTCTACCTAAAAGTTCAGCAAAAGCCAAAATGTAACAAAAGTCACAATGAAATTTACTCTAAAATAGAAGTTAGGAAAAATTTGCCACAATGACTTTTGTTGTAGCCTATGCATTTTGTTGACCCTTCTGGGCCACAGTACGTTTCTGTTTTCACTAATAAGAAGCTGAAGACTAAAAAAGACATGAATAATCTGAAAGCCTGTGCTTGCTCAGTTTCAGTATAACAGCTGGTCTTTTGAGAAATTCCTGACATTGTTTTCATGTTTGAAATCCCTTTTTCAAAAACACAGCAGCTGGTGCCTCATCGGAAAACATTTCACATACGTTTCACATATGGAATGTGCCCATTTCATCTACCCGATGTTACAATTTTTTGTTAGACCCATGGCACTGGGACATTTTCATCTAAATGCATCCATTTAAAGTTTACAAAACACCTTTCTTATTATGGATCAGATTTAGGGTTAAATGGTATTGGAAATAGGTTAAGAAAAAGAATGCATTTGAAAAAATACTGAAATTTTCAATGGATGACTTGAGTAGCATTTTATCTGACATCTTGTGGACAATTAACTGACTTGACTTCTTTTTGTGAATCTTACATTTATGGTTTTTGATTTTGAGTTATTCTCATTGTTAGAGCTGTATGATACAAGTAAATATTGTGATCACAATATCTGTTGCTAATATGCCAATGTTCTTCTTTCCATTACTTTGTCATCTTTAGGCTTTTGAGCAACATTATTAAGGCCAAGTATGATCCTCTGCTGCCATGAAACTGTTCACCCACCTAAATATTACATTAGCATGGAAGTTGCAAATTCACAACACTTGGAATATATTAGCCAATAATTATTGCACTCTAAACAGTCCTTTGAGATGTGACTGATATGCCACTGATATTGTTATTACAACTTTTTGGCAATATAATGTGCAGCCCTGATAAGATTCCATGAACACACAATTGTCTGTAAAACAGATATAAGCATCACAGCATAATCTGATTCAATTGAATGTGAACTCAGTATTGGATCTCTAGTTTAGTTCAAACAAGTCCAATCACCTGGTTTAAAATGTAAACCAATGAACCTGAAGTTTTACATGTATACGTGATCAGATGTTGGATATTAAAGCAAAATATCCAGATGAAATGGTTAAGTTCTGAACCCATCTGAATATGAGATTGTATGAAAATCTGCATCTACAGTGCAATAAACACATTGCTTTTTTATGTGAAGACGGAGAATGGGAATTAAGAGTCTGCCTGTGCAGCCAGACAATTTTCCACACTTAGGATCTCAGGCACAGACCTTCTACCATAAAACATTTGAGCAGTCAATGGCCCATATGAGTCCTGTCAACCTGTGAGGGCTTGAGTTGATTAAGAAGTGGAAAAGTCCAGGGGTGAGGGGAGGGACATGTCTGGCTTTTTAAAGAAATATTCTGACTATTATGTTTTAAAGACTTTGTTTCTATATAACAAAAACTGTCAGAGAACTGAGTGCAAACTGAATTTTTATTTTTAATAAGAACTCTGTGAAGACATAAAAATGAATAGCTTGACTTTTGGGAAAGATGAACCACTTCTATTTCTTGAAAGGCAACAGTGATGTAGAACCCACTTGTATTGCTAAATAAATATGGATTTAGTATATTTAAAATATCCAGCCCTTCAAATTGTTCACACAATTAGTAAATCCTAATATTAGTGGGAAATCTGCCAGCCTGTCTGATTCCAAAAGATTGGAAAATCAGCAGTTCAGATGCTGTATAGCTCATTAGAGTAACCATTTAATTAGCCTAAGATACACTTTGGAGTTTATTTAAATGGTTTTGTTCAGGAAAGTTTTGGTTGGAAGTGCAAAGAAATGAGATGTCTTAATCGGCAGGACCTGGTTTAACATTATTTCACATACTTTGGGAACAAACTGTACCAAGAAGTGAAACTGAGTCACACAGCGACCTACTCGTTTTCCCACTGCAGACGGAAATTGTGAGGTGATATACAGACCAGTCAATGGAAAACAAAGTGTAATACTTCTTCAATGCAAATCCTTTTCATAAAACTTAAGCTCCACGTTTACGTCGCTCTTCTGGGTTTTTAATCGTGACATGAATCATTGATTTTTAACAGAAGGCAGTATTAAGAACTGTTGTTTATGTGACCACTTTTAATTGACAGTTATCAGTTTGTTTATGTCATGGCAGATCCAGGTCAAGCCAAGGTTTGATGTGCAAATGAATTTTTTTTTAATTGTAAACGTAACCTTAATAAACAACTAAATTCCAACTAAAAAACATTAGAATTGTCCGGAACAGCTAAACTGATTTACAGATTATATTATCTGGCCATAATTTTTTGTTGTTGTTATTGTTTTATGTCATAGATCAACTCAGAATGCCACATAATTGTAAGAGGAAAGTAAATTGGTTGTTTTTTAAAACTATTGAATAAAAATCTGAAAAGTGCAATATGGTTTATATTCTGTGTGACATCAGAAAAACATGCAACTACAATATTATTATTGAATATTGCAGGGTATAGCCCAGTGTCTTATAAGCCTGGCGGCCTGCCATGCTTTACTAGCCTCCCGCCAGGCCAACCGTTGCTTCTTTTTGTTTTTAGAAAAAAATAATCCAATTTATTTATTTATGTATTTATTTTTAACAAATGCAATCCACATTGCAACCATCTCTATAGCTCTGAGCGTTTCACTGGCAGAGCAAATTTATTTCTAAATTATATTTTTATGCATATAAAGCCGAAGAGCGGACCAATCACACCAATGGCGCCTCTGCACATTGCCTCCCCCTGCTGCTGCTTAAGCTCTTAGTTTATCTCAGCGAGGACCGCGCGGGCCACCTTCCACTCAAACTGGACACAGGCTGACCTGTATGGATATTTACATCAACACCTGTGTGTGGAATTATTTTTATTTGGCAAACACCACATCAACATAAGAGTCTCAAATGCAACGAGTTCGCTCTGGTTGCACAGCTCAATGTGGACCACATTCATAGCTTGTAGTCGAGCTTTCAGAGGTGTGCGTTGAACAAGCAGTGAGAATGATTTATATTTGTGAAAAAAACATCATGTGTAGTGTTTAGAACTCAAAATGCTGCCCAGCATGTGACTCTGTTTTCCCTGTAGTTTACATGTGTTCTCGGTCGCTCTCCTTCTAGTCACCCTTCACGCTAGTTTTATATTATTTTATTACTTTTTTAGTATTAATTTTCCGCTTACACAATACAACAAACCATGTGAAATGCTTTATCTACTTGGGCAGCCTGAATTAATGCGCACGAATATATGAAAATCTTGTCACACAAACTTGAGCAACCAAAGTATCCATGATACTGACTAAAAACTCAACAGACACGAAATGGTAGAGCTACTAAAGCCATGTTAGCAGCATTAAATTAAATTTCCTGTTTGTTCCATATATCTGCACAGTGCAGCACATTTAACTCACCATGTTGGGCCAGTCCAAGACTGTCTGAGGCCTGAAGCAGAATTTGACTTGGGGATAGAGGAGGGGTCTCTTGCTGCTAAAAACATCAGCATCTCTAACAGCTCCTGTGTTAGATTTAGTGAAATCTGGGAGAAGGGAGTAGTTTAATTGGCCAACCTAAAAAGCCATAAGTTATAATCGCAGTTTATTAATTTGTATTTGTGACCAATACGGATTAAACAGATGTGCAAATAACTGACATTCATTTCACTTGTATTTTTAAATGGTTTTTAAGACTAGTTGCAAGTTTAAATAGCATTTCACTGGCAATGTTTTCCCATGACATATAATTACCCAGTAATATTTTCACTTTGCCTGTCTACTTAACATCTTTTAATACAAAAACACGTTAGACTGCCTCAGCACCCCGACCACAGGGCTTAGCAAGATTTCTTGGGAAAACCCTGTATTGCAATCAAAATCATAATTAAAAATAGGAAGGAAGTAGCTCCTTTCTTTTTCTTGCAACAAATTCCTAGAATGCTAAGTTATCAGCTAATGTTAAGTTTTTAGCATTTTAGCTAATAAAGACAGATATAACTCTGTTAGAATTGCAGATTTAACTGGCAATACATGTAATTGCCAAGCAAAGCTTGAATGCATGGAACTTCATGTCAGAATCCAACTAAATATTGTTGGATTATCATTATCGGTCATAACAGCAATACATACTTTGGGTATAGATATTGGCTATATATCTATATCCAAAGTAAAGATATAGATATAAACATACTTTGGATATACCTATACCCAAAGTATGCATATATAGATGCATATTGGTGCATCTATACTCACTAATGTTCTCTAACAAAGCTTCACAGATCAGATGGATTTAAACTGAGGTTAAAAAGAAACAAATGAGTCTGTTTACTAAGCAGGTGACTTACAAAGGAAAGTGGTTGCATTGGATTTTAATGACAATATCAAAGCTAAGCTAATTAGCTGTAAATCGATGCCACACAGTGCAGATTTTAATTACAAAAACATAATACAACCAAACTGCAAATGTACATAAATTTTTTCTTCAATGTGTAATTATGTATGACATTACATAATCATTTGTTTAATTGGCCAACCTAAAAAGCCAGAAGATTTTTAGCCTAACCCTACCACACACAATCCCGAACATATTACACAGAATTTTATGTCATATAACAAAATGAAAAAAAAAAATCTGATACATTAAGTTTTTTTCCTCTGTTTCACCCTACCTTTAAGTTTTTATAGGTTTTTGGACATTAATTAACTGATTTCTTTATTCATATACATTCATCCACAGAAATTCTTAAATGTTGGTCTCAATCAAAGATGTATGCATAACTGATCCATAATATTCTTATGTTTGTTGTCAAAATCTTTATCAGCAGTTTAGCATTAAAATCTGAATCTTCAGGGAATGATCTACACTGTGGTTCTTACCAGTTGCAGAAGAACGGTTTGTGCTTCTTATCAACACTGCATCATTTATGGGACACTTGGAAATACATTTAATGATCCATAATGATAATAATTACTCATTCTGCAATAAAAATAAAAATTTTTCACAGTTACATCATCACTGCAATACCAGAAAAAAAATTTTCATTAAATGCTATGCTATTCAAATATATTTCAGCCATCCCTGTTTGTGGCATAAATTTCAGATGTAAATAAGATTCTGCCTCCAATAAGTTATGAAAAGGTTTAACATCTTGAAATGGAAACCTAATTTAGAATGAGTCGTTAAACCTCCATATTGTTAAAACAAACACTTCAAATCATTTATCATCTCAGAAACATAACCAAATGAGGACAACGACCCAATGAACTTCAGACATCAGCATGTAAATTGGAGTTATTTTCTGAACCAGGGGAGATCTGAGTAAATGAGAGGGGCCAAAGCCCCCAAACTCCTCACCTGCTCTGGAAGTAGTTTGCTAGCTCGGATGCCTCATGGTTCAGACTCCTCAGGTGTACAATTAAATTGCCAGAGTTGGTGAACATGGCGCCGCATGTTTTGCACTCATAAATCCGCGGCTTGCGGATTATGTGTCGGGAGACCCTCATGTGGTGCTTATATTCACCGAAGGACGTGAATGTGGCGCTACAAATCTGGCACCGGAAACAGCGTTTACCTTCGTGCTTCAGCCGATGCATCTTTAGGGAGTAGGCCCGTGTGAACTTTTTCCCACAGCGATCACACTGGAAAGGTTTAATGCCTGGAGGAACGGACAAAACAAGAAACACATCATTCAGTTTAAATTTCTTCCTCCTAAAACGATCTTCGGTCAACAATTTTTCCAGTTTTGTCTTTTCAAACTTAATTAAAGATTCTTTCTTTTTTTTTTTTTTTTTTAAGATCTTAGTGCAATTGCATTTTTATTATCAAACATCAAACAAAATAAAAATAAAAACATTGGGGATGGAAATAAAAAAATATATATATACTGCTCAAAAAAAGAAAGGGAACACTCAAACAACACAATATAACTCCAAGTACATCAAACTTCTGTGAAATCAAACTGTCCACTTAGGAAGCAACACTGATTGACAATCAATAATGATTTGTTGTCAGCACATTCAACTTTGTACAGGACAAAGTATTCAATGAGAATATTTCATTCATTCAGATCTAGGATGTGTTATTTGAGTGTTCCCTTTATTTTTTTGAGCAGTATATATATATATCACCCACCGCGGGTGGTTCTTATCCTCTCAGCTCTACCAGAGGCCTGGCAGCTTGAGGGTCCTGCAGTATCTTGGCTGTGCCAAGGACTGCACATTTCTGGACTGAGATGTCTGATGTTGTTCCTGGGATCTGTTGTAGCCATTGCTCCAGTTTGGGGGTGACTGCCCCGAGGGCCCCGATGACCACAGGCACCACTGTGGTCTTCACCTTCCAGGCCCTCTCCAGTTCCTCCCTGAGGCCCTGGTATTTCCCCAGTTTCTCATGCTCCTTTTTCCTGATGTTGCAATCGCTTGGTATTGCTACATCTACCACAACGGCTTTCCTCTGTTGTTTATCCACTACGACAATGTCTGGTTGGTTCACCATTACCATTCTGTCTGTCTGGATCTGGAAGTCCCACAGGATCTTAGCTCTGGCGTTCTCCACCACCTTTGGGGGTGTTTCCCACTTTGATCTCGGGGTTTCCAGTCCATATTCTGCACAGATGTTTCTGTACACTATGCCGCCACTTGGTTATGTCGTTCCATGTAGGCTTTCCCTGCCAGTATCTTGCACCCTGCTGTTATGTGCTGGACTGTCTCAGGGGCCTCCTTGCACAACCTACACCTTGGGTCTTGTCTGGTGTGGTAGATCTGGGCCTCTATTGCTCTGGTGTTTAGGGCCTGTTCCTGGGCGGCCAGGATGAGGGCCTCTGTGCTGTCCTTGAGTCCAGCTTTTTCCAGCCATTGGTAGGATTTACTGATATCAGCCACTTGGGTTATTTGCTGGTGGTACATCCCATGTAGGGGCTTGCCCTCCCATGATGGTATCTCTGGCACCTCAACCTCCGTTCCCTGTTGTCTGAGACATTCACTGAGCACATTGTCTGTTGAGGCTTTGTCCCTGATGTATCTATGGATCTTAGATGATATATATACATATATATATATATAAAAAAACCAACCACCAAACCAATACCTCTCTATTTCATTTGAACTCCCCACGATCCTGTGCTGCATCACTGTCACTAACATATGACAAAACAATATGGAGATATTGTTGGCATTATTGGTCGTTAATGTCAGTTTTATTTATCTGACCGAAATTAATATGTCAAAAAATGATTTTCGGCTAATATCGATGTTGGTATATATATTATATCATGCACCACTCGAAAAATTTTTTTAGAAAATAACTTAATTATAGTGTCAAAACTTTCAGTGTACTGAAGCTTCAAGACAATTTACAGTGTAGTAAAGAAATGTCTTGCCCATTTTCGGATTTAGTGTAAAAGGGAGCAACCACGGATGTTGGAATATGGTGATCAGGAGCATAGGACAGGAATTTTTGTATTCCATTTCCAAAACCCCAAAGGAGCAGAAAAGAATATCAACACTGGATACTAAATGTCAGTGAAGGATATTTACTGCACAAAATACCACCAAGGACAACTATATAGGCTTCTTACGTTTCCTCAGTGAAAAGGAACCAACAATTGACTTTCCAGACCCAATACCAGCAACTGCAACATCTGCGCAGGTATGTTTACATGGTTTTTCTCAACGGCATAAAAACTTCAACACACAATACATGGCAGTGTAGATTCAGCTCTTCCTCATGTTTGATTTTTGATGACAGGGACAAATCAGAGAAACTCTGAAGTGATCTGGCACAGACTGATCAGCAGTTTAATTTTAGACATCATTCCATTTTCTGGTGTAGTATGGATGACTGCAAGAGCAATTTTATGGAGTTACTGCTCAGTGTGTCTGAACAGCTAATTTTTTGTGATCTTCTGCTTTAGGCTATTAATAAGCAATATGTACAATATAATGCCCATCAATCGTTTTTTTGCCAAGCACCAACATGAAGACTTCACGTCCAGCAGTTTTATGACCGGACATAGGAATGGTGTTACCGGAGTTGTCACCATGGTGCGACAGTCCAGCTAATCAATTCACCGGTTTTTCTGAATTGATAATGAATTCAAAAATAAGAATTATAAGCACTGATAAATTCATATTTTGACTCACTTGTTCTAAACTTTCATTAATATCCTCAAAGTCAAAGCAAGCACAAACAAAAACATTTTGCTGCAAAAACGAAGTGGTGTTGATTGACACTAATTTTGTTTTACTGGCAGAAGTTTGGGGGGGACCTCTGGAAACATTTAATAATATCTTTGAAATGATAGTGGTCTAAACGAACATTTTTGCTGCACAGACAAGCTCAAACCTAGCACAAATATTTGACACCATTTTTGTCTGATTTCAAGAAGGTAGGGGTCAGCTTCACTCAGGTGCTTTGATGTCCTTCAAGGCGTAGTAGGGAGCCTTCTGAAGAGCCTGACTTCATGTTCAAAACATCAATGCTGCAATACTTTTGTTTGACTCTGTCCCACCTACCGGAGTGTATGAGCATATGCTGTTTCAGGTTTTGAATGCGTGTGAATCTGACTCCACAGGTTGGGCATTGAAAAGGCCGGTCTGGCCCATTGGTGCCAGGTCGAGCCGATGGGCTTATATAGAGGTGGTATGGATACTGAATACCTTCCAGCCTAAAACAGAAACAAAGAACACCAGAGACAACCTTGATTTGGTAAATACATGGGACATTCCCGATATGCACTTTCATGTTTACTTTTTGGCTTGAAATCCTATATTTCATATGATATATTTAGGGTTTCCCCTTGTGTATCATAAGCCTGGAGGGTAACCAGGCTGTACTTACCCGCCACACTAAGAGTTATTTATTTCTTTTAAATAGGTTTGTTATACACCAGTAACAGCAACATTAAAGACATTTAAAGACTATTAGCTAAACCTGCCTGCTGAACCAGCAGGCAGGTTTAGTATTCTCATTATTACACCATGCTGGTTCAACCTGCCCGCTGGTTAGGGACAATAATTACATTATTGTAATTTCCAAATTATGATGCCTGCTCAAGCACTGCCAAATTCTTGCAATTTGACATAGAAACTCAGTGGGCTGCTGGTGGATTGCCCTACCCCCATGCTTAGGATATTTCCTGGGGAAACCATAAAATATTCAATTTGACAGTTCATGATTTTTGGAACATTGGTAACTATTGTGAAACTGATTGAATTCCTGCCATATCCAACATCTGTTTTTAGGCATAATCAATCAATTTCCTGTAAGACTGACGTATGGAGATTAACGTTAGTCTTCTTTACCAATTATTCTCTTAGAACAGTCAACAGTGTCCAAAATAAAAATTCCAAAGTAGCTTTGTTAATGCAGTGTGGAACGCCATCTCCTCAGGTGTGACGTCAAACCCAGCTTCAACTTCTGAGGTCAACGGAACAAAGCATTATTACGCCAATTACTTGACTAACAAAATATGCCAACATGTAATTTTATGCAGTTAAAAAAGTAAACAGAGGGTAAAGCCAGAAGCTAAAAGAAATTTGACAACCTTCACTGCCACTTAAAACCTTAAGGTGGATGTATATATACATGTGAGGTGTGTGGAAATATGTAATCCTTTCAAAAAAAGCGGAGTCTGTAGTTCTAACTCTTCCTCTGTTCTGATAAGTTCACACCTTTACAAAATCCCTTGTTTAAGAGGAGGTGAGGATGACAATATGAGTCAGTCATTTATGTCTGACATTTGCAGATGATCCTCTTGAATGGTAGTCGGTTCTCATAAAATAAATCATGTCTCTTACGGATTTGACTAAAAAATAAAAAAGAAATCCCACTGTTAGATTGGGTGCATCACCTCAGGTCCAGATGAATTACCTAAACAGGGGTGCTCCAGACATGCTGTGATGAGCTTCATGTCTATAAGTTGTGTATGACTTATGACACGTTCATGGCAAGTTCTGACAAAGGTACCTCTCATCATCCTCTGTGTGTCCTCCAGTGTTAGAGGTGCTCTGCATGGAAGGCAGGCTTTCTGACACACCTTCATCCATTGATCCTGGGAGGAGAAAGAGAAGAGAGAGTGATTCATGGAGGCTAAACTATATAAAAATGTCTTACACTTACAGAAATACTTAACCCAAACTTTTAAGTTATGTAATTTTATTACGACAAATTTCAATTAAATTTTTTTTTTAGAGAATTTTAATGCAAGCCTATCAAATAAACTATACATGATTCATACTCATCAGTATAATAAAGCATATTTATTCTAATTGCATAATCCAATTTCAATTATTATGATAATACAGAAAATCCTTCTAAATTTTGCTGGGACTGTTCCAAACAATTGTGGAGGGTAGGAAACTCTGTAAACGGGGTAACACCTCATCTGATTATAACAGTCATGTCCAAATGTTTTTCCCCTGGGGCCAAAACTGGCAAATTATAATCTACTGGCAGGTCATGAAATTAATTAAATTAAAAATGCAAAAAAATTTTTTTTTTTTTTTTGTATGTTTCACAAAAATTTCATTTTTATGAAATCTGAATATCATTAAAGATTCAAAACATAAAAAAGGATTTGGACCTAAAAAGAAAAAGGCTTTTTGCTATTCTACACCTGTGGTCAAGGGCCAAAGAAAATCATTTTGAGAGCCACAAATGGCCCTTTGGCCACACTTTGCTCAAACAGAGGTATGCTTAGGATCTTGGTCAAGTTGGAACTTCTGTGTTGTAGGGTTAGGGTTAGTATTCTTAATATTACACCATGCTTGACAGTTCAAACATGAACTGTCAAGTTCATGTTTTTAAAATGTAAAGCATAATGTAGATACCTATCGATGCTATAGCTGCCATAGTTGAGCCTTTTTTTCTATCCTGCACATGCACGCTAGTCTTCTCTGTGCGGGAGGGGCTGAAGAGGGAGGGCTGCGTGACGCAGCAGAGAGCAAGAGCGTGGGGCGTGTTCAAATTTTCAGGCCACGTCCACGGTTTTAAAAAGTTACATTCAGCAGCTTTAAGAGCCTATAGCATGCTTTTAAACATAAATTCGGTTTTACTCCCCTTACATTCCAGATATCTCAAATTGTTTTATGACTAGACGTTTTAGCAATTTAAGATATCTCTAATTATATTTTGACTAGACAAAATACCTATTTGAGATATCTCTAATTACATTCTGACTAGTCAAAATGATGTCAGATTTACCATTGATTTGTATGGGGACTTCAAGATATCTATAATGAATTACTGACGATCTGAAATACACATTTCAGAAACCTACAATTAAATTATGACTAGTCAAAAAGTAAATTCAAGATGTCTTGATTGTAGTTTTGACTAATCATAATTCTAATTAAAGATATCTCTAATTAGTCCATAATTCAAGATATCTTAAATGTATTTTTGGATCGTAGAAATGTAGTTTTGACTAGTGGAAAAGCAAATAATGACTAGACAAAACTAAATTAGAGATATCTTGAATTATAATTTTGACTAGTCAAAATTCCTTTTAAGATATCTCTAAATGAATTAGAGGTATCTTGAATTATAATTTTGACTAGTCAAAATTCCTTTTAAGATATCTCTAAATGAATTAGAGGTATCTTAAATGAACATTCTGACGAGTCAGAATGACATTACTGATATCTTGAATTACCATTCCGGATAGTCAAAATGTAGTTTTGTCTAGTCAAACTGCATTTTTAGATATCTGGAATGTAATTACAGATAGTTAGACGAAACCGAATTTATGTTAAAACGGCTTGCCATAAAGACCCAAATTGAGCTCATTGTGACTGTAAAGAGCCACACAGCAATTTTATACCACATTGCTTGCTGAAACAGTTATTTTGTCAGTCCCTAAGGCTAACAAAATAACATTTTTGTTATAAAAAGATATTTTTTTCTCTTTTTTAAAAAAGATTAAAAAAAAGATCAAGATAACCCTAACTCCAGGGGTTCGGCGGAGCCTCTGCTGCGGAGGTAAAGACACATTTGTGTATTTACCATCACCTTTACACATTTGTGTAAAGGTGATGGACCTCGCTTGTCCATCACTTGCTGCAGAGGATCACGTGACATTGCTTGGCCAATCAATGCTGCAGGGAATTTAGCGCGCGCAGTAGTCAATGGCTGTCATAGTTGTACGTCGTGTGGTTTCTTTCTCAATATTTTAATGCATACTAAACATGTCAAGCCAAAAAAGAAGAAAATGAGCAGATTTTGCTATGAATGACATTAGAGTAGCACTTGCCAAGGTGAAGCCACGCCCATCTGAACTGGTCTCCCAAAAACAACAGCAGACTTTGCATGTATGTCACACTGATTTCCAGGTATGTCATTTTTGCAATGCTTTTTTCTGGCCGCAAATAACTATTTTGAGGATTCAAAACAACAAAAAACTTATTGAATTTACAATAATAATAACAAAAAAAAA
>VMRN01000159.1:98138-150892 GCA_010277015.1 Poeciliopsis turrubarensis | reverse complement strand
AATTAGTAAAATAGCAAATAAATATTTTTTGGGGCCAGAATAAAGTAATACTGTAATTTGTTGCGAGTTCATGTTTTTGTTTTCTGAGCAGGGTGACGTTGATGCACCACCCATTTTGTGTACCAGTAAAAAAACATATACCTATGTCTTGAATTTGGAAAAAAAAAAAAAACATATATATGATATATATATATATATATATATATATATGTCATTGAAGAAGAGTTCTGTGAATGAGCATATGAAACTGGTGAGTTCGGTGCCTCAAAAAAAAGGTTAAGAACCACTGATTTAGTGGGACACCTGACAGTGTTTAATTTTTACCAGTGTCTTTATGTGTGGTTTGTACTCTGCGATATACTTGGACCAACTTCCAAATTGGGTCAGTGAAAAAAAGACAATAATTAGTATTGTGTAGTGTAGTAAAAAGTCATCCACAGACATACAGAAAACTTTTGAGCCCCCTCTGTCAAACTGGAGGATGTGGTAGTGTCTCACGCAGAACATTTTTGAAACATGCACTAGGACAACTTACTCACATGATTTGTACCTATTTGATGTAGTGACCTCTACTATTTGCATATTTTACACTAAGACCCCAAGATCTTCACTGACCCTCACTAAAAACTTTCTGGATTCACACCTGCTCAACATTGTTAAAGAGGCATTTAATACAAACATTAATATTCAAGCATCAATACCTTTAAATATAACGCACTAAATTAAACCTCAGTCAGAGGTTAAACATGTGTCTCTTTTCTTTCAGCACTTTTGTGCTGTTTTTTTTCTGTTGTTGAAAAATTGCTTCTTATCTCAAATACACAAAACTGCCGCGCTGTGTGCATCACTGGTTTCAGTGATGCACACAGCACTGATTGTGTTCATGTGATCAAAACCAGTTTGCTTTTCCCCTTTGCTGCTTTTTCCCCACTTCTTTCCCACCTCTGTGCCACAATCCTCTAAGCTTGGCTGCGGCACAAAGTGCACCGGCGTGAAATACAGAGACCTGTTGAGAAAAGCTGCTACTGTGTAAGCAGATTTTATTCCTAAATGATTCAGCTTCCATCTGTCACCTAAAGTTCTTTCCTCCTAGACTGAAAACTACTGCAGACTTGAAGTGCTACCTTAACTGAATTTCACATCCTGCGCTGAATGTTTCACAGCTTTCGTCAGTGCTTTCTTCAATGAGAGTGGGAAATTTCAGTATCAAAAAGCCACATCTGCAACTTGGCCCCACCAGGGCTATGATATCACCTGAAGATGATGACTGATTACTTTTTTTTTTTTTTACCTTCAATGTGTTAACTCTGCTGTCCTCGAAAGTTTGGTAACACTACTTTAAACCATATTTGGGATTGTCTGTATGCAGACTGAGTATGTATGCTCCAAGCTGAGCATACATACTCAAGTTGATTTGGGATGGGTGGTTTTGTTTGCTTGCTTTTGTAATTTTGTTGAAATAAAGTTCTGAAAATCGATCAAATAAAATGGGGGGAAAAAGCAATTTGGAGTGCAACAACAACAGAGGAGGCATCACAACATGCCTCCTCTGTTGACCCTTTATCAACATTTTTACCAGTTTTGCTGATAAGACTGGTTATCAGCAACACTGATACGAGGTGTTTGCCCTCTAAGCTCCCCACTGAAAGAGCTGAGTGGGGGAGTAAGAGGGGAGTTTGTGAGGCTCTGTGAGGCAGAAGTGAGGAAGCTTGGAAACTGCAGTTCATCGGGGAAGCTACGTTTTGAAGGTGGCGCTAGATCAACCCAGGTGTTTTACACAGCAGAATGGTTTCTAAGGAGACTAAAAGATTTCTCAAATATGCATGAAAGAATCAAAGCAACACTTCAAGTATGTTTTTGATGATGGAATAACATAACATTATGTAAAGCTCATAACTACATAATACTGCCCTTTTAGAGGAGTTTCTCGGTACTTGAAGCCCACCTATAGAAGAGGACTGTGGACTGATAAGAAGCTCTTCCTGGACCTGCTCACTCCCTGGCACCGTCTGCTGGTCGCTCATGGAGCTCTGAGAGGCGCTGACGGGTTGGGACGATGCCTCCTGAACCTCCTCGTCACTGAGTCGCTCTACCTTCACCCTCACGTCCTCCTCCTCTGTAGCCACCGGCGATGACACCACCTTGGAGCTCTGGCACGTCAGGAAGTCGCTGAGCCGACGGGCAACCACGCCCTCCGAGGTCCCGGGGGTACCTGCCTCCAAACAGCGGGGGCTCTCCGGCAGCTTAGATTTGTCTGAGTGAAACCTCCGGTCAATGCCAAAGGGAAACGTCCAGGGAAAGGCCAGGGAAGACTCCACCGCCTGGGCCGGGCCATCTGAAAACGAGGGCGATGGGTTGGGGATTTGAGGGGAGGTGTTGACCATCTGTGCAGTGCATTTGAGTGGGCTCTCCGGCGATGCAATTGTCACAAAATTTTTCCGTTTTCGTCGGGATTCCCGGCAGATGGGAACATTCCTCTCCATCACGCTGCAGTCGGACGACACAGGGGACACACTGCCATCCAGCGGCGTCAGGGCACAGTGTGACGAAGCGCTCTCAGGCGCCGCTTCACGCGCCTTATCCACTGCTATGTTGCTGCTGCTGTTGTTGTTCGTTGGGCTCCACAAGATGCTGGACTTCATGAACTCGGAACATGTGCTAGCCACGGCAAACATCTGCATGTAGCTGGCTGCTGCCAGCACGTCGATGATGTTCTCTGTGCTGATGGAAAGAGTGGAGGTGTAGGCATATTCCAGAAGCGGAGCAAAGCCACTAATCGTCACGTGATGGAGGTCCAACACAAACTTTTCCTCGTCTTCTGGTCGGCCCACAAGCTTGGAGCGGAAGAATTCACTGCAGCATGCCAAGACCACCTTGTGTGCTAGGAAGAGCTTGTCCTGAACCCGGATGGTGACATCACAGAGGTGACCCTCATTGCGCAAAGCATTCAGCTTATCAAGCATCTCCTGGCTGTGGGAAGTTGAGCTGTGGGTGAAGGTTTTCACCCCCATGGTGGAGTCCTCCTTACTGTGTAAATCAAATGTGTCCTGCAACAAAACAGCAAAAACATCACTTTAGAATGCAAAATGCAAGGAATCTCAGATGCATATTTATTTAAAACATATCCTGAAATCAAATGTATTTATAGAAACGTTTCACCAACTAAAATTTCACACTTTTTAACCCCCGAACCTGCGCCAGAACGTCCAAGTGCCATTTTTCCATTGTATTTTCCGAGGCTGAGATTTAAGGGTTTAAGCTCTGCCGGTGTCCAGAGCTTAAACTGGACACTGGCAGTGTCATATCCCTAAGTCTATAAAAGCACGTTCCAAAGTCAATGCTCTAGACATAGGGATATGAGAGCCATCTTGTGGACAAAACGACTACCTCACAGATAATTAGAATCTTTGAATTCAAGTTACTTAAAATAATTTAGTAATGGTACGAACTTGCTGCGTTATTGGATGTAATGTCTGATCGCACACCCGAAACTGTAAAAAGATGGAAAATGGAATTTCGTTTCACTGTTTTCTTGCCTTTAAACAGCACAAGGGGGCTAAGCTATCGGAGCTAATGAAAAGGAGATGAATGGCCTGGGTATCAGCGGTGAGACATCCTGATATTACGTTCTCCAACATCCCGAGAAACCTACAAGTTTGCTCCAGACATGTCCATTCTGGTGAGGGTCTAAATTCACTTTGTTGGTGTTGTGTCATATTTGTTTTTACTATGTTTTTGTCCAGGTTACTCATGCCCAGTTATGTTGAGTTCAAGGGTCAAACTTGTTTAGGACGGGCTTATATTTTTTATGTAGCATAGTCCGAGTTTTGTCAGTGGACTACGAGGTTATTCCATTATTGTGAAGTAAATTATTTTACTAGTGTTATCAAATTGACAGTATAGAGCAGGTGTGTCAAACTCATTTTCGTTTTGGGCCAAATCAAGATCATGAAGGCTCTTAAAGAGCCGGTTGTGCCAGAATGTGTTGATAAAACCTGTTCACAAACTGTTAATATGTCCATGAATTCTTAAAATTACATAATATTATTGAAGATCTTTTCAGTCCCTTCAGGGACTAATAATAAATGCGACTGTTTATTTACTGGCTGTATAAATCATGGACTATAATCAAACATCAACTAAATTCTCAAGAAACTAGAGGGATTGATTGATATAAATTGGCAGTAAACAGATAAAAACTGCATTGATATGATTGATAATATAATATTTAATCACACTTAGTGTTTAGTCTACCCTGTAGAGGGCCACATAAAAAGCTATGGCGGGCCGGATTTAGCCCCCAGGCCTTGAGTTTGACACGTGGTATAGAGCTTTGGAACTGACGTCACCATGTGTGACGTTTACGTCTTGCGCTGTTGTTCGGCGCCATCTTTTGAGGCCACAGACCAAAGCAAACTTTATTCCGGCGTTTTCATTGCGACTGCAGAGAAGTTGTTTTCAAGTTGGATATTGGATATCCATGCTCCGTGGAGTAAGGGGCGTTTAGCTCCAGGTCGATCCGATTTATGAAAGCTAATTCCGGCCAGCTGTTCTCTACCGCTCCCTCCTCAAGCGCTTGGAGGTTCACATAGGGACCATCAATTTTAGAACCAAACATTCCTGTAAATAAATGCATTGCCTTGTGACCAACTGATACAAAAAAGTGGTAATTCATGCTATAAATAACTGTAAATCTTCAGACCTCACCTGGTGGGCCGGTCTGTCAGTCTAACCTGATTTTAAGTCATGTATAATGATCATCACATTTTATACCTGTAATGTTCAATTACATAAAATTCTAAGACAGGATCTATTTTATTACATGTTCACTTCATACCTGAAATATGTTAAATACAACAAATATTTACTTAAAGTGAGATCAATTTCATAACATTTGCCTTTATTGTTTACTCTGAACTGTTTAATTACACATTTAATGCTTAAAGATGGGCTCTTTCATCTGGTTTGATTGTTTACATTAAATGTTTACTGAAAAATGTCTGATTATATAATTGCTTAATCACATAAAATGTTTATTTAAAACATAATCTTTCATTACATGTATGCTACCTGAAATATTTTAAATGTCACATTTTTACTTGTGATTTATTCCATCACCTGTTTACATGCAACTTGAAGTCATTGAATCAAACGTTTTCATGAATGTTTAGCACATTCAAATATGAAATGAGAGAAAACAGACACTTCCAACTGTACAGATATTTCAACACAAATGGTTCATGTTCCTCTTCAGAGTGTGCAGCCTTGTTGAGCTCCTCTCCTGGGGTTTCCTCCTCAGCCTCTCCAACTCCCTCCTCCTATGGCCTCTGCTAATGTGTTTTCGTTATTTACCTCTTGTGTGGTAAATAATGAAAACAGTCTCTGTAACTTGCTCCCTCACTTGTCGGTCCACCATGGTCTTGCTGTATCGCCTCTTTAATTTTAAATTTAAATATTAAACTATTTAAATTCTTTTAATTTATCTATGCTGAAAGCATTAAACAGCACTGAAATTCTCAATAAACAGATGTGACATTTCTTTGTCTGTAGTCTGTGTTAAAATCTTAGTATTTAAGGGCTTGGGGGCCTTATGCAACACAGACTTGGATTTAACAGAAATGGAAATAATTGATATTCATTTTAATTGTTTTTTTTTTGCCGCAGTGACAAAACCCACTAAATGTGGCCCCAATAGCTCCACTTCACCTGTTGTCTGATTGCACAGCGCCTAACAACTTCCTCCTGGTTAACATCTAGGAGATGAATCTGTGCTAGTTAATCAGTTGAGTTGGATCTTACTGATTGAACCCAATTAATTTTCATTAGAGGCCCGAAGCTGAATTAAACCCAGTATATTATTATAATGACAATTTTATTTCTTTGGTCCACCATTTGAGTGTGTAATGCAACTTATCCCATTTTTAGCTGTAGAGAGACTGGATCAACTGAACCCTGTAACCTTTTTACTTTGTCGCATGCATTTAATAGGATTTTTTTGTGTGTGTGGTTTCGCTTTCCCGAAACTGACAGATATCCAACCTTGACATCTGCTGCGCTGTTTGGAATTCATTTAGAATGTGCTTCCGAACCAGACGCGCTCCAAATGTCCTGTCCATCACTCTTCAACACATAGTCAGCAAAATGCATTAGTTCTATGTCCATGTGATGATACCAGGGGTGTAAATTAAAAATTTTCTCCACCACCCAGAGTGGCAAGTAGAGAAAAAAAATTTAAAGCCCACTCAAACATTTCACTAGCCACTGTTTCATTCTATTGATTACAAACCTCACCAGTACAAGGAAATTATATGAAATATATGATTTATTCCTAACTCTATGAAAATCGATTTACTGACAATAATGCCCCTTTTCCTCCAGCTCTACTACTGCACCCTGGTTCGGCTGTATTTCAAAGTGGCCGCGTTTCCACCGGCCCGCCTCTTTAGCCGGTTGATGCCTCCTGGCGGTAGGGAGGGTAGGGAGGTATAGCACCTTCCTCCAGGTGCCCTTGCTGTGCTTCCGTTACTATGCGTCCTAACACGAGTTGTTTTTCTGATACAAAAGAAGAAGATGGCAGAGGTATTTTTTTTAAAGCCTGTGATATTTCTGAGACTTCAAGAAAATGTGTGGCAGCTGAACTCCACCTTGCAGGGAGGAAAGCAGGTGGCTCAGGCAGGTGAGCTAATGATGATTTTTGTATTAAACTACTATAAAACTAGTGATATAGTGCCAATGTACATGCGCT
This sequence comes from Poeciliopsis turrubarensis, assembly GCA_010277015.1. NCBI lineage: Eukaryota > Metazoa > Chordata > Actinopteri > Cyprinodontiformes > Poeciliidae > Poeciliopsis > Poeciliopsis turrubarensis. Next base: position 144,147 of record VMRN01000159.1, on the reverse strand, counting down.
AATTTCAGCCAGGGTGTTGCAAATACCTTAATAGTGTCAGAACTGTGTGTTGGCCCCGCACATTCATAATATATTCCAATGTGTTTTCAGATGTCGTTACACTGCAGACCATCAGTGTGGTTCTTCCTGCAGCCTCTAAGTTGTAGGATGTCTCATCAGTGTCCATCTTCCTGACTGCCAGACAGTGTTTTACCTTCAGGTGGTCCAGAGATCTTCACCTTTATGGAGCAGGAATCACATGACCCCAATGTGCTGATGAAACACTTCTAATTTTAAAAAATGTGGCTGATGTTCTTACAGAGTTGAAGTGCATTAACAATCTGTTGTTTTTAACTTCTCAATATGTTTAATTATGATTGATGTGATGTTCAAGTTACACTGAGGAGAAATAAAGCTGCATTCCTTCAAATCCGACTGGTTCTACTTTTAAGCAAACCTTCATGCAAGAATTGACCAGGGTCTTAAAAGTTTAAACTTAGTCTTATTTATCACTAATTAAGGTTACAGGTTTTGGACACATTTTCTCAATTTCTCACACTGAAAACTCTCCAGGAAGTTAGTGGATAGAATAATGTTGTAAAAAGTAGAAATGAACAAACATGACTTCTATTTTGGGTTTTTGGTTAATATCAAGCCTGATAAAAATTTCAAAATGTTTGGTTTGCTAAATAATGTATTCACTTTTGGATGCCTTCATTGGTAATCTATCATGTTAAGTGTCAATGACATTTATATAATATAATGTTATTTTCACTCTGTCTAAAGCTCCTCACATTTTGGGAAGATTGTATTAGGACCTTAATGCCATAAGCTACAGTATGAACAATAATGTTTGGAGTGAGTATAAAAAAGGAGATTTTGTTCATTGAGAGAAAATAGCATTTATTTTATTTTTTAATTTTTCTCAACCCTTTCCATCTCAGTGCTGGAGATGGAGAGGGTTGCTTCCTCCTGAAGGAGCTGCTCTTATCGTTCACCATCATGTCAGCCATGTTTCTCTTCTGTTCCCTGGGAGAAGTAATCAGGTGTTACAGCTTATAGTAGATAAATTTCACAGAGTTACTGGTGTGGCAGTTACATAAACAGAAGGAATTATTTAAAATAGACATTTTACTTTATATACAAACACTTTTTTTTTTAACCATCCAGACATACAGAATTCTAAATAACTGGAATAGTTGTATAAATTAAATACAAACCATAATTACTTGCCAGTTTTAAACCTATGCAGACATGGATAAAATACCACAATTGTTCTCTTCAGGTTCATTGTTCATTTTTATGTCCTCTTCAATTAATAGTTCATAACCATTTAATTAGAGAACTGACATGTAGCCATTTTGCAATAATATGTCATATAACATGTTTTATTATCTCACAATGGGGAAACTCCAGAGCAACAACAAATGAGAAACAATCAAAGCACGTAGATTCACGTGCAAAGATAGAATATGAACAAATGAAGGCAACATGCTGTACAACATTGACATTATTTATAACTGAGGAACATGCATCTGAGTGTCTTCAAAAATCTGCATGTTGTGTTTGAGCAATAAAAACACAGCAGACTTTTTGTTTCAAATGTCTTCCATAACTGTATGTAGGCAACCTTAAATATAGTAAAAGCAGACATATATGTCTACAAACTGCTCACCTGGCTGGAGAGCAGGAACGGCATTAGCTGAGTCGGTGGGGCTCCAAGTGGCTAACAAGGCTTTCCATTCTCTCCGCTACGTTGACAAAAACGACTCATTGCTCACTGCTCCATTAAGCTGCAGCTGAATATTCAAATTCGACGCAAAGAAAAGCAGGCATCTTCACTGCTTGTTTGTATCTTTTGTCACTTCTGTGTTGCAGCGAGTTTGAAAGATTGCGCCTTAGTTTTCCTTTGCTCTTTGCTGCTCTGTCTGACCACGCTTACTGCCAATCATTGAACAGCAGCGAAGCTTTGCGTCACTGACGAAACCGGCCCTGCTCCAAAGCAGATCCCTAAAGAGCAGGGTCAGTTCCTGAAAAAAGCCGGTGGAAAAGCTCGGAAAGCGAGCCGAGCAGGTGGAAAAGGGGCACGTGTTTACACTACATGTGTACATATACAGACTAATTTTTACATAAAGCATGGATGCCTTAACATTAATGCCTTAACACTTGAAGTAATTACTAATAACAAACTTTAACTACACATCCTAATATTCTTGCAATCATTTCCGATGTTGAACATTTCCACATTTTGGCTACGTCATCAAATAGTATTTATTTAAGATGTGTCCAGTCATTTTTTTTTAAACATTTTAAATTGTATTAATAGCTGTTTCCTAACTGTTCTATTTGTTTTTCCTCAGTTATTACTTTAATATTGAAATTCACAATTATTCTTATTACTAAAAACATCTCAAAACGTAACTCATTATTAATTCCACAGGCCGTCATCACTCCTGTGTTATCCCAGTGTTTTCCTGACTGCCTGCTAGGTTAGCTTTGGCTTCACTTTTAAATATGATCGATAGCAACAATACTTCAAACTTTTTAGATGCCATCTGGAGTAAACTGGGAACGAAGTAGAGTCATAGTAAGCCCATTTATACCTTTTTAACAACTCGTAATCTGTCAGATTTTACCTTGTTAAAACAAGAAACTCTCTCTTTAAGATGATATAAAATTAATCTCATTAAAACAGGAACATTTCTCATTACAACAAGAATCTCTCATTTTAACGAGTTTTGCATCTTGTTAAAACAAGAAAGTTTTCTCATTTTAATGAGATGCTGCTCCTGAATTTAATTCCACGCTCTGGCAGTTCAACACTTCCATACCAAAACCCAGAATGGCAAGTGAGAGAAAAATCATGCCATTTTTGGGGGTCTTTTTTTCTCATCCAACACACAGGAAAATATTCATTTTTCCACTAAAGTTACTTTTTTCCCCCTTTTCTGGAAAAAAATCCAGAAAAGTCATAACAGATTTTTTTTCCCCCAAATGCCCTTCACCACTTGCATGCGATAACAAAAACAAGACTTCAAATACATTGTCTTTTCCACTATCATGGTTGCATGCTGTAGAAATTAAAGAAATATAAGTTCTTATAGTCAGAAATGCGCAGCAAAAAGACAATCAATTTTTGGACACCATAATTTCTCATACAACACTAGCCATGTTTCCTTCAACATTTTTTCATGTGTATTTTGAAGTGTCAAAATTAGAAAACATTTATGGAAAAGGCTAAATTTGATACAATTTCCTTTTTTAGCTTTTCAAAAAAAAAAGAAAAAAGAAAGAAAAAAAAAAAAACCTTAAATTCACCACAATTTTTTTTTCCCCCTGATAAACTCTAAATAGATTAGGGTTCCATCATATGTCTGTGTGAATTTTGACATTTTTGTGCACTTGTAATTATCTTTACTGGCCTCTTCAGTCAAACAATTCTTAGTTGAATTTCTCTTGGCTCCACTCGCTTTGATGGAATTTTTCAGAACTTATGCTTTCAGATGGGTATTAGTTTCAATTTTAATTTGCCAGAGAAGATGGATTTATATTTGTCAAATGTGTTTTGATGAAACCTGTAGTTTCTCGTCGATTAGTGGCTCTCGGTCTAATGGAGACGTGAAACTGAAAAATTACAAGGTTCAAACCTCTAAGCACGTAGGAGAGGACTCTCCATTTCTCTGAGATGTGTGATCCATGCTAGAGTAGTAGAGTAGTAGAGGTGGCATGTGCCAGAAACCTTGGCACATGCACCAAGCAAACAAGATGAAACTCTGTGTCTGGCACATATTACTTTAAAGAAAACCATGTGGAGAGGTCATTTGATCAAATGACCAAGATCCAAGATGGTAGCACAGTGAATAGCTCCTTGGGCCGTGTTCAAAATTTCCTTTTAAAAACCCTTGTAAGGCTTGAAATATATGACACTGATATGTCTAAAGCATCATCTGTGAAACAGCGCGAAATCTTTTCAAGATGCAAGACAGACACAAAAACACCACAACCATGGTGTTTTTTTTTTAGCTATGCTAAAATGGCTAGCATAGCTGAAGTTTTAGAAGAGCTAAAATCACTCTGGTTGGATTTTGGAGTTAAGCTGGATAGGACAGATGACAGACTTACTGGAATGGTGAGCGCTATGGCTGTACTGGAGGGCAAAGGCTTTGAGGTAAATCAAGACCTATTAAACAAGCCAACTTATATAGAGGAGGCAGAAGCTCGCATCGTCAAAGTAGAAAGCTCGCTCGTAAAAGCAAAACCCTCATTGACTTCAGCTATGACAGGAATCCTACTCCTTGAGACCCAGACAGACGTCTTGGACAACCAACTAAGGTAAAAGAACCTGTGTGTCTGGCATTCAAGAAGGAGCAAAGGGAAAACAACCACTTTTTGACTGTATTAGCAACATGCTACCAAAGTGGCTGTAGCTGTATCAGCAGACAAGCCATTCACATTGGAACAAGTACTTTGCATGCCAGCCGTCGGGAAATCAAACTAGTTGTGATTCACTTCTTAAAGAAATTTGTGTACCGAGGGGCAAAGAAAAAATATGTCACACAAGATGGGGCCAAAATCTTGTTTGCACAGGATCTATCTATTTGTTGATAACGGCGCATTCTGCGGATTCCAACATAACCCCTGCAGACTTCAGATCCAACACGGTGGAAAGATCAATCTCTGCTCAACACCTCAAGAAACTGAAAAACTTTACAAGAATCTTCCAAAGTAAACTGCAGCAGATGCTTATGATCAGTGAGTCATGAAAAACAAGCTGGTTAAGAAACAGCTTAACCAGCTTTAAGATATTTTACCCAACTGTTCCTGCTCTATCAAACTTGATGAGCGTTGGGAACATTTGCAGGATAAGTTTTGAGTTAATATGCAGTTTATATGAGCATAACTGATTGCTTTCATACAATCAAGTATTCAAAGTCTAATTTGAACTGTTTTTGAATTTGCACAATTACAAATTCAAAAACAACATTAACACAATAGAAAGGGTAGGTCTCAGAGGAAACATGAGAAATCACTGATTGGACAATAGGCATGAATATGCTGAGTCCTACTTACGACACGGTCATCTTGAAAGTTTCAACGGTTTAACAGTACAAAGTGGACCCACGGCCTGTCCCTTTCACAGGTAAGAACGAAAGATAACGGAAATTTACGAGCAGAATTTCTTGACTTATTGGCCAGTTCTGTGTATTTCCGTGGTGAAACAAACTTCTAAACAGAGAAATATTTCCTGTGTAACTAAATTGGCCCAGTTAACTACTCTGATGATTTTCTTAGCTCAGCTAACTTTTTTTTATACTGTGTTGTTTTTCTGGGATTTGGTCAGGACAGGGCCATAAAAGATCAGAGCTGGAGCTGTTTTTCTTCAGACTTCTGTTTCACAGTTCATCTCTACAATGTCTGTGTTTAGATGCTAAGTGACAACTATTATCAAAGTTTGACAACTATTATCAGTTTGTCTTTACAGTAAAATGCCTAAAAATTTAAATGAAGTTGCTATCTTGAAATAGCAAATGCACATTGAATTATGGAATTGTGTTCATATGTTCATGAGCACTGTAAAGGTGTGTGTGTGCGTGTGTGTGTTCATCAATAAAAACGATTTATAAGAATCAGCAGTATCAAATGTTATTATTGTGCCCCAAAACAAATAATCACATCAAAAATGTCTAAATGTTTGTTTTTTTTCATTCCTATACATAATAGTGTGTGAGCAATTGTGTCAGTGACATTCATTAACTTAAAATACTTCACAGAATGGCACTTTACGAAGTTCGGTACTTTTATTTGTATTGGTGTAACCCAGGTTAAAATAGCCTTCACTTAAATAAAAGCCTTTTCATGATAGCTATAAAATGCATAAATAGGAAATATATACAGAATAAATAGGGTTTAAAATAGTTTCAAATAAATTAAAAAAAGATAATTACAGATAGTGTAATTTATATTCATGTATATTTTGTTTGGTCTGAAACTGTGTGAAACATTTATTTTGTCAGCAGTTAAAACGGTCAGATGTGAGAAAACAAATCTCTTATTCTGAAGGGTCACATTGATGTGTAGTCCAGGTGACTAGCTCCAGCCAATCGGATTGCTGTGTTCTCTGGGGAAGGGGAAAGAGTGAAGAAGCTGAGAGTTGTGCGGAGTAAAGGAAGGAAGGAAGGAAGAGCAAACCGCCGATTAATAAGGCTACTAGCCATTGGGAACATTTTCCTCATTTTTGGAGGAGGAGCTTCTGAAATTCTTTTGTTGATTACGTTCAGAGTGTTGTCTACTGGACTTAGTGAGTCAAAAACTGTATTTTATTTTCTGTGAAGAATATTATTTGTAAAATAATTTTATTTAATCGAAACGGAGAGGTAAAGCAACACATTTCCGTTGGTCCATGTTCAAAACCGTTTTAAGTAACGGATGACCTGAATTGGCTAGTATGTTGCTTTATTCAGAACAGAGAAAAGTTAAAAGAACTTTTGTTATGCTTGTGGTTATTGAACTAGGCCTTTTTAAAGTCCTACTGGAAGCTGGACCGGGAAAATCCGAACCGATTCCCGAATTGGATTCTGCAAACGAGAAACGAGATGGCGAGCCGTTAACCCAGGAGCCCTGTAACTGTCGTCTAGCAGGAGCTGCGCCCTCTGCTGGACACTTCGAATCATCCAGACTGGTATGATCTGCCCATGTTTCCTGCTAAGAAAAAGCGGATTCAGAGAACCGGAAATAATCCCTTCAGGATCATCATAGAGAAAGACTTTGGTTGAAGCACAAGTTATTCAGTTTTTTTTACTGGATTGTTCTGTTGTGTTTTATTTTCTTTCTTCTTTTGAATTGCATTCATTTACATTGTTGGTGTGGAATGTAAAATTTTCTGTTGGGTCATAATAGAAATAAGAAATAGTTAAACTAAGAGATTAAAAACCCATAATTTCTTAAACAGAACTAAATAACTAAAATAGATTTTAAAGGATTAAAATAAATTAGATTAACAGTATTAACTTGAACTTAAATAGAACTATAACCTAGGTTTAAATAGATAGTGTCCTTTAAAACCTAACATTAGGTTTAAAAATTCAAACGGATAAAATGAATTATTCTGGAAGAACAGGGAACTATTTTAAATTTGATTTTGTGTCATTGTATGTCAATTGTTTGTAATAATATTGTTTTTCCTTTTTCTCAACAAATAATAAGCCGGCAGTTAAACCTATTTTTTCTAGTCTGTGGTCATTTATACACTTGCACATTTTCTACTCCAGCAGCCGAACCTAGCATTGGTCCTATTGTTGTTGTTTAACTGTAAACACATTGTGAGTGTTACATTAGCTTGCTGGCAGATCAGTCACTTTCAATATAAACACTGTAACGTATCGCAACAAATTATCAACTGATAACTTCCAGTTAAAAAGCACTGTCGTCCAATCAGCAATCTCTCGGGTCTCCAACTAGGATATACCCTTTCCATTTTGTTAACGGAGCATTTTTGTAATTTGTAATTGTGCTTCGTTAATGTTGTGTTTTTGTAATTGTGCTAAGTTAATGTGGAAGTGGTTTGCACCTCAGGGCCACCGTCAGGGGAGGCATTTCAGACAAGGAAATCCAAAAGTTCAGTTGGGGATTGTTCATGACTAGTTCTGTATCTTGTATAGGTGAATGTATGTGTAAACCTGTATTTTCAGTGCGACCTTTGCTTACTTTATTTTAGTAAACAATAAATTAAATAATCCAAGAAGAGAAGAAAATCAAAGGAAATATTTTAATTATCAAATTTATAAGCTGGAATATAAGGGGAATAAGGAAATTAACTAAATTTAAAGAACGATTAGACCACTTAAAATATTTGAAATCTAAAATAACTTTTCAACAAGGATCTCATTTGATTGAACCAGAAATAAATCTGATAACTAAAATATGGCAAGGTCAGATATATCACTCTTCCTTTATAATAATGCCAGAGGAGTTATTATTCTTATATCCAAGTCAATACCATGTCAAACTATAAGGTCAATCAAAGACCCACATGGAAGATATATCATTGTTCAGGGACATATTCAGGGACATATTCAATATTAACAATGTATTTTGATAAATATTTATGAACCTAACAATGACACATTGTTTTATGAAAACAACTAACTTCCCCGACCTTGGAAATTTTATGGAAGGGGACATGGATTGCACCCTGGACTCAAGTATGGATAAATCTACTCAAATTGATACCAGTCATACACAAACCAGCAAAATACTCCTTAGCTATATAAAAGATGTAAGAATAAATTAAGTATGGAGATCAAGGGACCCAAGTAACAGGGAATTTTCATGTTATTCAAGCTCCCACCAATCCCATTCATGTATGTAATGGAAAATTTCATAAGGTGCACCTCACCCAGCTTCTGCTTTACGTTATCTGCATAGTCTTATTATGATATTGGTCAAGCTGCTCTGAGCTAGACCTCTGTAGTACCATATAACAGGGGAGCGCTCCTTGATCACAATCAGGGATTCAGACCTATAGTCCAATCAAGTCTCTCTTATCTCACCAGGATTACATAAAAGGAAGCCAGATGCACTGTTAAGTCAGAGCAGTCTGACAGACTCCTTTGACTCTGTATTTCTGTTCTCACTTTTCAAGGTTTTAATAAATTTCTTATTTCTTCTCATCCAGACTCTTGTTATAGTAATCCCTTCCATGACACATATTGATGATTTTCTCATCTCCATGGAGTTATCTCACATAGAGGACTGCAGGTGTAATAGTATTCTAATTAAAGAATGTTAAGTTGACAGGAAATATAAAAATATCACTGAGTAATTATGTTACTGAAAGACAGTTCAGACAATACTTAAACTCACAAAAAGAATCTTAAAAACATAAAATTAAATTAAAATAAATTTAATTATTTGCACTTCTGTTAAATCCAAATTAAATTTTCAGTTAGTGGATCTGAAAACATCATGAAATGATGACATTTAAAACCAGCCAATGGCATTTAATGAACTAAGAGAGTATCGAGTTTCTTAAATTTGATTGAATTGTTTAACATTTAAATTTAAGATTTAAGGAGCTGGCCAGGTTAGTTTAAAAGAAAATCTTCATAGTTAGATTTGATACCATAGCTACAAACGGATGTCAATTTAACCTTTGGGTTTTAATTGTTCATTAATGCATCTTAGTAAATGTAATAATTGATTGTATTCTGTAACCAGGTTGCTGTGTATTGCAGACAAGGTCCCTCTTGAAAATGAGATCCAGATCTCACGGGCTTTACCTGGTAATTAAAAAAAGGAAATTAAAAAAAAAATTTAAAAAAATAAACTACAATTACAATTGACTGCTCAGTCAATTAAACTAGGTCACCTCTCCCAGATTTGACTAAGTCCATAGTGAAATGCTCTTGATGGTGTTGATGGTGTTGAATTTGACTTAAGGAATCCTTAAGTCAAATTCTGCTCAAGACCTCATTCAACATCGGACCGGCCCTGAATGATGAGCTAAATCCGTAGTACATCTCAGCTGCTGGATGTAGTGGGACAAAAAGGAAATAAAATTTATGTGCCTTTAGTAGCGTTTCCATTTCGTGTTTATTGAGTTTTTAATAATCACCACAGACTGTTTTGGTTGCCTGAGCTTTATGGGATGAGTTTTTCTGATCTCCTCCCGGCCGCAGCAGCTCTACCTAACTTTAAGTAGACGAAGCGTCGCCACAAAAAATAAAATTAAAACAAACGAGCATGCCGTGCAATTATGGAAGCTCCTCCACAGGCTGAACCACAGGTCTATAACACACCGGCTAACCGGGAACTCAAACTTTATCGCCGCATACAGAGTCAGCATGTTGAGATTTAAACACATGCCACATGTAGTGCTTTGTTCACAAAGATATATAATTCTTACTGCAATCTCAGCGCACACCTCGAAATGTGCACCTGTGAACATTGAGTACAGCTCAATGTGAACATTTGCAGTTCAAATTGAGCTCTTTGAGCAGAGCAAATGTGGTGGATTTAAACTTCACTTTTATCTTGATGAATTCTAGAAAGAAACAGATCCTCATCCTCATAGGGGGTTGACATAAATGTCCATATAGGAGAGCTTATATGAACGATCTTCGCAAAGGTAAACCTCAAAGATCAAGCCACAACAACTGGCGCAGAGGTGCCAGCTGTCTGGTTTTTGCTCAGTGCATCAACTATAAAAACTAGAAACAAAAGAAATTAAAAAAGGATTAAGTGCAAAATGAAATTAATCAGCAGAATGTGCCAATTTTTGATTAATCTATTCATTAATTGATTACTGAAATAATTGCATCCCACATAGCATTTGTTTAACTGGCGTGTAGGGGAACACATAAAGAATTGGGTGTGAAAATATTTTTTTTAAAAGACCCTAGAAGCACAAAGGAAACTGAAAAACAATAAATAAATTACATCATGGAAAGCAGTGGGTGTCCTACAATGGTGTTCTCTGAGGGGGAACAAAGCAGCAGGCAGAGGGCAGCATTAGCGGGGTTTGAAAAGAGGGCGAGGAGCTTGGAGAACAAAATGCCAAGTTATGTAAGAACAATCAAAGCAGATGCGAAGCGATGTGAGCCAGCCCCATGTGGAAGGCAATGTGCTGCAGGACACTCAACAGCTGTCTATGAGACATGTGGACTCTCTGAGGCATGAGACTTTCCATCAAGCCAAAGCTCAAATGAGGGGGCTCTCACAGGGAGAGCTCTAGCCACCGCACACACAGAGGAGAGGGGAACACTCTGTGTTGGTCCTGGAGAAGCAAATTCAGACACAGAACAGGGCTGCAGTAGTACATAAAGCAAACAGAACTAACAGAAAAAACTTTTGTCAAGAAAATTCTCTTTCAAAACCTTAACTGATTTACATCCAAAAACTGGGCAATAGCTAAACTCTTCCAGGAAAACTTTTATCTTCCTTAAAAGAACCTTAAAAGGTAGTTCTAGTCATGTCTGTCCATGTTTGTTGACGTAGCTGTCTTTCTTGTTCAACCAACAGAAGTCCACCTAACAAAACTTGGTTTCTGTTCAAAGAAAGCAATCCTCTCTGGTGTCCAATGGCAACCCGAACATGTATAGATGATAATCAGATGCATTATGTTGGACATATTTTACAAACAAGCATTTATTCACACAGAATTTATTTTGAAACGGGTATCAATATAAAGACTAATTTGTGAGCATTAATATTATATTGGTACCAAATCTGTAGAATCAATGTGCATGACGCCCCATGAATATCAACACATGAACAGACATTGCCTGAGTCACCCCTTCTAGCTTTTGCTCCTTCTGTAAACTAAATGTGGTTACATAGTTAAGCTAGCTAAAAATGAATAGCTGGATTTTTAAGCCTCCTGCAGTTCTAAGAGCAGGTAGATAGTCCCATGAGTCCCCCCTGGTTCCTCCAGAATCCCTTGGGGTTCAGACAGGGTGCATGTGGGCCCCAGTGTTTGAATTCGGGTGGTCCATTGTGAGTGTATGTGGGGGAGGAGCGGCGGGACAACCTTTTCTTGTTTTCTGAGTGCCATGGTCCATCATGAGTGTGTGCTGGGGTTCATGGGACCAGTGGCATGGATGTTGGTTCTCCAGGACCAGGAGGTCCACCCAAGGTCCAAGGGTTTGGGTGCCCAAGTCTCGAGAAGGCAATCTCCAAGGGTTCCCCCCTTGGCTCCTCCAGAATGATATTTGAATGCTCCTTGATTTCTCATAGCTTTATGGTGGTCCCTGGTGGCTCCAAAACCAGGGGCTGAACCAGCTAAGGTCCATGCGGGTTTTAGAGGCCCCATTCCCAGTAGAGCAGCTCCATGGGTGCAGACAGGAGGAGACGATTGGTCAGATTGTCATCTTGTTTTTTTACAGCTTCTATTTATTTGAATCTGGAATATTAAAGTCAGGCTATGATTTATCTTTTTTTTCCAAGAATAATTAAAAAGTTGTAGTTCCAGACGTGAGTCCTGTGGTCTATTGGTTAGCCCCACCACTACTACCACCATCAGACAACCGGTGGGAGTTATCGACTTGACGTATGGAAACCAGAGGCAGCGACAGAGCTCCCATGGATCCAGTAGTTTAATGATCACCGTCAGTGCCCCAAATGAGAATCAAGTCACATGTTTCTCTTAATCTACATCTTTTCTCTGGCAGCTTAACCACTTGGCTGCTGGAACCATGTGGTTGAAATGGTCTCAAATGCTTTTGTCTTAATTTAAACAAAATTTCAAAAAAAAAAAAAAAAAAAAATTAAGCAACAGGCTTCAGCAGCCAATTGGAATCGAATCTCATGCAGGCACTCATGAATTAACCACTCAGCTACGGGGCCACATGATGTTACAGGCCATAACATTATAATGTCTCTGATAAGACAGGCTTCCTGAAAGCTGAAAAGTTTTTTACTGGTTTGTCATACTGAGCAGGATTACTATTGCAACAACACATTATCAGTAGGGTAAAACTAACCTGTCTCTAACCTATTCTCACTACCTTAAAGAGCAGAATCATCCCCTGCAATCTTAGAAAGATGAGGAGAAGAGCGCACGTGCTTTGGAACGAGTGGACGGTAAGTTGTTTCTAACGGTTGAATAAGCATTAAAATGTGTACTTGGAGAAATAACTAACCACTCGGCAACCGGGGTCACAACAATTACGTGTCGTGTCCTCAGAGCTGCAAGTTGTTTACTGCTTCATGATTGTGAGAGACGGGGAGAAAACACAGGTGGTTTTGACCGATTGAATGGTAAGTTGTTTTAATGGCTGAATAGCGTTAAAATGTGTTTATTCTTAGAAAAACAAGTAGCCCATGTCTTTGAACCGATGTCTTTGAACCGCCTGGGTCCTCACAGCTACAAGTTGTTTGCTGCTTCGTCAGTGTGAGAGAGACGAGGAGCAGAGCGGACATGGTTTAGAACGGGTGGACGGTAAGTTGTTTTCAATGTCTGAATAGCATTAAAATATGTCTATTCTTTGAAAAATAACTAATTAACCACACAACAGCTCAGTTAATGTAACTTAGAAAGTACATACTGTCGAAAATAACCGTGTGAAAGCATGTAGCATGGTTAGCTTAAGGGCTCGTGCAACTGTTTTACTTATCTGTTCGTGTTTTACTGGAGCAGCTACTTAAGTGATTACCATTTGAGAGAAAGCACACATGCCCCTAAATGACATGCACTTGAGTGGCTGCCATTTAGAAGCATGCATGCCTGCTCCTAAATTGCAGGCACTTAAGTGACTTTAGTGCTGTAATTTCATACAAATTTTTCATATTAAAAGAAGTAAAACTGTCTTACTTCTTCTTGCCAGATTCAACTTGCAACTAACAAATTACTGTCCAATTTACGAATACAAATTCACGTATTTGAACACAAATTGTCTACCAGAAAATGTGTAGACGATTAAAAGAAACATGTGGGTTGATTCCCATGTGGGGCACTGACAGTGACCATTCCATGAAAAAAAACGATGAGTGCAAGATATTGCTAAGTTATGCAAGTGGGCGGATAAATGTAAGAGCCATGGCATGTCCAGTTGAGGTCTGTGGTTACTCAGTGTCCAGGCTGGATAAACATCTGAAGCAAGGCCGCCCTGAACTTGATATGGAAAAGATTCAGGAGCTCATTAAACATGTCAAGACGCAAACTACGATTGACAGCCTCAGGGCAACAAACCCACAGCCACTGATGATGTCGAGCCTTGATATCTTCAGCCAGGATCACGAAGAGGGGATTTTTGTTGTTACGGTCTCTGACTCTTCCTTTTCTGGATCCCGCTTCCTTTTCTTGCAAGGATCTCTTTGCAAGATATCAAAACATCTCAGCAGAGTTGAAGGACCTCAGGACTTAGTTCCACAATCAAGTGAGATGATCAAAATAGGCTAAGTATTGGATCATGACTTTGGAGGAGGTATGTAAAATTCTTTACTATATTCAATTACATACCCAAGTTCCTGCCATTTAGTCCTCCAGCGACTCTGAAGGAGAAGGCCATGAGCCGAAGCCAAAAAAGAGGGTATGTCTTTAAAACTCCCATCAAATTTTTCTGTTAATATTGATGTTACCTGAGTGCCTGCCATAGGCATTAAGTGCCTGATATATGTTAAGATTGTCATGTAATAAATGTTGTCTTGTTATATTTCAGAGAATGGAAGATGAGGAAGCGGACTGGTCTGTGGCAAATCCTCCATCTGGCCAAACTGATCCCACCACCCAGGGTAACCTGTCAACCACCCAGGATTCGCCATCAACCACACAGTGTTCGGCATATACCCGAAACCTCCACCTCCCCCCAAAAAAGGGTCTTCTGGATCTGCCAAAGTGTAGGTCTAACTTTTGTTCTTATTAGAAAAAATAAATACTTTCTTTATATACACTGCTCAAAAAAATAAAGGGAACACTCAAATAACACATCCTAGATCTGAATGAATGTAATATTCTCATTGATTACTTTGTCCTGTACAAAGTTGAATGTGCTGACAACAAAATCACACAAAAATCATCAATGGAAATCAAATTCATTAACCAATGGAGGCCTGGATTTGGAGCCACACACAAAATCACAGTGAAATAACACTACACGCTGATCCAACTTTAATGTAATGTCCTAAAAACAAGTCAAAATGAGGCTCAGTATTGTGTGTGGCCTCCACGTGCCTGTATGATCTCCCTACAACGCCTGGGCATGCTCCTGATGAGGTGACGGATGGTCTCCTGAGGGATCTCCTCCCAGACCTGAACTAAAGCATCCGCCAACTCCTGGACAGTCTGTGGTGCAACGTGACGTTGGTGGATGGAGCGAGACATGATGTCCCAGATGTGCTCAATCGGATTCAGGTCTGGGGAACGGGCTGGCCAGTCCATAGCTTGCAGGAACTGCTGACACACTCCAGCCACATGAGGTCTAGCAATGTCCTGCATTAGGAGGAACCCAGGGCCAACCGCACCAGCATATGCTCTCACAAGGGGTCTGAGGATCTCATCTCGTTACCTAATGGCAGTCAGGCTACCTCTGGTGAGCACATGGAGGGCTGTGCGGCCCTCCAAAGAACTGCCACCCCACACCATTACTGACCCACTGCCAAACCGGTCATGCTGAAGGATGTTGCAGGCAGCAGACCGCTCTCTAAGGCGTCTCCAGACTCTGTCACGTCTGTCACATGTGCTCAGTGTGAACCTGCTTTCATCTGTGAAGAGCACAAGGGGCCAGTGGCGACTTTGCCAATCCCGGTGTTCTCTGGCAAATGCCAAGCGTCCTGCACGGTGTTGGGCTGTGAGAACAACCCCCATCTGTGGACGTCGGGCTCTCATACCATCCTCATGGAGTTGGTTCCTAACCATTTGTGCAGACACATGCACATTTGTGGCCTGCTGGAGGTCATTTTGCAGGGCTCTGGCAGTGCTCCTCCTGCTCCTTCTTGCACAAAGGCAGAGGTAGCGGTCCTGCTGCTGGGTTGTTGGCCTCCTCCACGTCTCCTGGTGTACTGGCCTGTCTCCTGGTAGCGCCTCCAGCCTCTGGACACTACGCTGAAAGACACAGCAAACCTTCTTGCCACAGCTCACATTGATGTGCCATCCTGGATGAGCTGCACTACCTGAGCCACTTGTGTGGGTTGTAGAGTCCATCTCATGCTACCTCGAGTGTGAAAGCACCATCAACATTCAAAACTGACCAAAACATCAGCCAGACAGCATCGGTACTGAGAAGTGGTCTGTGGTCCTCACCTGCAGAACCACTCCTTTATTGAGTGTTTCTTGCTAATTGCCAATAATTTCCACCTGTTGTCTATTCCATTTGCACAACAGCAGGTGAAATTTATTGTCAATCAGTGTTGCTTCCTAAGTGGACAGTTTGATTTCACAGAAGTTTGATTTACTTGGAGTTATATTGTGTTGTTTGAGTGTTCCCTTTGTTTTTTTGAGCAGTATATATATATATATATATATATACTGATGCCTAGTTTGGATTCTCAGGTTCAGATTCGAACCAGAGAGGGCGGAGTTCGAATCCAGTCTGGGTCCTTAGGCAAGACCCTTCAAGCTACTGCCTACCTCATACCATGAGAGATACTAAGATGCGTAACATGCCGGATCAGACGCCGCCCGGCCAAACAAGGTCTGCGTCAGGTGTTGGGGAACCAGAGCACCTTGATGACAAATGGGCTACTGGAACAAGACGGAAATGGGCGAGAGATGAAAATGTCGATCTGTTGGAATGCAACTACTCAAGTAACCCTAATCAGAGAGGTTACATGCAAAGACTGGGGAAGGAATGGTTACTTCAACATCCCCAGTCAACACTAAGCGCTAAACAACTAGTAGCTCAGTGTTCCAAAATCCGCAAACGGCAACTGCTATCACAACTTGAGATTGACGAGATACAACACAAATGCTACGGCAAAAGGGAGGAACCCAGATGTCAGAACTGTGGGGACTTAACTACAAGTCCCCACCCAGTGAGGGGATACACGGCCCCATTGAGCGAATCAGAGCTGAACGAGACAGCTGCTGACCTGAGAGAGAGAATCATGACCCGAATGACAACCAGACCTCCTCGGCGCCAATTACAACGGCTGAGTGAAGTACCATCAGAAAGTCTCATTGAGAATGTGAATGCAGCATTGAGAACGATCCCTACCAACACCATAACAGAAACCAATGAGCTGATCTACACTCCGCATCAGTGATCCTTGAGATACTTGGCTATAAGAACCATGAGACCCAATACCCACCATGGAAAAGACGGTTAGAGGCTAAAATCGAGATAACAAGGGGGGAAGTGAGCCAACTGTCAGAGCTCCACAAGGATATAATGAAAAGACAAGTACCCAGAAAGTACAGGCAGATGCCCATACCTGAAGCACTCGAAACGGCCAAACAGAGGCTACAAGCCTTGGCCAGCTGCCTAAAGAGATACACAAGGGAGAATGAATCCAGAAGGATTAACCGGCTCTTCTCCACTCAACCAGCTAAGGTGTACTCCCAATGGCAGGGTAATAACAACAGAGCAGACCCACCAAGGCTGGAGACTGAACAATACTGGAAAGGCATATGGGAAAGGGAGGCGTCCCACAACAGCAATGCACAGTGGCTGATCTCTCTACGAGAGGACCATAGCAACCTCCCTGAGCAAGCCCCGGTAACCATCACTGTGACAGATGTCCAAGAAAGAGTCTCAGGTATGAAAAACTGGACAGCACCAGGGCCTGACATGATCCATGCCTACTGGCTAAAGAAACTCACTTCCCTCCATGAGCGACTGGTAGGCCAAATGAACCAGCTGCTACAAAGTGGGACTCACCCTGAATGGTTAACTGAAGGGCGGACAATCCTAATCCAGAAGGATCCATCTAAGGGTCCACTCCCACCCAACTACTGACCAATAACCTGCCTCTCCACAACCTGGAAGCTCATGTCAGGCATCATAGCAGCCAAGATAAGCAAACACATGGATAAATACATGAGCATGGCACAGAAGGGTATCGGTGTAAATAGCAGAGGAGCCAAACACCAACTCCTCGTAGACCGCACAGTTGCCCGAGACTGCAAAACCCGACACACCAACCTGTGCATGGCTTGGATTGATTACAAGAAAGCCTATGACTCAATACTGCATACTTGGATCATTGAAAGCTTAGAGATGTATAACATCAACAGGACTCTGAGAGCCTTCATTGCAAACTCGACGAGGCTGTGGAAAACCACCCTTGAAGCCAACTGCAAACCACTTGCACAAGTGTCCATCAAATGTGGCACATACCAAGGAGATGCTCTGTCCCCGCTGCTGTTCTGCATTGGCCTGAACCCCCTCAGCCAAATAATCAACAAGACTGGCTACGGATACCGACTCAAAAATGGGGCCAACATCAGTCACCTACTCTACATGGATGACATCAAGCTGTACACCAAGAGTGAGCGAGACATCGACTCAATGATGTCTCGCTGTAGATCCACACCACCAGGATCTACAGCACGGACATTGGGATGTCATTCGGACTAGAAAAGTGTGGTCGGCGGATCACAAAGAGGGGGAAGGTGATCCGCACAGAAGGGGTCTCACGCACAGAAGGGGTCTCACTCCCAGAAGGAACAATAGCAGACATAGAGGACAGTTACAAGTACCTAGGTATACCACAAGCAAATGGCAACCTCGATGAGGTCACAAGGAAAGGAGCCACAGCTAAATACCTCCAACGAATAAGGCAAGTCCTGAGAAGCCAGCTCAATGGCAAGAACAAAATCTGTGTGATAAACAGCTATGCCCTTCCTGTAATCAGATACCGTGCTGGAATAATTAGCTGGCCAAAGGAGGAGATAAAAGCCACAGATATTAAGACTAGAAAACTACTAACAATGCATGGAGGGTTCCATCCTAAATCCAGCAACCTGAGACTGAACACGAGCCGCAAGGAAGGAAGCAGAGGACTTGTGAGTGTGAGAACCACTGTCCAGGACGAAACAACTAAGATACATAAATACATCAGGGACAAAGCCTCAACAGACAATGTGCTCAGTGAATGTCTCAGACAACAGGGAACGGAGGTTGAGGTGCCAGAGATACCATCATGGGAGGACAAGCCCCTACATGGGATGAACCACCAGCAAATAACCCAAGTGGCTGATATCAGTAAATCCTACCAATGGCTGGAAAAAGCTGGACTCAAGGACAGCACAGAGGCCCTCATCCTGGCCACCCAGGAACAGGCCCTAAACACCAGAGCAATAGAGGCCCAGATCTACCACACCAGACAAGACCCAAGGTGTAGGTTGTGCAAGGAGGCCCCTGAGACAGTCCAGCACATAACAGCAGGGTGCAAGGGAAAGCGTACATGGAACGGCAAACCCAGAAACAATCTATACATGCAAAGCAAACAAAAAAGCAAGAGTCAACCATAAACGAAAACAAACATTTTACCCTGTGCAACAGAACGACATAACCAAGTGGCAGGCATAGTGTACAGAAACATCTGTGCAGAATATGGACTGGAAACCCAGAGATCAAAGTGGGAAACACCCCCAAAGGTGGTGGAGAACGCCAGAGCTAAGATCCTGTGGGACTTCCAGATCCAGACAGACAGAATGGTAATGGCGAACCAACCAGACATTGTTGTAGTGGATAAACAACAGAGGAAAGCCGTTGTGGTAGATGTAGCAATACCAAGCGATTGCAACATCAGGAAAAAGGAGCACGAGAAACTGGAGAAATACCAGGGCCCCAGGGAAGAACTGGAGAGGGCCTGGAAGGTGAAGACCACAGTGGTGCCTGTGGTCCTCGGGGCCCTCGGGGCAGTCACCCCCAAACTGGAGCAATGGCTACAACAGATCCCAGGAACAACATCAGACATCTCAGTCCAGAAATGTGCAGTCCTTGGCACAGCCAAGATACTGCACAGGATCCTAAAGCTCCTAGGCCTCTGGTAGAGCTGAGAGGATAAGAACCACCTGTGGTGGCTGAGAAGGGAATTTTTATATAATTTTTTTTTTAATTTTAAAAATCAGTCATGCACTATTTATATCGGTCAAATAATAATCATATTAATATCGTCTATTTAGCCACATTTTTATGCGGATTAGTTAATATTCACCTAGTTGAACCGTGAATCCAGATTCCATCACAAATAAAGCAGATAAACACATCCAACTGTTTCTCTGTTGTGAAAAAAAAAAAACCACTGACTGTGTGACTCCAATATCTTATAATAAATAAAATTGAACAACTCCACTTAAATTACAAGCACTTCACCTGCTGAGGTCTGAACGTAGAGCCTCACAAACTCCTGGTCTGCACCTCCAGAGAAATCTGCACTGATTCAGTCAGTTGGATCTATCTGATCCAAAACGATTAACTGAACTTTGCGAGCTTTTTACCGTTTGCGATCCGGGCATGCAATTTTACAATAATTTTTTGTGTGGCTTTGTTTTCCGAAATGGACAGATGTAAAGTCTGCCGCAAGGGCTGCTCTCCTTGGCAGTACTTCTCAAATAGTGGGGGGGCAGTTGTTAATATTACATTAGTATTCTATTTCAAGTTAACATAAAAAAATCTGTTGTGTTAAATTATACTAAGGATAACATGGTTTTGTCACATTTTAATCTAACAAAATAACTTTCTTTTGTGTGAAAACATCAAGTCTCTGACAGAGTGGACATCAGGTTCTTGGTCACCTTCCTGACTTTTATCACTGATCAGACAGACAGCAGCTCACGACTAGTGAGCTAGCTCAAACAGTGCTCCCCAACATCAGAAGAAAACGTAAAGCCTCGTCGGTCCATCCACCCACAGCCCAGAAGACACCCAACAACCAGCAAAGACATCTGCAGCACAACCTATTGGAAGCTTACATCTAAGATAACTTGATATTTCTTGATGAACAGCGACTCATTAGTAGGTTTGTACAATTTTAAGTGGACGAAGATAGACAAATATTTGGTGAGATTTTGTGTTTTACAGTATAGGTAAACTAGTACAAGTAACTACAAAAAACTGCTTGATTTTACAACAAGAGATGTAGAAATCCTGAAATAATATCTACAGAATAGTTTTCTGTGATCATTTGAATATCATATTGAAGCTGAAATAGACAGAACTGAATTTTGAGTTTGAATGCATCACTACTGTTTACCATCTTGATTTCAGAGAAAATTTAGCTGGGAAACCTTTAAATGTGAGGGCATGATTAAAAGCACAATGATCCATCATTATACATGTCAAATGATAGTTTCAATTCACCGTCCTGGCAGAATGTAGATACATGATTGCATGGTTTTGTTTTGCATTTTTCAGATGAGTGAAATGTATTTTTCTTTATTGTTTTTGGTCTTTGAGGTCATTTTGATCTTTTATCTCAGTGACAATCTTTCTGGTGTTTTGAGAACATAACAGTTCTGTTTTGTGTGTAATGTTATTTTACAACTACTGAGAGCAATATTACAATCCTCAATACAATAATGAATGTCATGTTAAGTACCTTACTTATAACATTACTTCCAACAATAGGGTTAATAGGTGATCTTAAATACCAAATAGAAGAGTATTTAAATGTCATAGGACATTTTTTTTAAATGAGGGGGAGAGTGTGGCGCACATGCCATTTTCATGGAATAGTCGTGGTAAATTAATACTGTGGAAGGGACATTGTGTGTTTTTTTTTTTTTCTAATGACTGTGTAGCGATACTGTTAAGTTTCAATCATTAAATTAAAAAATTGTGGACTCAATATCAAAATCTTGTTTTATTGTTTGCCACCGCTACAAATGCCAATGATTATTACATCATGTTCTACATTAGTATTTACTGAAGTTTTACTGTGAATTGTCCTTTGAGATCCTATTTTTTCAAACTTGCTTAGGCCTGATGTTGTCAAATATCAGATATTTGAAGTTGAAAGTTTGTTACTGTTTGTCATTCATGTAATGTGTAAGATCTCTGTTAAATAAAGAACATAACAAAATAAAGTTAAGCCTACTTAATTCATTTGTGTGGGACCTGTCAACAAACTTGAATTTAGTTAACTTAATTAGAAAATATTCTGTTAACATAAAAAACATATTGGTTGATGGAAAGCTAATTTTATCTGTTAAAGTTACAATTTGTTTGTTTAGTGAACAAATAAAACATAACTTCACTGCAATTTTGTTTGTTTTGTCAGACTAACACACAAACGTTGTTAGTCAGATTGACTTCCATTTTGTCACTCTGAAGTGATTTGAAGAAGATGGGTTAATTCATTAATTTTATCTTAAACATAAAGCCATAATGTTAAATTGCTATATCTGTTTTGCTTTCAGCAAACATAATACAATTATGTGGAACTCGTCGACATAAGAAAATATGTTAAGTCCACACAATTGCTAAGTCAGTGTATAACCGACAGAAAAACACCAGCAAATAGTCCTTGGTTTTACTGTGAATGTAAATGATATGTCCTTTTCATCTCTTCTGGTAATCTGAGTTATAAGTTCTATACAGTTTTGAAAAGGAAGCAGGTGCTTTAAAGAGTGAAAAGGAAAATTGTAGCAGAGGTTGGTAAAGCAAGTATGATGGAGTTTTATGGTCAGGATGCGAGATTTTTATTTTCAAATACAAGAATACAGTCATAGTAATTCTCAGAATAATAACTTAATATCGCCGGAAGAAAGTCAATAAATTAAAAAGGTTTGATAGAGTGATATGCAACATGATCTGCTCAGCAAGTCTGGTTCTTTCTATTACATAAAAAGTTGTTTAAACAGTCGTTTCAAAGTCCTGGGGCTGAAATTTTGCTTCTGATTTGCTAAAACATTTAGTGTTTACTCATTTCTTCCACCAATATTAACTATAACCTTACAAGACCCCAGGAATTCCGCAATTTAGCGCAGTATGCTGAAAACTTATGAAATTACGACTTTATTCTGGTCCAACTTTACTTGTATTTAAAACACATAAAAAACTCAGAGCCTGGCTCTTACACTCCATCATAAGCAAGAAAAAGTCCAGGAAATAGAAGAAACCTATTTTTTATTGTTAATGCTAAATGTGCTACACTTTTCATTTCTTCTCATCTGACAAGATAAAATATAAGCAATATTGCTGAAAATTTTTCCACACTAAATTTTAAAAACTATACACCTTGTGGAACACTAAACTGAAGAAGCTGACAAGTAATCAATGCTTACAGTTCTAAAAGGTTTTACTATATTAAGTCTAAAATTATACATCTCAGTGAATCATTTGCAGTTTTTCTCTTTCAAACTGAGTCTTGATTAAATGTTACTGATTCACTTGTTAAACTGATTTTGAAAATTATTTCGAGACCTAGAACAATACAACAGCAGTTATGATAATGTCATATAATGCTGAAACCAATGGTTTGTACAGAGAAATGATTAAATATGAACAGTTTCACAACAGTATTTCCATTCTGGGGAGGGAAGGTCACCGAAGGGCGTGAAAAAATTATAATCCCTGGGGGGGCATGATAGAAAATAATTGAGAAACATTGCCTTTAGGGTGCGGGATGATAACACCACAGGGGAGCTCAAGCTTTTTGAGACCAAGATGTACTTTTTCTCTCACCAGCCAGCTGAGATCTACCTCATAACACGGAGACATAAAGTTTTTAAATTAAACACTATTGACTAATTTCCTATATGAATATGCATCAGTTATATCAGAAATGATAAAACATTGGAAAACCTAATGCAGTTTCTTCCTCAGTGAGATTCTGACACTGGGGGCAGGTTACTGGTTTCTCAGTCACAAGCTGGTTGCAAACCTGAGGCCAGCAGGTGTCAGTAGGCCTGTCGCGATAAACGATAAGTCAATTAATCGCACGATAAATTAAAACTATCGACCTCATTTTAATTATCGGCTATATCGTTTCTTCCTGCCTTTTTCTCTTACTGTTGATGACACTGAATGAAAAAAGGCTCAACTCCGTTTCTCTCCACTTCCTCCCTTCCTTACTTCCTTAGTGTAATGCCCAGCGCACGCTGCACCATCTTATGTCGCGGATTGTCGGCCCATTATCAAAACCTGAGAGACACATTAGCCGACAGAAATCCTCGGTATAACGGTTCGATCGAAACCGTGTTGTGTCCAATAATGGACACAAAATAATAAGTCCAGTTCACTAATTTTGAAACCAGGCATTAATCAATTCCTTGATACAATCTACCTCCAATGCATGTGGCTAGCGTCAGTCCTGACTGAATGAAAATCATTATAACCTATTTGTGTCACGTTAACGAAGAACAGCTGAAAAGTTACCGGGTTTTCTGGTAGAAATTTTGCTCCAACTCCTCCCCTAGTTATTGACATTTTCTTTGCACGAACTGTTGAATAAACATTCATGTTGTTTCCGATGTCTGCTGGACTTCGGGTTGCGCCGTGTCAGCTGTTCGGGATTCCCTTCGTGTTTCCCCTCAGAAAGCAGGAGGGGAATCCACGCTTTCTGATTGGCTACCGGTCACATTCAACAGGCTGGGTTCAGCTCCCAGTCTGGATAAATTCTTGATTTAGATCGGAGCGGCACAACGATCTACCGTAACACACAACACTAGTGACAATCTCAGAACGAAGAACATTCTAAGATTGTCGTTCGGGGTAAAAAATCCTGTAGTTTGAACTATTGCATCAGGCAGTCGGATGTCTTCTCTATTTAAATCTAATGATTACTGAAGAGCAATATACTATAAAGACTTCATAATCTGCACTCTTTTGGTTGAATGCAGTATTTATTTCCACTTTGGCTTTATGTTGTTAAGTTTTTATTCAAGTACATTTATTGTTAATGGAGACTAAGAATCTATTTTATTTTTGTTTTTGGTTGTTTTATTGATTTTGTGTATCAGTTCCAGTGTTAAGTGTTCTTTTGAAAGTAAAGTGTTTCTATCTTTGGCAGGAAATCCATGTATTATTATATAATTTCCATTAAATCGATGTAAAAAGGTCTTCAAACAATATTATCGTTTATCGCAATAATTTTTGAGACAATTTATCGCCCAGCAAAATCTGTTATCGTGACAGGCCTAGGTGTCAGTCATTTATGGTAGATCTGAAATTTGGTTTGATGGAGCAATATGAGAAACTACAGACTGATAGGAGGAACCAAAGAGCATTTTAAAGGTAAAGGCAAATCTTCTGAATTTGGGATATAATTCATTTAATTTCACATAATTATCGTGGTAGAAACCATTTGTTTGTTAAAACTTAATCAAATATATTTGTCCTATTTGATGTGTGTTATGACGTTTACTGCAAACAGACGAGGTCATTAGTCCAAGTTTGTTGTTCATTGAACGTTCAGAAACTCCAGCGGCTGTGATGAGCCACAGCAAACAACCTGAACAGGTGATCAACTCAAAACCACTCGCACCTTTTCACTCTCCGTCTCTCTTTGTCATTTAAGCACAGCCACTGCCATGGCAACCACCTGTGCCCCACAAGCGAGCAAAGATTACATTAAAAACATAACATTCAGGTTTCCAGGCTTGATATTTAGCTATTGATTATTAATAAGCCTCTCATAAACACATCGGTGGTTGATTGCCTAATTTAAACTCCTGATCTGCTGGTTAGTTGATCTTTGAGTCGCCTTTTTATTTGTCAATTGATCTGGAACGCACCTTAAAAATAATTTCTGGGAATATTAATTTTAACACATTTTGTTGATTTTTTGATATTATTATTATTCTTCAATGAAGCTACAAACGTTTTGGATCTTGGTGAATATTTTGATAAGCCTGTCAGAAGAGGAAGCGCTGGTCTCAGCGTCCTGACGGCCTTCAGTTTGTCACCTGCTGCTGAGATTTTATTGGCCAAGTGTAGGCCTGTCACGATAACAGATTTTGCTGGGCGATAAATTGTCTCAAAAATTATTGCGATAAACGATAATATTGTTTGAAGACCTTTTTACATTGATTTAATGGAAATTACGTAATAATACATGGAATTTCCTGCCAAAGATAGATACACTTTACTTTAAAAAGACACTTACCACTGGGATTAATACACAAAATAAATAAATAAACCAAAACCAAAAATAAAATAGATCTCCATTAACAATAAATGTACTTGAATAAAAATCAGAAAGCGTGGATTCCCCTCCTGCTTTCTGAGGGGAAACACGAAGGGAATCCCGAACAGCTGACACGGCGCTGTCCAGCAGACATCGGAAACAACATGAATGTTTATTCAGCAGTTCGTGCAAAGAAAATATAAATAACTAGGGGAGGAGTTGGAGCAAAATTTCTACCAGAAAACCCGGTAACTTTTCAGCTGTTCTTCGTTAACGTGACATAAATAGGTTATAATGATTTTCATTCAGTCAGGACTGACACTAGCCACATGCATTGCAGGTAGATTGTAGTAAGGAATTGATTAATGCCTGGTTTCATAATTAGTGAACTGGACTTATTATTTTGTGTCCATTGTTGGACACCACATGGTTTCGATCGAACCGTTATACCGAGGATTTCTGTCGGCTAATGTGTCTCTCAGGTTTTGGTAATGGGCCGACAATCCGCGACATTAGATCGTGCAGCGCACACTGGGCATTACACTAAGGAAATAAGGAAGGGAGGGTCAGTGGAGAGCACTGGAGTTGAGCCTTTTTTCATTCAGTGTCATCAACAGTAAGAGAAAAAGGCAGGAAGAAACGATATAGCCGATAATTAAAATGAGGTCGATAGTTTTAATTTATCGTGCGATTAATTGACTTATCATTTATCGCAACAGGCCTAGCCAAGTGATTTATGGACTAGTTGATTTTTGGGTGCTGATTTCCTTAATTTTGGGAGATTGTGATCAGCTGATACTTACATGTGAAGCTCAAGCTTCAAGCACAGGACAGTCCTCAAGGGCCACTGTCCTGCAGTTTTTAAATGTGCCACAGGTACAAAACACTGGAATGAAAAGGCTTAATTACCTCCTCCTTGTGTAGATCAGTTCTCCAGAGTCTTGCTAATGACCCAATTATTCTATTCAGGTGTGGTGCAGCAGAGGCCCATCTAAAAGTTGCAGGACACCGGCCCTTCAGGGGTTTGACAGCTGTGCCCTAATCCCTGATCGACGTATTGAGCACCCTTGGTCTATCAGCTCCATTTGTTAAAACCGCAGGGTGAGTTAAGTTTAATTCTTCGCAGTACGCATTAATTGTGCAGTGCATTGCATACGTTACTGTCTAATTAACTTCTGCACCTTCATTTATTTATGTCCTCAAGACAAACTGCCGGCTCCTCTGTTTAGAC
The DNA here is from genome assembly GCA_010277015.1 of Poeciliopsis turrubarensis. NCBI lineage: Eukaryota > Metazoa > Chordata > Actinopteri > Cyprinodontiformes > Poeciliidae > Poeciliopsis > Poeciliopsis turrubarensis. The sequence goes on along the minus strand of VMRN01000159.1, from coordinate 117,428 downwards.
TATAAATGGATTAGCTCAACTTTCTCTCTTTATTTTTCTCTGTTCTATGTAATGGAGACTTGAATTAAACACGCCATTTCAACTAAAGGTTTGCAATGCGCTTATGAACCAAACGCTCCAAACTGTCCTGTCCAAAACTCTTCAACACACTGTCAGCTCCCGGTCAGAAAGACGCATTTAGTTCACTGTCCATGAGATGATATTCAGAAACATTTTTTTTTTTATAGATTGATTTTAGTTGCCTCTGCAATTAACTTTTTGCATAAAGTGTATTATATCTGCCGATGTGCGCCAGTCAATTATAACCTGTCAAAATGAAGGATAGGCTTCAAATTTTCCCGACGTTTAAAAAATGAACCGGATTGGACAGCGCCTATTAATCGCTGTATGTTGCGCCACTAAGTTATATAAAGTAACCCATTCTATTCCAATGTAGGACAAGCAGAAATCTGTCACAAAAATATTAGTAGCGCCATCATTTATTATCGGATGCATCTTGGCTTAACATAAAGCTGAGAAAACTGATGTTTGTTACATAAATTCAGAGCCACAAAATAAAATACAAATGTATAAACGATTTGGTTTCTGTTAGTCCTGTCAAGATGCAAGAAAGGGCACATTTTTGTTATATTTGTCAATCGTTTTATTTTAAATATGGTGTAAGAGCCACAGTCTGATGACTGTTATAAATATCACCACGTTTTACAAATTAGGGAATTAATTCAGTTTACTCTGTGAATCAGCATTACTCTACACGCTGATCCATTGCCATGGCAACCAACAGACAACAGCTCAACGAGCACATAGAGCAGAGATATGTTCAAGCCTATGAGGGAGAATTATTTCCCATACAAAAAAGTACACAAAAACACCAAAACAGAACATTCAGTCCGTTACATTATGTCGTAGGTTTGATGTCTTTAATGTGATTATTAATACATTTTCGCCTGAACACAGTGATGGTTGATTAGCTGATTTAAACACCTGTTCTACTCATGACTTGTGTGTGCTGTCCTGTTTTAGTGCTAACAGAACCAAAACACACTAAACTGCGCAGCACATTAAGGTTATCAAAGTCAATAGCAGGCTAGCCACAGTTAGGCTAGCATAACTAACTCACTGATCACTTTTTCAATATTTTCTTGAAATCAAAACTTTTTCCTCACCTGTTAAATATGAAACCCTTGAATCTTGCGTCAATTTTTGAGATTTTATACATGATTGTGGTATTTCCCTGACCACTGGTATTCCTGACTCAATGGATAGCAATGGCGTATGCATGGCGCTCAGTAAGTCACGTAATGTCTAGTCCAGAAATATATATATATAAATCCTTATATATCAAGGATGCTGCCTCGTGGTCTGTCCTCCCAGTGTCTCTCGCACTTCCTGCTACTGAGGAGTAGGTGTCAGGTAACACTGTGTTGCATTCAATGTTGTCGAAAAAAGAGATTCATGTGCTTCACGTCCAATTTGCATAACTATTTATTGAATTCATAGTTGCCAGCTAAGGAGGCAACAGGGGTGGCAAGGCTCTCAGTTGGGGTGGTAACTGCCACCCCAGTAGATACCCCCCTCGTCCCCATTTCAAACTCTTCTTATAAACGTAAGAGTTAAAGGGCTAAATATAATTACGATATTTGCTACGTTTAACAAGGTTCGTCCGTAAAGCTACACTTGCGTTAATTATCTAATGCGCAGCAGCCCGCAGTGTACAGTCTATCCGATCACCTGTATAAATACACCTGAAGCGCTCTTCCCTGCTGTTCACACAGAACCGGCCACTGGCAGCAGCTCCGTACTCCAGGCATCGCGCCAGTCATTTTAAGGATGCTTATTGGTCCCCTAAAACGACAAAAACCCGGACATTATCATGAACCAGGCCAAACTTGAAAACTGGACATCATGCTGCTAACAGTTAGCTTTTGTCAACAACTTAAGCAAGTAATAACCCGGCTGGAACATGGTGCATTAAATAATAAAACATAAATTAACGAAGCTTCGAGGCAGATAAATCTTCCTCAAGGAATTTTAATAATCAAGGTACTTGAATCGCTCGAGGAATTGTTTCAGCCATAAATGATATTGTTTAAAAACAAGCTTTTCCTTCATGATTTCTTTTGGGGGGACAATTCCATACTTTTCCAAGATTGCGGGTGTCCGGACCCTCCCAACCACCCGGGATTTATGCCCATGGCCTCCTGAGCATTTTACCGTGTGCACATTCTAGCAGGCACACCGATTTAACAGATATTTTTTTGTGGTTTTGCAAACTGAAAAGCGGACGGATCGCCCATCTGGCTGATCATTACATCTACCACGCTTCACCACGCTTCTCCTGAGCGCCACGCTAAGACTGAGGGAGAGGTTAACAGTTTCATCTAGTCACAACTTTAACAAAAGAGGAGAAATTAAGCAAACATGTACGGTATATATTGTCATTCTAAATTATAAAAACCATTCGCTATAAATATTTGAGCCTTTCACAGCAAAAAAATTTTAATTTTTTCCAAATCGGATTTTGTTTTTCTGTAACTCAAAGTCCAAAATGCAGCCACAGTATGTCCAAAAGAAAAACATAAGTGCAATCATTTGTATATTGAGAGTCTGCAGAGGCTGATCATTTCCTCACTCAGCTCCTGGAGCATTGTTGAAACTTTGCATTTCATGTCAAATCCACATGAATTAAATGACAGAAACAAATTTTCTCACTGCATCTTTGATTTATTTTGTCCAGCTGTTAAGACTCTGTCCAATCAGACTCGGGTATGGTGTAGTTGGTGCTTTTAATCAGTTTTCAGTTAATTAAATCTAATTCTATGGAACACAAAATGTCACTAAAAATCACTCTGTCCTTCTAAAATCTTTCAGAAACTTGTGAAAGTGCATTGAATCGTAACGCCTGCCAAATATTGTGATATGTATTGTGATCAGAATATTGTATTGTGAGATTATTGTATCGCTATATCCATACTCAGAGCTGAACCATCTGCATAACCTGCTTTAACTAAAACTGCTGAGATGGACAGTGCCCCCAGCGCCAGAATCTATAGAGATTCTGCAGAATCTCCAGATTCTGCTTCTGCAGACTCAATTGAGACTGAGGTTCCAGCACCCATCCCTACAAGTGCACCAGGACAGATTCGAACTAGATACGGAGGCTTGTGCAAACCAGTTCAGAGATTAACTTTGTAGACTCTCAAGCAATTTGTTAGATGCTCTCTTTTTGGGGGGAGGGGATTATTAATACAAAAATAGAAGGGGAAAAAGAAGAGAAGTATCTGTGTATGTTCATGGAACTATCTTAATTTGGTAAAAATCTTGTTTTTTAACTTTATAAAGGTGAGCCAGTATTTTCAGTTATGTTTTAAATTGCATACTTTACTATTTTTAGGAAGTGTAAAGAGGTTCATTTAAATCTTTAATTATAGTATTCAACTTCAGTTCTTTTAAATATATCCACAGGCATAAAGTAACATCTGAATAGAAAGACTGACTACAATTAGTTACTGTGGCTATCAAAGAATTCATTAATGTCGTTTAAAGTTTCTGCAAACATGTTTTGTTTTTGTTTTTTAAACAGGGGGAGATGTCATATATAGAACTCTGTTACTTTAAGTTACTGTGGTTACAGCAGAAGACTCTTTTATGCTGTGTGTAGGGTTCTGGGGGGAAACCGATAGAGCTGCCGTCCGTTGGTCTGTGTTTTTGCGACAGTCAATAAAGCTCGTCCATTCCACAAATACATCTTTAAAAATTAATTTTTGCTGAAAACAAGTAGGCGAAGCCATCAACTGGGACCTTCTACTAATCTACCGTTTTCATTATCGGCAGGACAAAAACAGGTTGAGGAAAGCTGCCATCAGCTGCAGGGCACAGGGACAAGATGCTCAACCCAAATCTGCTATAATTGTAAATGGGAGCTTAAGGCTGACTGGCTGAAACTCAAGTGTAAAGTCAGATGAGCGTTCGACAGCTTTTCTGAGCCCACTTGCCCAAATAAGACATCGACAGCTGGCTGCATCTTTAAGTTCTACTAACTCTGATATTTCTATTAAGTCTTACCGTAAAATAAACTTCCACAAATCAGTGCATAAAACTGAGTAACTTCATCATCAACTACAAAGAATACATGTCAATAACCTTATTTGGAAGTCAACAGTTTTCGCTTTGGTCGTTTCCAACCGTTTGTTTTGATAGTACAGCTAACCGTCGTTAGCTGCTATGCTAAAGCTTCCTGACCAAATATCACGGTTAGTTAACTCAGGTCGTTTCCCCAAAGCAGACGCAACTAAGAAACGAGTTAGCGTCTCACACACGGGAATCCCTCGTTTGGAAATGACAGTAAGAATTTAATTTACCTTTGGGCGGGAGGCCTGGAAAAAACAGCCGGGGCCTCTGGATGCTGATGGCTCAGCTGACAAAAAGCAGTCGGAGACAGCGGTGCGCCCTACTGCAGCTGCGCCGCAACACCCGCTCACATTCCCCGCTCCTCTGAGGCCAGCCGCCCCTGCTCACCGTTTGATGCCGCGCTGACGTATTCACATTCCCATAAACAGGTCCTACCCCTCGGTAAATGAAAACAGTTACCGAGGTACTGTTTTCATTCCTTTGTGGTTCCCGTTGTCTTCTCTGTGCTATATTTTTACCCCCACAATGCAACGCGTAACCCACACTGTGTCATACTGGAAGAAACAGGAAGTGTCACATTTGGCGACACAAGCGTTACCTCGGAAACCGAAACACTTCCACTTCATTCCTACAGTCAGAACGGTCCCAGCGTCAGATAAGATCGGAGAGTTCAAAATGAGTTGAAGATCAACACTGGTTTCCTTTCAACAGTATTACATTTAGTGTATTTTTTTTAATTTTTTGAAGATATAACTATAATTAAAACTGCAAGCAGTGTTTGAGGCCCTTGCAGCTCAGTGACGCTCCAGTGTTCTGTCAGACCATAATACACTTGGCACGAACTGACAGCTATATCTATCAGACAAGTTACATTGTCATTACCATATGATTTTATTTAATCAGCAACATAGAATCATGTTGCTGATTCTATATTTCGGTTTGCAGTGAACAATTGTAGTTTGTCCACCTGAAGTGATGTTTGAATTCTGGTCTACTGTTATTTGGATTGATAACAAATGGTTGAAGTTAATGTAAAACCCCCTTCTCTGTGCACAGGGGCACTGCCAGGAGTCTTGGGCCCCATGACAAAACATGAAATTGGGGCCCCCCAAGCAGCTGCTGTTACAATTTCTTGAGTCTGTCTGACCCATCAAAAGTGTCATCATTTTAAAGGCTTTCAACTGCCTTGCTTTCTTTGGTTCAGTACTGAAACTAGCACAATATTTACTGCTCATGAATTTTAGATCCAACAGTCCACATACAGTATGCAAGTAGGTTGCTTAATTTTTTTCTATTAGTTTTAGATACTGAAATGTCTCTCCCCATGAACAACAGTCAAAAGCAACATGCAAAATATACATGAAGCAATCCAGACTTCTCGTAAAATGCTATGAAGTTGCATTTGATTCAAGCTGCAGTATAGAACTTTAATAAAAATATTTATAACATATCTGTTAAAGCTGTCAGTTTGTCATGAGACAGATAATCTGTGAAAACAATCAGTCTCCTCCAGCTTCTCCTTGAGCTGTTATGACTGGCTAAAGTAATGCAACCAAAACAACCAATCAGAACCAGGAGGAGGGTCTTAGCGCTCTCAATCAATCTCATTCACTCACTGCTAAATGTAATAATGGTGGGAAAACAACTTATCATTACAGGAAAAACGTTTATCCGCTGTCATTGGTAGCTATGCTAACTAGACTGAGCATTCACAACAGGCTATGCTAGCTACAGCATAGGGAGGAGCAGCCACATGAGATTGTGATTGACAGCACTAAAACTCTCCTGTCTTTGATTAGCTGTTTCTAGAAAGCAGAGGAAATAGATATTTCACAGATTATCTCTCATGCCATAATGACAGTTTTAAGAAATATGTAAAACTATTTTTTTCATAAAAGTTACATACTGCAGCTGGTTTAAAAAGCCTGACCTGCTGATTTTCATTTTAGTTTATAACATTTTTTTTTGTCCGAAATGTCGCTAAATATAGCAAAAAAGTCACTGAGTTGGCAACAGTGGGGTGAATATTGTTAAATGTAAATGCTCAGACCTCACCTGGTGGGCCGGTCTCTCAGTCTAACCCAGAGGTCGGCAACCCAACATGTTGAAAGAACCATATTGGACCCAAAAAACGAAAAACAAATCTGTTTGGAGCCGCGAAAAAGTAAAAGCCTTATATAAGGCTTATAAATGAAGGCATTCATTGTGCCTTCTAGGTGTTTATATTAGCGTATTATCAAAATGACAAAGTGTATACATAATTAAATGTTTATTGTCCCTGCAGTGCGTCCTGGAAGGAATGATGCATCACGTGACTCTTCTGTTGTACGATGGTGCTTTAGTTTACCTTCTGTAAGGTAAACTATTGCGTTTCTGTAATTTACTAAATTAAAGAAACGTTTCTTTAATTTAATTTACTAAATTAAAGAAACGCAATAAATAAATCAGATTTTTGATATCATTTTTATTGTGAAGAGCGACAGGGAAAGTGTCATTTTTTTCCCCTTTTGGAACTCGGAAAATCTGGCCCCAAATGCAGTTTGCATAACGACGATCGCTCTTTGTGAATCATCACCGTTAAGCGTGTGATCAAAAAAACAACCAACCGAGTGTAATAAAACGGCAGCCTTTTGAAAACAAAAGTATATAAAATTAAATGAATAGAGTTTAAGATCAATTTCTGTGCAAATGCCAAGCAAGTCAGTGCAATAGTGACACATAGCAGCTTCCTCTTCTCTTTTGACCCATAGCAGCCATGAGCAACACAACCTGAGCAACGAAACCAAATAATATCACTAAGTGTCATTCTAAATGAATACTGATGAAAATTACTGCATCGCTTATTTATGTATGTTTTCAGTTTTTTATTTTTTTCCAAAAAATTTGTAGGTTCGCTTTTATTAAGGTGCGCTCCGGAAAGTACGGTACTCTTTTAGTCATTTGACAACTTGTTGCTACAGAGCAAACATTCAGGCAATCCTTCCACACTGGCAACGAATGCAGACGATTCGGTCCAGAATCGTAGAATTGAATGTTTCTTCTACACATTTTTATAGCACTGGTAAACGTTAAGAATGATTGTGTTGTGTTTGTCCTCCTACAGAAACCATATTAAAACAAAAAATATATTTCCCACCCCCATCTTTTCCCATTTTCAAACATTTTTGATGAAGCTCCAAAGAGCCACTAGGGCGGCGCTAAAGAGCCGCATGCGGCTCCGGAGCCGCGGGTTGCCGACCCCTGGTTTAACCTTTCACTGCAGCGCAGTGAAAGAGGACAGAGAATGACTATTAAACCTTTGATGACAAAGATAAGCTTAGGGGATAAGATCAGCTTCACATGTAAGTATCAGCTTTTCACAATCCCCAAAAATTAAGGAAATCGGCGCCAGAAATCAAGTGGTCGATAAATCAGTTGGCCAATAAATGTAACTGATAGAGCTTTGGAACTGACGTCACCATGTGTGACGTTTACGTCTTGCGCTGTTGTTCGGCGCCATCTTTTGAGGCCACAGACCAAAGCAAACTTTATTCCGGCGTTTTCATTGCGACTGCAGAGAAGTTGTTTTCAAGTTGGATATTGGATATCCATGCTCCGTGGAGTAAGGGGCGTTTAGCTCCAGGTCGATCCGATTTATGAAAGCTAATTCCGGCCAGCTGTTCTCTACCGCTCCCTCCTCAAGCGCTTGGAGGTTCACATAGGGACCATCAATTTTAGAACCAAACATTCTTGTAAATAAATGCATTGCCTTGTGACCAACTGATACAAAAAAGTGGTAATTCATGCTATAAATAACTGTAAATCTTCAGACCTCACCTGGTGGGCCGGTCTGTCAGTCTAACCTGATTTTAAGTCATGTATAATGATCATCACATTTTATACCTGTAATGTTCAATTACATAAAATTCTAAGACAGGATCTATTTTATTACATGTTCACTTCATACCTGAAATATGTTAAATACAACAAATATTTACTTAAAGTGAGATCAATTTCATAACATTTGCCTTTATTGTTTACTCTGAACTGTTTAATTACACATTTAATGCTTAAAGATGGGCTCTTTCATCTGGTTTGATTGTTTACATTAAATGTTTTCTGAAAAATGTCTGATTATATAATTGTTTAATCACATAAAATGTTTATTTAAAACATAATCTTTCATTACATGTATGCTACCTGAAATATTTTAAATGTCACATTTTTACTTGTGATTTATTCCATCACCTGTTTACATGCAACTTGAAGTCATTGAATCAAACGTTTTCATGAATGTTTAGCACATTCAAATATGAAATGAGAGAAAACAGACACTTCCAACTGTACAGATATTTCAACACAAATGGTTCATGTTCCTCTTCAGAGTGTGCAGCCTTGTTGAGCTCCTCTCCTGGGGTTTCCTCCTCAGCCTCTCCAACTCCCTCCTCCTATGGCCTCTGCTAATGTGTTTTCGTTATTTACCTCTTGTGTGGTAAATAATGAAAACAGTCTCTGTAACTTGCTCCCTCACTTGTCGGTCCACCATGGTCTTGCTGTATCGCCTCTTTAATTGACGTGCATGTTGGTCTGATGTTGTGGCGTTTACCTCGCAGTGACTCAGATGCAGCATTGGAAACCAGCCTGGATTGAGCTCATCCATTTCATAGGACAGTTTGCCTTGAAGAGGAGATACAGTATCAGAACACACATCAGTATTAATAGTGTCAATTTGACAACAGTAAAATAATTTACTTCACAATAATGGAATAACCTTGTAGTCCACTGACCGGTGCTCCTGCCGGTGCTCCTGCCGGTGCTCCGGCCGGTGCTCCTGCCGGTGCTCCGGCCGGTGCTCCTGCCGGTGCTCCTGCCGGTGCAGCCTTGTTGTGGGTTCTGCCAGCCTTGGGGCCAACTGCCTCCACCTCTTCGTGGGTCCAGCCTGCGCCGTTCCCTGCCTCCGGATCAACCACCATGGGTCCGCCCCCTATGTTGTCCCCTGGACAGTTCACGGCAGGCCCGTCCTCACTGTGTTTTGTTTATTTTCTGCACCGCTCTTCTAATTAGGATGAACAAAGAAAACAACAATACTCGAGTTCACAGACTGATATTTTAATTTCAGTTTGAATTTTATATTAAGTTGTGTCATCGCAATGTTTGGGCAATTTCAGGTTAAGAGGTCCATGAGTGTTTGTTAAATTGATTAAGTTGTCCTCATCCTGAAAAAGTTTGAGAAACAGTCATGTAAACCAATTTTGTAACTGGTTGAAAGTGTAAGGTCAGTGCCCTATTGGAGAACAACTGTTCTGATCTTTCCAGTATTTTCCTTTGTTCGCGTCATCTTTCTTCCCAGCAGTTCTCATCACAGTGCAGCGATCTGAAAGTTTTAGAAACTTGGTTTTAGAAATCCATTGCTCAGATAAATATCTGAGCAATGGATTTTGCAGCTTTTCAAAAACTCCCTCTTGACTGCTCCTCTGGTTAATGCTCAGTGAGACGCACAAAGCTTTGAATATTGTTTTATAATCTTCTTAGTTCTGAACTTCTCCACAGCTTTCTTTCTAAATGACCTGTATGTTGTTTTCTTGGTCTTTGTGAAGCAGTTGTTGTTTATTACTAATCCTCTACAATTTTAGAGCCTTCACAAAACAGTTGGATTTACATTAAAAGAATTACAGACAGGTAATTTCTGATAACAATTTAATTTAAAGATCTCAAGTGAAGAAGCTGAATATAAATGTGCATACAGTAATTAGAAAATGGACTATTCATGCATACTACAGCTTGTGCAAATGTTTATTGCTTACAGTTAAGCAGAAACCCCTGGTCATTTTATTCAACTAACAAGACTGTCTTTGATAGAATTGACTGGGATCTCCCAAAAGATAAAATATGTAAAAGGACATTTATTTCTTCGATGTATATATATATCTATATCCTCTACCTGCAATTCTAAAGGTCATGAATTGCAGGTAGAGGTGGTGAGGCAGACACAGAGGACCCAGGTTTGTGTGAAGGAGATGATGATTTAATTATAAATGATAACAAAATACAAAATCCAGCCAGCACAGATGAGCAGAAGACTAATGCTCACAACTGGTAGCAACTGGAAATGCATACAACTGAAGACTGACTTGACAAGATGACTTGACACAACTAAACAGCATGACAAGACAGATTAGACAAGGACCCAACAAGGAACACAGGTGGGATTAAATACACAGAGGGTAATCAGGGAAATGAAACACAGCAGGGACAACATGGAGACTCAATAGAAACAGAAACCTAAATGAATACACACAATTATTTATCATTTACGACTCATACTCATTACTCATTTATCCTATGACAAGGGTTAATGTTTTGCAGAGACCACATTCAAAGTAGTGCTATACTCCACCTCCATTTCTCCATGGTTGACAGAGCACAGCTGTTCCTGTTTCCATCACAATGGTTTTTTCAATGTATTGTTGTTTCCTTAAACTATAACTTAAGACCTTCATGACTTCTTTGTCTTGAAATCAACTTACCACATTTGTTGGTTTTCATTTAGCTGTATAATCCATCCATCCATCCATTTTCTGATCACCCTTCTCTCTATTGGGGTCGGGAGTTGCTGGTGCCTCTCCAGCTGCGTTCCGGGCGAGAGGCGGGGTCACCCTGGACAGGTCGCCAGTCTGTCGCAGGGCAACACAGAGACAAACAGGACAAACAACCACACACACACTCACACACACACCTAAGGAGAATTTGTAAAGACCAATTAACCTGACAGTCATGTTTTTGGACTGTGGGAGGAAGCCGGACAGGGAGCACAGGGAGAACATGCAAACTCCGTGCAGAAAGACCCCGGGCCGGGAATCGAACCCAGGACCTTCTTGCTGCAAGGCAACAGCGCCACCCACTGCGCCACTGTGCAGTGGGTGGCATATATATAGCATATATTTAATTTAAAATATATGTTATTATCGCAAATGGAAATTTAATGTTGGAACTTATGTTTAGTTAAAAATGTGTTGTAGATGCTCATGGATGGAAACAGAAATGCTCTCCTACAGCAATCTGTATTTCTTCAGCCTCTGATTGAAGACACTTTGTTTTAAAACGGCCTGATAAAGAGGAGGATCCAGGTTGTCCATAATGTTCTTTACACAGTCATTTCCAGAGAGTCCACAGCACCTAGCTGGTTTGCCAATATTTGCCCATTATGATCTGCCCTCATTTTTATTATTTTAAGTGTAAAGAGATTGTTTGGTCTAGAAATTAGACAAAATATTGTTGATAAAACTTTGTTAACATTGGCAAATTCTTATGCTACTTCTTCATACCTTGTGGTAGAAATGTGATTAAAAGTTTAAACACAGTCATAAGCCCTTTGCTTGACTGAAAGTACATTTACTATCTACAAAGTAGAACAAATGTGAACTAGCTTACCAAATGACTGAAAGAGCAAAACTGATGCTTCATTGGTGGTCAGCAGAACCCTGTTTCTCATGCAGTGTGCCATCTTTGTATGTAGCAGCAAAAATCACTTTGGCAGACAGTGATCTTGGACTCTAACAAGAGTTCTGATTGGCTGAAGACATTGGTAATAAGGCAGGATGATGCAGCAGAGGGATGAGAGTAAAGTTTGGCATATATCTCAATTTGGTCAAAAAATGTCTTTGGCAATTATGCTATTAAGCTTCATTAATAAAACTGAGGTAATCAGAAGGTGATTTTTACTAGTGACATGTTAACAAAAAAGTTCGTTTTTGGTATCATTTACTCACATTCATATTCTTCCACGTTAGTTTTTAAACTGTGGCTTTCTTCTTGAATCTGTGGAGGACAGATGCTGTCCTTTTTCACAGATTCTCCCTCTAGAGCAGTGGATTTCTGCAGCTTCTTCAGAGGTACCTTGGGGCTCTTGGCTGCTTCTCTGTTAAATGTTTCAGTCATCCTGGTAGATTTGAAGTTGTCACAGACCTTTCATTTTAGATGATGGATTGAACAAATGCAAGATGTTCAAAGCATAGATATTAGAAACCAACTCTGCTCTAAACTTCTCCATAATGTTGACCTTTTATGTTTTCCATAAAAGGTCAACATTATTCCAGACTTGACTTCCAAGTAACAAAAAAAATACAGTGTCATGAAGTGGAGGTGTGATGATGAGGCAGACGCTGGAGGCCCAGGTAAAGTGAGTAGTGTAATTTAATGAAGAACATGTCCAGAAAACAACAGTCAGCAAGCAAAGTCCGCGGCCAGGCAGCACAGCTGAGCGGACGCCAGGGCTCACACCGGTAGCAATTGGTCTTAAAGGCGGAAACAAACGACGGCAGCGACAACGACAAAATATGACAACGTACGACAAGGACCCGACGAGGAACAAAGGACACAGGAGGGATTAAATACACTGATCAGGGGAACAAGACACACCTGGGAGCAATCAAGGGGAAGACAGGACAAGGAGGAACTCAGGACACTGAAAACTCAAATAAGCACAACAGAAACACATGGAACATGACACACGGAGGTGGACAGTTCTTCTAGTAATTAGGTCAATTTGAGATATTAGAGGACTATGGATGGAATTAGCATTATGCTAAATCTGATATATTGTAGTCATTAATATGCACAGCTCCATATAAGTAAAATGAATGAATCAATCAATTAATTAATCAAAAGGAGTTGAATTAGTATGTATGCAGCACTTTCAAGATTTTTACTTTCAAAGCAAACATGTCTGGTTTTCCTTCACTTTACTACTACGCTACAGTTTGTGTTGCTCTATCATTTGAAAAGCATTGAAGTTCATGGCTGAATGTGACAAAATCTTACTCCTTTTTTCAGGTCCCGTATGGTTTTTACCAGGGAGTTTTTCTTTACTTATGTACAGAGAGGAGACATTTGTTAACATAAATGTGTTTATTTGACCATTTTATGAACAAACAAAAATGAAAAAACATTCAAAGACAGCAGCATATACCATGATATTTACATAATTAAAGTAAAAACTTTACAAAAATAAATAGCTTAGAAAGCTGTAACAATACTTTAGCATTGTCCTTCATTGAAGGAATATCAGCCTTACATCCCATTGTTTTTATCTTATATTATACTGTAAGTTAACAAAAGGAATGAATACATCAAATATACATACAGGAGTCAGAAATAACCACAAAGACTGAAGGCAAATTAAATTAGCAGTACTTTTTTAAATCAACAAAGATATCATGTTTATCACTTAACACTACAAGATGTAAGATAAATGTACTGAAAAAAATGATTTGTTGCAATAAATATTTCATCACTACTCAAACTGCAAGACAGAGGATGTCTTGTATGTATAACAAAGATTAGACATTTCACACAGTTTAAATTGGAACAAATTCATGTTTTCATCATTTCAGCTTCTGTGGTTTTGGACTAAGTCTGTTTTGTTTGGTGAAGGCTCAGAATTAATAAAAAACAATAAAGTGGAAGAACACTGAAACCATAAGCCACAATATAATAACTTGTAGAAAAAATGTCTTTTTTTAAGCAAAAGTCTTTTAGTGCAAGTTCTAGTTATGAACAATGACAATTTTTTGGTTTTCATTGACTTTATTTCTTTCATAATTCTACTGCATCTTCTGCCAGAAACAGAGTCATGAACAATCTCTTGTAGTTTTAGTTATTCTTCACAAATCGTGTAAGAGTTTGTGCCTACAGGATGATGGAGAGGGTGGGAAGATAAGAATTTTAAAATAATGCAGTTTTATGATTCTCTTGAATAATTTATATCAATGGGAAAGCATTTGTTCAATGGTTGGCCAGAGGTTATAATTTGTCACATTTCATAAAAGCTAATAGGCAAAAATAGGGATAACTACAAAAACATGGCCAGGTGAAAGGTTTTCAGGAGATGATATGAAATTACATGAAAGTAAACATAAGATTTGAGGATTTTTATGACCATCTCCATAGAAATTATGGATGCAGTGATTTATAAGGGTATGAAATGGATGGTGTTGAAGGGACTGACATTATCATTTTGGTAAATTCACTCAGATCTGATTTTCATTAAGATTAACACTTTTCCTCAAAGCTTAAATAGCCTCATGTCTTAATTGTCCAATCAAAGTTGGACTCTGTGTTGGTTCTTGTTAATGTTTTGGACTCACAATGGCACCTAAATCTAGGAAATAAATGGCAAATTATGCCAAATTTATTCCTGAAATTAATTCTTTGCTTTTAAATCTCATTCTAAAGAAAGCACACACTACATCAAAAACTAGCATTTAGACATAGCATCACATGTGCATCCTGAGGTAGTTTTTCACTGTTCCGAATCTTAATAGTGGATGTTAAATGTTAACAAAAGAAAATTATAGTGGGACCAAGAATATTAACATGCAAGTTTATCCAACCCCCTTCAATCATGGATGTCTGGTTGAACAGCCCGTCTATCTGGCTTCACAGGCTTCCTGTGCTTGATGTCAATGTTGGTGGCACCAATGGGAATGGTGACAATGTTGCTGTAGCCATAGCTCCTCTATATCTTAGAAATAATTCTTAGGAATGAAATCAAGGTGGTTTTAGATTTTAGTTGTTTATCATTTCTTTTTAGTCAAAAGTTGAAGACTTTTCTCTGAAATGTAGAGTCCAGGTCTTCTTTGATTTCTTGGTAATCACCAATATCTTCAGCTGTTTGTTCCAAAACGTCTGCTGCTGGGGCTTCCATTCAGGATTTGTATGTGCACTCTGACCAAAAATAATAATAAATAAATAAAGACTGTTCATTGTAATCATGTTTTTCATGAGCAGTCATGGTTGTTACATTGCCCAGAGGCTGGCTCTGGGATTTTATTTGGATCACACATCTCTGGTTCAACAGTCTTCCCCGTGTAATCTATGCAGAACACGCTGCGGTGGCGCTCGCCCTGACCGCAAGTTCGTGAGCAGGCAGACCAAGGACCCATCTGCCAGATGGGACACGGTACATCTCCACAAGGCCGGATGTCTGTGGGCTTCAGCTCCCTGTCACATTGGCTGGAAAAGAAGCCGTCGCCGTCTCTGCATTCGACGCTCCTCCTGGTCCACCCAGAGCCACAGCTCTTGGAGCACTCAGACCACTCTCCCAGCACCCAGTCAGAGACATCACTGATCATATGCAAAGACAAGTACAAGCCCTTTTTCTCTTTAGATTTGTTAAACACTGTGTCCTTCGGGATGAAAAAGGTGTATTTGATCTTGGGGGGATTGGCATCCCCTCCTGTGGCCAGGACCTGGATGGTTATGGCTTCCTTCAGCTGCCTGAAGCTCTGGATCCTCTCTAATGTGGTGGAGGAGCCACTGTACTTCAGCACAGCTCCCAGTATGGGAATATCCTGCTCCACTGTGGATACAGAAAAGTTACCATTGAGGATGTAGGCTCCGTTTTCTCGCTTCACAGCCAGGTAGTTCCCATCATGCTTGATTCCTCTGTGGCTCCTCTGCTTGATGTCAATGTTGGTGGCACCGATGGGAATGGTGACAATGTCGCTGTAGCCATAACTAGTAGAGCAAAAAGGAAAAGCATTTAGAGAACGCTCTCATTTGCTAAGTTTATGTTTCATCGTCAGGTGCTGAGAAAGTTTGGTGGCACTTTATAATAACTACACTTTATTTAGCCACATTGAACTATTAATAAAAAGTTAATTAACCTTGAAAACAACATTAATTAAGGATGATTTATACTTAACACATTTATAGCTTGTTACTCATTATGCTTTACCTATAATGACCAATTACTCCCAAAACCAACACACTCAATGTTTATTCCTGAATAAACATTGAATATTAGCTAGTTATTATTTTCTATTTATGGCTAAATAAGGTAAAGTGCTAAATAAGTATAAAGTGCTAGCGAAGGTTTTTTACTTTAGCTGATATATTAACTGTTAGCGAAGTTTTATATCACCCTACCGGAAGCTAAGCTTAGCTAGGTTATCCTGTGATAACATTGATACGCTTCAAACTGCCTTTCTAAAATGAGCGCACAGGGTTATTGCTGTTTCGTTTGATTAGCAGAGTGTTCAGCAGTTGTTCCAACTTTTCTCATTTCTAATGAAGGCAGATTTGAATGTGTCTGTTTGTTGTGGTCTTACATTCCTTTGTTGTAGGAGCCTGTTATCTTTCTGCAGCTGAGCCCAGTTCCTCCACACTCTCCACACTTATCCACCCTCTTGTTAGATCCTATCACCTGGTCACAGCCTGCTTTCACACACTGGCCTTGAACGCACACTGATGTGGTGTCAGGGCCACAGGTTGTCCCGTCAATCACCTGCTGGGGCGTGGAGAGAAATTGCACAGGTATCATTATAGATGTAATGCATCAGCAGCATTCAAATAAAACTACATTTTTATTTTTATTTTTTTTAACTTAGCAATGATACAGGGAAGACATCCAGACAGATAATCTGTGAAAAAATTGAGCAATTCTGCCTCCTCTAACCTGTGAAGGGAGAAATCCACCCCTGTTGCTCATACCCTCCTTCTTGTTCTCTGGATAGTGAGCTTGGCCACCAAACAAACAGTTTCCTTGAACTGTTAGGTGTTTCTAAGCTATTAGCACATTGAGCAAGGAGTACACAAGGTTGACTGACAGCACTAAGGCCCTTTTCCTGGCGCTGAGTGGACATTTCTGACTGAGCAGTGAATTTCTGCAGCTGGACAAAAGGGAGACCAGGGGAGATCAATTTATGTCACAGATTATCTGTTTTATCATCTACTGTCATGAAATAGTTGACAAATATGTAAAAAACACACTTTTATAAAAGTTACATACTGATCTTTAAGGATAGTTTTAACTCCAAGATTTTGTCAGTGAATTCAGGTAAAAAAACAAAAACCATCCAAGCTTAGATCCGATTATAACCCTGACAGTTAAAGGTAGAAACAAGAGCAGCAAACTAATGAAACAGCTACTGAATCAGTAACATTTTTCAGAAGACCCCCAAAATTATTCTAACAGTATGATAAAGAACTTTAGTGCAGACTAATAAAGAATAAATCACTACTTAAAAATATATCTGACAGCAAATAATATAAAAAATATGTTAGCACAATTATTTTTTTAAGCTCAAAAAATCTAACCGAATTAATATTTCACTTATGTTTTGGAGTTCCATGTAGATACTGTACCTTTGATTCAAATACTTTAAACTCACTGCTGCCCCTTGCCCTGCAGAACAGCTTACAGCGGTCTCTGGGGGAAACGCCTGCATACTTTGGGATCCATTGTTTGACATTTCCATTGTAGTCCAGGTAGTGAGGGCTGTTGTATTTCTCACACTGCTCTTCTCTGAAACTTTTACCTACATATGGGAGATAGAACCTTTGCTTCAATGTAGAACTCTTATAATCAGATCACCTCATTATTAGCAAAGATATCACAACATGTCTTTTTTAAATTTATTTTGAACTGCTCTAGAAATGCAGCAGATTGACTTGCAGTAAAGGGTTCAAATGTTGAAAGCTATCAACTCTGAAGTTGGGCGACAGTTTAGAGTTATGGCCAAAAAAATCCTGGATTGTTGTATGAAGTTTCCACTATCTCTTAAAGCAGGGATTTATTTTTTGTTGTTGGGACAATCTGTAATAAATAAAAATTAAAATCAGTTGAAAAGCGGAAGACCAATCATTAGTGCCACATAAAGCTGTTGTTAAGGCCAGAAGAGGTTACTTGGCTCTTTTGATGCCAATGGAACTGTGATACTTTTTGTGTACAAACTTGATATCTTCTAAACTTGACTCTAGTATAAATATAGACTTTCTGTGAACAAATATATGTGCTCCATTACAGTGGTCTGGTACACAAAATTCCAATAAAATACAAACTATGCCTGCGTGTGCCTGTGTGTGTGCATGTGTGTGTAGACTGCAAACTCAAAAGTGTTACATTTCCAGTGTTGGTGTTGGATGTTAAAAATCCAGTGTTAATGCAATGCTTGATTAGTCTAATTCAACAACATGAGTGTTAGTTTCCCTACAGAGATGATATTATTCCAGAGTGTTAAATTTAAGCAACTCTTGTTTAGTGTTGATTCTGAAATCAACACTAAACAGAGTTGCTCCCACAATTGTAACATATCTGTGATGTCACATGTTGGCTCAAGGAGCGGGGACAGCATTAGTGCCTCTTGTTTGGAGCTTATCATAACAAGGTAAGTTTCATGTTAAGATTGTCATCTTTTTGATGATTTTTTTTATGGATGCATTGATTTTCCGTTTGGGCAACAGTATCGAGTCATACACATAGCTCACAAGTAAGTTTATTTGATTTTGGATATTATGGAATATACGACACAAGGGAGCTCAAGTCTAGTCCTTGAGCTCTACCATCCTGCAACTTTCAGATGCTTCCCTGCTCCAATCAATCAATCAATCAATCAATCAATCAATCAAATTTTATTTGTATAGCACATTTCAGCAACAAGGCATTTCAAAGTGCTTTACATCATAAACACAAAGTCATGCAACATAGAATGTAAAAAAAGTACATTGTTAATATTATGTTTCAAATACAGTTCTAAACAGGAAGTCAGGGTTTCCGCTGTTTTACAGTTTTCTGGAAGTTTGTTCCAAATACTTGGTCCATAGATACTGAAAGCTGCTTCTCCTCTTTTGGTTCTGGTTCTGGGGATGCAGAGCAGAACCAGAACCAGAACCTGAGAGTCTGGCAGGTTAATACAACAACAGCAGATCTTTAATGTTTTGTGGTGCTAAACCGTTCAGTGATTTGTAAACTAACAGTATTTTAAAGTCTATTGTTTGAGCTCCAGGGAGCCAGTGGAGGGACTTTAAACTGCTGTTATGTCTCTATCTTCCTGGTTCTAGTGAGAACATGAGCAGCAGCTTCTGGATCAGCTGCAGCTGGAGGATTGATTTGTTGGACAGGCCCGTGAAGACGCTGTTGCAATAATCAATGCGACTAAAGATAAACGCATGAATGAGTTTCTCTAGATCTGGCTGAGACATTAGTCCTCTAATCCTGGAGATGTTCTTCAGGTGATAGAAGGCCGACTTTGTAACTGTCTTTATGTGGCTCTACAGGTTCAGGTCAGAGGTCATCACTACTCCCAGATTTCGGGCTGATCTCTAGTTTTTAGTTGTAATAACTGAAGCTGTGCATTGACTCTAGATCTATAACTCTAGATCTATAGCTCTAGATCTATA
>VMRN01000159.1:87995-98128 GCA_010277015.1 Poeciliopsis turrubarensis | reverse complement strand
TGGAGAAAGTTTTGGCACATCCACACATTTATCTGTTCTAAGCATTTATTCAGTGATTGGATGGGGTCAAAGGTCACCTGGTGACATCGTAATGTAGAGCTGAGTATCATCTGCATAGTTATGGTAGCTGATATTACTTCCTGTTATAACCTGAGCTAGTGGGAGCATATAAATATTGCATAAGAGGGGTCCTAGGATTGAACCTTGGGGTACCCCACATGTGACCTTTGACCTCTTTGATGAGAAGTTTCCAATTGAAACAAAGAAATTCCTGTTCTTTATGTGAGATTCCAACCAGTCGAGTACTGAACCAGAGAGTCCGACCCAACTCTCCAGTCGATTCAGTAATATTTTCAATAACTTTGCTGATGAATGGGAGGTCAGAGGTCAGCCTGTAATTCTGCAGCAGTGATTTGTCCAGATTGCTCTAAGACACCTGAATCAAATGAATGGCTCGTTAGCAGGTCAGTTCAGAGCTGATCTGGTCTGTTGGAATAAGGATGAATCTAAGAGTTGCAAGATGGTTTCTCTTGAGGACTGGACTGGAGCACCTTTGGGAGTATTTTCGTTAGCAGCTACAGCTAGCAAAGCAGGTGTAGCCCAAGGTGTGTGGTGGTTAACTAGTGATGGACAAATGAAACTTCATGAAGTAATGAAGCTTTCCAACCCTTTGCTTTGCAAACAGTTTCATTACTCGATACTTCATTCATCACTCACCAGTGACATCTGCTGGTGAAACCTTGTCATTCAGTTGGATCGCACTTCCAAAAATTAGCAAATGCAAAATTGTCACAAAGTTTTCAGGAAACTCATGTTTAGTAACAGTAGAATCAATTAACTGATGTTTCGTTGTCATATGTTTTAATTATTAAAATGATTTCTATTCTTGGTATATGTTGACCGTTAGTGGTTGTGTTGGGTTTTCTTTTATGTCATATAATGATTTGACAATAAAGACGTTTGATGTTTTAGTGTCTTGGGAGTACAATGCTTGTTGGGGATTTCGCTTTTTCTTGGATTTCTGATCCCTTATATTTCGCTACATGCAGAATATTAGTCTTGCAGCACCATTAAGTATGTTTCTGCTGTGCAAGACTGATATATTTTTGCTGATGTCTCCATCACGGAGACATCGGTGGCTTATTCAGGCATTGGAGAAACATACCTGTTGTACTTTCAACCAGCTTATGTGGCATTTTGGGGAATCTGTCAGCCATTTTAGAGAAGAGGTATGGATTCGTATGACACACAACTTTTTATGAAATGTGTGATGGTGAGAGAGCTCTGGTGGTGGAGCCAGCTGCAAAAATATATTACAACCCTCCTACTACTTCCCGTCATCTTTATCATCTTTTCTGCCGGTTGTAACATCAGGCTATGGATCATGTGACTCGTGATGTGAAAAAATTGGTTTTCATTGGAATTTTTGTGAAATACATCTTTTTGATTTTGCCGAAAAATTACCACATCCTAGCACAAAAATATTTTAGCAAAAAATTGTTTTTTTTTAAATTGCCTTGCTTCCAATAAGTGAATTAATTTTTTTAGCTTTAATTTGCACCATTATATAGTTAACAGAGACACAGCAACTACAAAGTCCTACTATGGACAGAACCACATGTGGTGTGTGTCACATTTGATCCTAACTTGTCTTGAAGAAACTGGAATTTGATCATATAAGTACATTTACATTTGAAATTGCCCCGTTACAACAGAATACTTTAAAGTACTGGTCCACAACCCCCGGGCTGTGGCCCAGTACCGGTCCGTGGACCAATTGGTATCGGGCCACGCAAGAAATAATTAAATATTTCCGTTTTATGTATTATTTGAATCTGGAGGATATTTTATTTCGAAAATTCTTTAACTCGATTCTCTCGGTTATGTCTTCAGTAAGAAACAGATCAGATTTCTTTGGAAAATGTCATTGCAAAGGGGAAAAGAGAAGAGAGAGGAGAATGGATTTATCCCAGTAGGTGATTCCCACATTCCAAGCCCGCTCTGCATGATATGGTGACCGACTCGTTAATGAGGCAATGAAGCTTCAAACTGCTTCACTACCTAGAGACCAGGAACCCTGAGCATAAGCAACACTTCGGGTCTCATTCTCTCTCATTACTCCCAGATGGGGGAAACAATCTCAGGTCTCCATTAGTCGTTATCGTGAGTTAAAATTTCCACAAAAGTAAAATGTTCGTGTTTGTGGCGCATCTGTATCTTCATTTGAAGGAGTATGTAAAGGTTACCATAGTGACCAGAGTCGGAGAGCTTTAGGGCAGTGGTTGAGAAGAGATGAGAGGAGTAGAGCTTGTGAGTTTTCGGTCTGGTTCACACGGCATGATTTAAGGATTGTTGGCCAATTTCCCAAACTTCTGAGACCACACAGCCAATAAAGGTCCAACAGGTTCAATCGGTTCTTGTGTCCAGCCACACGGCAGGAGCAACACACCACACGAGCCGATTCCACTCGCGAACATCCCAATTCCAGAAGAAAGTCCAGTAAAACCCCCAAAATACCATGTTGAATTTAGAATAAACAAACACAATGACGATGTAGAAGCAGTAGTGATAGTTTGTGGATCATTTTAAGCAATAAAAGGCAAAACAAAAAGAAAAGGTGTTGGATAAAAGACGGCGAGAGCAGCCACTCTATCTGCTGCACTATGATTTGGAGGCGAGTTATTATTTAACATTTTTAACTGAATAAGCCCAACCACACATGATAAACATATTGACCCTTATATATAGTAATAAACATTTCCACATATCTCCCCCAATGTCCACCAGACTCTCAGTTGCCATGTCAACTGTTTGGGATTCCTCTCCGTTCTAATGTCACTGCGCTTTCTGATTGGCTATCTGTCACATACAACAGGCTGCAACAATCTGGCCAAGACAATGAATATGTCTGATTTTAGATCGGGCCTATTTAACGGGCATATACCACCACCACACACTGCAGGATGTAGTAAGAGTATCTTAAAGGGAACATCGGGGGGGCTTTACACCTTATCTTATAACCACGGATTCTAAGCTTTGCAATGATGGAAAACACATTGAAATCAAAAACAATAGCTACTATGTTGTAGGGATTAATAACAGTGTATGCCTTCCTGTAAATTTGAAGCATACTAAAAGCCAAATAGACGTGAAAGTTAGCGTTGGGTTGTTGTGCATACCTTTCAGCCCTAAGGATGCGCAACATATATAATTATTTTATTTTAGGTGTTACAGATTCAGTTAGTCAGCACGAGGTGCAGCACCTGTCACTGTATTGCACTCCGTACAGCCACAACCACAGGCTGGTCAAACCTACATCTGCATGCCGGTGAAACGCTATGTATCCTAATAGTGTCCTCAAAACAAAAGTTCTGCAACTCAATCAGGAAAACTAAAAAGCATTTCTGCAGACATGCATTGCATGGCATTGTTTTCTTTCCACTCAATAGCTCTTCTTTTGAATGATCTGGTTTGAAGCCACTTATCTATTGTTATTTTTAACACTGATACACTTTGAGCTCACTTCATGGCAAATAAATGGCCGTTGACATGCTGTACCTTGTGAACCACTAGGGGGCGCGACCACAGTTTGACAAAGACAGTTCTAGAGTAAAGTATCTGACCTTTTTACCTTTTTTTAAGTTAAATTGATATTACCTTCACTGACGTTACAAGGCTCTGTGTTGCAGGACTGGTATCGAACTCTCTGTCCCTCACAGTACTTCCCGCCATTCTGAGGCACAGGATCAGTGCATTGCCTGTAGGAGAACTCCACCCCACCTCCACAGGTTCTGGAACACTGCTGCCATGGTCCCCATAAGCTCCAGCTGCCATCCACAGCCCTCTGCGGTTAAACACAGAGAAAGAAAAGAAGGAGTCACAGTGGTTGGTTTGAGCTCCAAGCCAAAGGCTGTGCAGCCGTAACCACAGTCTGGGCTACTGGGTTTGAAGCTGCACAGTTGTTAGAATGCTCAGACTCAAGGCTAAATTTGTGCTGAAGTGCGGCACGCGCCCCCTGTCTCTGTCTGCCCACATTCTTGCCGCATGTGTCACTCACAGCTAGTAGAGACTGCCCATGTTTCAAGACTTTATGTGGCAACTGAGTGTGTTTTTGTTTGGTGTTGCGGTTTTGGTTTCCTTTCTGGAGGCTTTATAAGTTCAGACCAGCAAATATCCCAGTTGGATCCACACAGAGATGTGTGTATGAATGTCAGAACAATCAAGTTAAAATGGAACAGGGCGATGGAACCATGCAGCACAAACAAAAGTATAAAAGGTACCAAGAATTGTATTTTTCTTTTGCCACTGAGGGGCCCCCTCATTGGAGCTGATTTTTTTTTAGTAATAGTTTCTATGTCATTATACCATTTTATTATGAAGTAATTTGTTTTTACAATAACATATATTTGATAATGTATGTAGAAATCATTATTTTATGGATAAAATGAAAAAAAGGAAAAGAAAATTGCTCTTGGGAGCCCCTGGGGGCCGCAGTAGGTAACATGAGCTGCCATGTAATGAGCAGAGCATCCAAACGTCCAAAGTTCTGGTCAGAAGTTAAGTTAGCATCACAATGTCTCAAACAAGGACTTATCCTTCAGGGAGTAAAGAAAGAGGATGAATAGAAAAAAAGTCAAGATGAAGTTTGTTTTAATGTGCCTTGGTAACGTAATGTAAAAGATTAGTAAAGCTGCTAATGAAAAATTAGCTTTAAAGTGACCTGGAACGGTCCAGTTCAACAGCCCAACATTTTGCTAGGGTCTTTGTGTTTGTATGAAACTGAGTTTAAACTTTGAATGATGGTTTAAATGATTGGCTCTGTACATTTCTGAGGTAATTTGGCTTCAAAACACTGTGTTTGATAAGGTTTGATAACAATAATTAAAACTTCTCAATGCTTGACATTGTCTAGCAAAATGTCTATTCAATGTCTAAACCACATTTAGCTTAGTTCCCCATGGAGGCTTGGGTCGTCGCTGGATCTGCGTCAAAGTTAACTTTAGCGATCAAGCCACAACAGCGAGTACGAAGCAGTTAACGCAGAGGTGCCAGTGGTCTGATTGGTGCGCGCTCCCTATTCAATGCATCCACTATTAAAAACTATAAACCCATCCTTCTTTCAGGAATGATTCTGCCCTGCCAGTGAAATGTTCATCACAGAAGAGACGCTTGCAGTCCGTCCTATTTAAAAACAATAAATAAATGTCAAAAATGTTTTTTTTCTTTTTAATAAAAACAAAAACACACAACATTTAGCCTGGTGGGGGGGGCCATGTAAAGCCTGGCAGCCCGCCAGGCCTATAATACACTGGGGGAAATCCTGGGTTTGGCTCTGGCTAGAGGGGAATTACATTGATGTCAAAGTGTTCCTGAAATGAATTTCTTGTAACATTTTTGGTCTACAGGATCAAAACATTTATGGCAAGTTAGTTCCATTAGTCTTTTTACTTTTCACAATGTAGATTCAGGATTGTTTTTCTAGTTTTATATGTCATATGTTTGTCCTTAACTTGATGCTTGTTAGCACATTAGCTCCACTTTATAACACATTTATACCAAACTAACTTTTAGCCACATAAGAGACATGTTTATTGAGGAGCAGCTGAATAATTAATCATGTCTCTAATTAATTAAATCACAGATTGTTAAATTTAACATGAGTACATTTTAATGTGCATTTTTTGACCTCTTGGAAATATGGCAACGTTCACAGAACAAGCAGCAAAAAAAGAAAAAGTATGAGTTTTTTCAAATGTAAAGTACTGAAATAATTTTTGTTTCACTGAGAATGTGTGGTTACAAAATTTTATGTAACCACACATTCTCAGTGAAACAAAAATTATTTTGTTCTGTATTTAACAAGTCATAACAAAACACATTTGAACAGTCAAATATTTCAGCATTACATTAGGAAAGCAAAAATCATTACACTGTACATGTCAAATCAATTTTTCTTGTTGTAGTTGTACTTCTTTAGTAGCACAAATTTAACCATTTGTGAAGGTGATAATCACATTAGCATACAGTGACCAGTCCCGCCATTTTGGATGTTGAAGTTATGACACAGGGCCTAATGTATCAATTCTCAAATTTTTGCACACTTGTAACTTGCACACTCAAAGCCTTATGTGCACTTTGACTGTGTCCACACTTCGTAGAGGGGCGAAGGGTGCAGCGTGAGGCCAAACAAAAATGTAATGGCGTCGGATTTTAGAGGTTGGATGATTTCTCTTTTGTCTATGGCTAAAGATCACAAGCCATTTCTCAAACTAGCACTTGACTTGTGCGTTTGTTTTGGTTGTATTTGGCCAGAATACCCTTCACGGTAATCTGCTTCTGGCTTCTGGTCTCTGGTCCACTTGACGTTCATATATGGATTTGAACCGCACCAGACAAACTTCTTTCTATAAGTAAGTTTCCATAACTTTAGATAAAAGCAATTTTAACTTCTTCAATGGTTTTTCTGATGTATTTTCTTTGCTGTAAAGCACCTTGCTAAATGAATAATACTGACATCTCCAGTATGTATCAGTACTTAGTGCTTATTTAAAAACTCAACAAGCTTGCCAAAAGAGAGCTGGTGCATATTTCTCAAGATATTGAAAACACAAACAGGACAAGACTTTATTATTTTCTTTAAAATAAAGAAAGTTGACTTTCTTTGTGTCCTTTTTGTTTAATGTTAATTCATTTAGTTAACGGAGTTGTTCTATCACAGCAGCACAGCTATGGATGGCAAGGAAAATAATAGTCTTTTTGCCCTCTAGCGTTGAGCACATGCTCAACCACCCATTGTGTGTTACTTTGACAAGTCCACACTTTAATGTGTGTACTTTACACTCTTTAATGTGTGTAAAGTAAACGGGAAAAAGTGTACATGTAGTACATGTAGCACTGGCAAGACCAATCTTCCCAGGCTGGCCTTGCCCTTCACTATGCAATATAGGACACCATATATTTGTTTCACTGAATATGAAACAATTAAAAAGTGATGTTTTACCTTTGCAAAGGTATTTATTTGAAATCAAACATCACAGTAATGATCATACCAGTGGTTGCATGACTTCCTCTGTCCTCTTGCACGCTCCATGTAGACAGGTCCCATTGGACCTGCAAGGAGTGCCATCGGCCCAGGTCAGGCTGCCGTTCTTGGTGGAACACTGCCCTGTACCGTCCTCTCGGCACCAAAGCTGGCTGCAAATATCGCTGTCTGACGTGTTGGGGCAGTGGACAAACTCCTCCCCAAAAATCTGCTGACACTGTTGGTCCAGGTTGTACACAGTACCAGGCAGCTCTGGTGGGAGGGGAATGGGGCTCTCCGGGACATCCAGGAGGCAGTCTCCTAGGGTTAGAGAACATATCAGCACTGGATTCTATTCAGGCTGGTAGAGATCATCAGCTTTTGCATTGTTGTGGTGGTTGTAAATGTGTTTCTCTCTCCATGTGGTATGACACTATGAGGCAGAAATTCAGGGCAAGTCAAGTCCTGAAATAAATTGTAAGCCTTACAGATACACCTGTAAGGCTTACTACTCAGAATCTGAACTTGCTGACTAATCAAAAAACAAGGCATTTTATCATTCCTCAAATGAAATTTATTACATTTGAGTGAAGGTGATAATCACATTAGCATTTCAGAATGAACACTTCAAGCAACGTGACTTTTTACCAGAGATGTTTTCCATGAGATAAAGAACAGGTTTTTTTCAGCACCAGCTGCTGCATTTGGCTGTTGACGTGGAGAACAGGAAGGAGTCCATGCCATGACTCAGTGGAAAGAAAGGTTCACCGATTGGTCTAGTAAGGACATAAACAATCCAAAACACATGACACAGTAGAGGAGAGGCAGAACTGGAGATGGACTCTCAGTGAAAAAAAGCCTGAGACGCAAAAGGGAGAGAAGAGGATGTGGAAAGCTCGCGCAAGATAAACTGTCACCACAACCTGCAATTTGGGGGGAAGCGGCATATTTAAGCAGGAAAGACATAATTCGTGAGAGCAGAACATTCTGTTTAATATATCCCTGAATCAGCCCCATAAGAAAACCACAGCCAATGTCCAACTTGGCAGGAGTTTTCAGCTCTGAGGCATGAGCCTGAACCACACCATCACTCACCGTGGCCGTTGTCGAAGAACTCAGTGATGTAAAGAGAGCTGCAGGGAGACCACGGCGCCGATTTGTTGAGACTAACAAACAGAGGGGCCATCAGATAATACCCTCCCAGATCTCCGAACAGCTTCTCGCAAGTCTTGGAGTCGTCGTGGGGCATGCTCAGCACATGGCCTGCAGGGGGAAAGTCAGCAAATTATCAAAACAATCTGAAGCCAGTTTTTCTACTTCACTCTGTGGTTTCTCTTGTCCCAGCAGCTTCATCGATTACTTTAAAGCAAGGCTCACCCAGCTCGTGCGCAGCTGTGAAAGCAGCCTGCAGGCCATTGTCCTCGATGACTGAGCAGCTTCTCTTGGGATCGCACATCGTCCCAACATCTGCCACACCCAGCGTGTCACAGCTCTTCTGTCCACAGATGTCCTGCAATGATAAAGAAGAAAATTCAGATCCAGTTGAGGGTACGTAATTAGAAAAACAAGTCCAAATAATTGGGATTGTGTTTACTGCCTCATAAGGAAAATGTTTTCCCCAAACAGTTGTGTTGTTTACGCTCTGTCATCAGTCAATGACCATAGCTTCATGCACCATCTCTTACATTCACACTGTATTCCAAAACCTTTGGTCATATAGTGTACAGCTTTTTAGGCCTTAAACTGAGAAGGCACCAATATGGAAATGTGCTTTTATATCAATATCCCACATTTTCACATCCCTAAAATAATGGACTAAGTCATTTTTGCCAAAAACAAACCACTTAATGCAAAAAAAGACTGAGGCTATTATTTTGAGAAGTTGACAATATTATTTTTCCTCTTATGGCTTATGAACAATATTTTTCTCATCATACATATTATATAAATTTCTCCACACTTCTGATGCCACCTGAAGCACTTACATTGCTTTTCTACTTGAGTTAAGCAGCCCATTTTCTTGTGCTGTGTCATTATTATGACTGTCACATGACCAACACCCCCATAAAAACACGTATACAGTCATCTGCTGTTATTTTCTAAACACAAAAGAACAGTCATTCCTTTCTACATGTTTACTAATTATCTTTGTCTTTTCTGTTACATGAAATGCAGACATTTTGTGTTATGCAGATCCTGTGCTTGACTTCTTGAGTGCATTCAACACCATCCTTCCAGCTCTACCAGTACAGGGCTGCTGTGAATAACTTTGTCACATGGTGTGGGTTGAACCACGTGCAGCTCAAGGTAACAAAGACCAAGGAACCTATGGTGGATCTGAGGAGGAGGATCAGGACACTGGTGACCCCTATTACCATCCAGGGGGTCAGTGTGGACATTGTGCAGAACTATAAATATCTAGGTGTCTACATTAATATTAATAAAAAAAAAACTGGCCTGGGTGGGTCAAGAACACTGATACTGTGTACAGGAAAGGCCAAAGTCTCCTCTACTTTCTGAGGCAGCTGAGGTCATTCAACATCTCCTGGACTTTGCTCAGGATGTTTTGTGCCTCTGTGGTTGCCAGTGCCATCCTGAATGCTGTGGTGTGCTGAGGGAGCAGGCAGAAGGTGGAGGACACCAACAAACTGAACAAACTGATCTGGAAAACCAGTAACGTTGTTGGAGTGGAGCTGGAAGGATCCTGTCCAAGATGGCCTGCAATGAGTCTCATCCATTCCATGACGTGCTGGCTGCATACAGCAACACCTTCAGCCAGAGACTCATTTTGACAAAGTGAACCACAGAAAGTCAGAAAGTCATTTCTGGTTTCTGCTTATATATATATATATATATATATATATACATATATCAGAGAGAGAGAGAAAAAAAGATATGTAGCATCATATATGGTTATATTTATATTTGTATTATTGATCTTCAATAGCAATTTCTCATTTGGGATCAATAAAGTCAATTCTATTTTATTCTATATAATGAAAGGGCTGCAGCCATCAAGGCCTCCCATGATGGCTGCAGCCTCAGGCCCCTGTCTACCCCTATCTTCCATCCATCCATCCATCCATCCATCCATCCATCCATCCATCCATCC
>VMRN01000159.1:75634-87985 GCA_010277015.1 Poeciliopsis turrubarensis | reverse complement strand
TCCATCCATCCATCCATCCATCCATCCATCCATCCATCCATCCATCCATTTTCTTCCGCTTTATCCAGGGTCGGGTCTCGGGGCTAGTAGCTTCAGAAGGGAGGCCCAGACTTCCCTCTCCTCGTGCAATTGTTCCAGCTCCTCAGGGGGAATCTCAAGGTGTTCCCAGGCCAGTCGAAAGACATAGTCCCCCCAGCGTGCCCTGGGTCTTCCCTGGGGTCTCCTCCCGGTGGGACGTTCCCGGAACACCTCACCAGGGAGGCGTCCAGGAGGCATCCTGACCAGATGCCTGAACATCTCAACTGGCCTCAACTGGCTCCTCTCCATGCGGAGGAACAGCAGTTCTACTCTCCTGGGTGACCGAGTTTCTCACCCTATCTCTAAGGGAGAGCCCAGCCACCCTATGGAGGAAACCCAATTTGGCCACTTGTATCCGCAATCTCATTCTTTCGGTCATAACCCAAAGCTCATGACCACAGGTGAGGGTAGGAACGTAGATTGACCAGTAAATCAAGACCTTTGCTTTTTGACTCAGCTTTCTCTTCACCACGATGGACCAGTACAGCGCCCGCTTCACTGCAGACGCTGCGCCAATCCGTCTCTCCCTTTCTCCCTCATTCGTGAACAAGTACTCAAGATACTTCAACTCCTCCACTTGGGGCAGGACATCCACCTCGACCCGGAGAAGCACTCCACCCTTTTCCGGCTCAAGACCACGGCCTTCGATTTGGAGGCACTGATCATCATCCTGGACGCTTCACACTCGGCTGCGAACCGCTCCAGCAAGAGCTGCAGATGACGTCCTGATGAAGCCAACAGGACCACATCATCCGCAAAAAGCAGAGATGCGATCCTAAGGCCACCAAAACGGATCCCCTCAACATCTCGTCTGCACCTAGAAATTCTGTCCATGAAAGTAATGAACAGAATCGGTGACAAACGGCAGCCCTGGCGGAGTCCAACCCTCACCGGAAACGAGCCCAACTTATTGCCGGCAATGTGGACCAGACTCTGATACTGGTCATACAGGGACCTGACAGCCTGTACCAAAAGGCCCAGTACCCCATACTCCCGGAGAACCCCCCAGAGGGCACCCTGAGGGACACGGTCGAACGCCTTCTCCAAGTCCACAAAACACACGTAGACCGGTTGGGTGAACTCCCATGCACCCTTCAAGACCCTGCTGAGGGTGTAGAGCTGGTCCAGTGTTCCACGACCAGGACGAAAACCACCCTGCTCTTCCTGAATCCGAGGTTCAACTATCCAATGGACCCTCCTCTCCAGGAACCCTGAATAGACCTTGCCAGGGAGGCTTAAGAGTGTGACCCCCCTATAATTGGAGCACACTCTCCGGTTCCCCTTTTTAAACAGGGAGACCACCACCCGTCTGCCAATCCAGGGGATCTGCCATGCAGAGTCGTGTCAGCCAACACAACCCTACAACATCCAGAGCCTTAAGAAACTCCGGGCAAATCTCATCCATCCCCGGGACCCGGCCACCGAGGAGCTTTTTAACCACCTCGGTGATCTCGTCCCCAGAGATTGGAGAGCCTGATCCAGAGTCCTCATGCTCAGCTTCCTCAATG
Source organism: Poeciliopsis turrubarensis (assembly GCA_010277015.1). Classification (NCBI taxonomy): domain Eukaryota; kingdom Metazoa; phylum Chordata; class Actinopteri; order Cyprinodontiformes; family Poeciliidae; genus Poeciliopsis; species Poeciliopsis turrubarensis. The sequence goes on along the minus strand of VMRN01000159.1, from coordinate 86,399 downwards.
GATGCCACCTCACCGAAAGTGTCCACCAATGGGTTTGAGGGTTGCCGCCATGACAGGCACCGACAACCTTGCGGCCAGAGCTCTGGTGAGCCGCCTTGACAATGGAGGCACGGAACATGGTCCACTCTAACTCAATGTCTTCCCAGCAGATCCTCACAACATGTTTGGGCCTGCCAGGTCTGACTGGCATCCTCCCCCACCACCAGAGCCAACTCACCACCAGGTAGTGGTCAGTGGACAGCTCCGCACCTCTCTTCACCCGAGTGTTCAAGACATACGGCCACAGATCCGATGAAACAATGACAAAGTCAATCATCGGACTGCGGCCTAGGGTGTCCTGGTGCCAAGTGCACCAGGACACCCTTATGCCTGAACATGGTGTTCGTTGTGGACAATCCACGACGAGCACAGAAGTGCAACAACAGAACACCACTTGAGTTCAGATCGGGGAGAGCACTCCTCCCAACCACGCTCCTCCAGGTCTCACTGTCATTGCCCATGTGAGCATTGAAGTCCCCCAGCAGAACGAGGGAGTCCACAGGAGGGGCACTCTCCAGTGCCCCTTGCCCTCCAATGACTCCAAGAAGGGTGGGTAATCTGAACTGTTCTTTGGCCCATAAGCACAAACAACAGTCAGAACCTGTCCCCCACCCGTAGGCGGAGAGACTACCCTCTTGTCCACCAGGGTAAACCCCAACGTACAGGCGCCGAGATAGGGAGAAACAAGTATGTCCACTCCTGCCTGACGCCTTTCACAGCAGGCAACTCCAGAGTGGAAGTACATCCAGCCCCTCTCAAGGAGACTGGTTCCAGAACCAGAGCCATGCGTCGAGGTGAGACCAACTATTTCTAGCCGGAACCTCTCTGCCTCACACACTAGCTCCGGCTCCTTTCCCACCAGAGAGGTGACATTCCACATCCCAAGAGCCAGCTTCTGCAACCGAGGATCGGACCGTCAGGGCCTCCCCCATCGGCCGCCACCCATCACACACTGCACCCGACCCCTTTGGCCCCTCTCACAGGTGGTGGGTCCATGGGAGGGGGGACCTATGTTTCCTCTTCGGGCCAAGCCCGACCGGGCTCCATGGGTAAAAGACCGGCCACCAGGCGCTCGACATTGTGCCCCCCATCCAGGACTGGCTCCAGAGTGTGGCTCCGGTGACCCACGTCCGGACGAGGGAACACCAAGTCCTAAGTTATTTCTTGTCATAGAGGTCTTTGGGCTACACTTTGTTTGGTCTGTCACCTAGGACCTGTCTGCCTTGGGTGACCCTACCAGGGACATGAAGCCCCCAGACAGCAAAGCTCCTAGGATCATTGGGGCACTCCCACCCCTCCACCATGATAAGGTGGCAGCCCAAGGAGAGGTACCCCTGTCTTACGTTGCTCATTTGTCTTTTTTGTTCTACTGAAACAAATTTGTTATGCATCTGTATAATGACAATAAAGGCTGATTCTGATTCTGCAGGAAGCTGAATGACCAATCTGTCAAAATGAAGAGAGAAAAGGCAGAAACATTCAGCCCAGAGAACATCACCACTGTGAAGTAAGATGGTGGCAGTATCATGCTCTGTGGGCACTGTTCTTTGCTATTTGAAGAATTGACTCAATTCTCAAACTAATTTAGCATAAAAAAACAATATGAGGAAATAGGTCTTACAAAAGTATTCACACCTCTTTATCTTTTCTATATTTTGTCCTTTTACAACCAGAAACATAAGTATATTTCATTGAAATTTAATATGAAAGACCAACACAAAGTGATGTACTATTGTAAAGTAAAAAGAAAATTGTACACAATTCAGAAATTGTTTTTACAAACAAACTTAAAAATGTGATGTGTAGTAATATTCACCCCTCTGAGTGAATACTTTGCTGTAACTGGGCCCTGCCCATAGCAATGCATAAGGAGAGCAGTGACTGACTTGTGAAGACAGTGCATTAGCATTAGCGCAAACATTATTCAACAACACAATCCCCTCATCAACTTGTCTGATAGATATATTGCATCCTGGTCATCCTTTTGTAACTCCTCATGACTCAGACGAGGCAGATGTATTGACTACAGAGGATTAAATAATATAACAGTTAAGAATAAGTATCCTCTACCCCTGTTATCTTCCACCTTTGAGCCACTTCATGGAGCCACAGATTTTTCCAAACTTGACCTAAGAAATGCTTACCATTTACTCCGCATCAGAGAGGGAGATGAATGGAAGACTGCATTTAAGATGCCAATAGGCCATTTTAAATATTTGGTAATGCCTTTTGGATTGTCTAATGGCCCAGCCTTTTTTCAGGCTCTAGTGAATGATGTGCTAAGAGACTTTCTAAATGTGTTTGTGTTTGTTTACCTGGATGACAATCTCATCTACTCCAAGTCATTAGAGGAACACAAGAATCACATCCGTCAGGTCCTGCAATGCCTCCTAGAGAACAAACTATACTTTAAAGGAGAGAAATGTGAGTTCCTCCAGTCATCCGTGTCATTTCTTGGATTCATCCTTGAGAGCTGAAAGGTAAGACCTACAGAGAAAAAAATCCGGGTGGTTCTAGAATCGCCAACCCCTCAAACTCGTAAACAGTTGCAGCCTCCAACAGTTTGCCAATTTCTACCGTCGTTTTATTCGTAACTACAGTCAGACCGCCTTACCGCTGACCGCTCTCACCTCTACCAAGTGTAACACTCACAATGTGTTTACAGTTAAAATAACAACAATAGGACCAATGCTAGGTTCGGCTGCTGGAGTAGAAAATGTGTAGATGTATAAATGAACACAGACTAGAAGAGTAAGTTTAACTGCCGGCTTATTATTTGTTGAGAGAGAGAAAAAAAAAACAATATTATAACAAACAATTGACATACAATGACATAAATTCAAATTCAAAATAGTTCCCTGTTCTTCCAGAATAATTTATTTAATCCCTGTTTGAATTTTTTAAACCTAATGTTAGGTTTTAAAGGATACTATCTATTTAAACCTAGGTTATAGTTCTATTTTAGTTCAAGTTAAGACTGTTAATCTAATTTATGTTAATATCTTAAAATTTATTTTAGTCGTTCAGTTCCTTTTAAGAAATTATGGTTATTTTAATCTCCTATTTTTAACTATTTCTGGTTTCTATTATGACCCAACAGAAAATTTTACATTCCACACCAACAATGTAAATGAATGCAATTCAAAACAAGAAAGAAAATAAAACACAATAGAACAATCCAGTAAAAAAAACTGAATAACTTGTGCTTCAACCAAAGTCTTTCTCTATGATGATCCTGAAGGGATTATTTCCGGTTCTCTGAATCCGCTTTTTCTTAGCAGGAAACATGGGCAGATCAGACCAGTCTGGATGATTCGAAGTGTCCAGCAGAGGGCGCAGCTCCTGCTAGACGACAGTTACAGGGCTCCTGGGTTAACGGCTCGCCATCTCGTTTCTCGTTTGCAGAATCCAATTCAGCAATCGGCTCCGAATTTCCCGGTCCGGCTTCAGTGGAACTTTAAAAAAGCCAAGTCCAGTAGACAACACTCCGAATGTAGTCAATAAAAGAATTTCAAGAGCTCCTCCTTCAAAAATGAGGGAAAAGTTCCCAACGGCAGGAAGCCTTACTAATCGGCGGTTTTCTTCCAGCACAATTCTTCGCTCCTTCGTTCTCTCTGTTCTTCTTTGCTCTTTCCCCTTCTTCTTCTAGCCAGAGAACATATCCGATTGGCTGGAGCTAGTCACCTGGACTACACATCAATGTGACCCTTCAGAATAAGAGATTTCTTTTCTCACACCTGACCGTTTCAACCGCTGACAAAATAAACATGTTTCACACAGTTTCAGACCAAACAAAATATCATATATGAATTACACTATCTGTAATTATCTTTTTTTAATTTATTTATTTGAAACTATTTTAAACCCTATTTATTCTGTATTTAATTCCTATTTATGCATTTTATAGCTATTTATCATGAAAAGGCTTTTATTTAAGAGAAGACTATTTTAATCTGGGTTACACAAGCACCAGTTTACATGGAACCCAGAGGCAGACGCTGCATTCACTCAGCTCAAGAACTTGTTTGCCAACGCACCCATTCTTATTCAGCCAGATCCATCCAAACAATTCATTGTTGAAGTCGACGCCTCAGATACTGGAGTTAGCGCAGTTCTGAACCAGATCTCTTCCAAAGACAATAAGACTCACCCCTGTGCCTTCTTTTCCCGCAGATTGTCACCCGCTGAACTCAACTACGACGTGGGAGACCGGGAACTATTGGCCATAGAGTTGGCCCTGGAGGAGTGGAGGCATTGGCTGGAGGGAGCAGAGCGTCCAGTAGTTGTTTGGACCGATCACAAAAATCTTTCGTATCTGCAATCAGCCAAGAGGCTTAACCCCCGTCAGTCTTGTTGGTCTCTGTTCTTCTCCAAGTTTAATCTCTCCATATCATACCGTCCCGGATCCCGAAACATCAAACCCGATGCCTTGTTCCGACTCCACTCACCAGAAGATTCTGAAAAGGTTCCAGCCACAATTCTGCCCCCCCAGGCTGTACTGTTGCAGCGATGACCTGGGAGATCAAAGATCTCATCAAACAAGCTCAACTGACCGAAAATCCCCCTGACTCATGCCCTCCTAACAGGATCTATGTTCTCACCTCTATCCGAACCCGTTTCCTGCAATGGATTCACGCCTCCAAATTCTCAGCTCACCCTTGTGAGCCGAACAATCGCTCTTATCAACCGCAAATTCTGGTGGCCATCTATTCACAAAGACGCTAAGGACTATGTCTCAGGCTGTACCGTCTGTTCTCGCAACAAAGCATCTCACCAACCTCCAGCTGGTCTACTCCAAACTCTACCCATTCCCAAACAACCTTGGTCCCACATCTCCATAGACTTTGTTACAGGATTACCACCGTCAAAAGGTGTGACCACCATTCTAACCATCATTGACCGTTTTTCCAAAGCATCCCATTTTGTTCCTCTCTGTAAGCTTCCCACAGTATTTCAAACCTCCCAGCTTCTCATCAAGCATGTGTTCCGTTTACACGGCATCCCCCCGGAGATTTTACCGGATCGAGAACCCCAGTTCATTTCCCAGGTTTGGAAAAAATTTTGTACTGCACTAAACACCAAAGTCACATTCACCTCCAGTTTTCATCCCCAGACCAATGGCCAAACAGAAATACATAACCAGGATTTAGAAACCACACTCCGCTGCCTCACATCATCCAATCCATCAGACTGGTGCCAATTTCTTTCCTGGGTAGAGTACGCCATTAATAGCCATACCTCAGCCGTAACCGGTTTCTCTCCTTTCGAAGCCTCTATAGGTTATCAGCCTCCGTTGCTTCCATCCGATGAAAAGGATATCTTAGTTACCTCAGTTCGCCATCATATTCATCACTGCCAAAACATTTGGAGATCCACTGTCCATAATCTCAATAACACAGCCGGACAAAACAAACAACAGGCAGATTGGAAGAGAGTTCCTGACCCCTTCTACACTCCCGGCCAGAAGGTGTGGTTGTCATCCCAAGATATCCCTTTGAAATCCATGTCCCATAAGCTTCTCCCCATTACATTGGCCCCTTCAAGATCTAATCCATTATAAACCCCTCCGCTGTTCGCCTTTGTTTGCCAGCCTCTCTCCGTGTCCCTCCCACTTTCCATGTTTCCCAAATAAAACCGGTCCAAACCAGTTCGCTCTGCCCTCCTTCCGAGCCCCCCCAAAACGTTGATGGCCATTCAGCCTACTCAGTCTGCCGGATCGTGGACTCCTGTCAGCGAGGTCATGGATGGCAGTACCTCGTCGATTGGGAGAGCTACGAGTGTTTTATGAGGGGGAAACACGGCTTTACCAGACAGTGGCGGAGGCAACGAGGGATATGAGGGAGCGAGGTCCCCCTGGTCAAACCAAAGGAGAGTCTGGCCGAACAACTCTCCCGCACCGCTTGGAAGAAGGTTGGCTCGAAACAACAGATGCCAGGAGAGGAGCGAGAGATGAACATCAGAGAAAGACTGAGGGAGTTCAGAAGGGAAACTAGTTCTCTTCAGGAGGAGCTCTGAAGAGATGCAATAATGATTGGTAAGCTAAATAAATACTGAGTAATCAATAGGATTTAAACTATAAAGACAATATTAGCTAGTTCATTGCACTATATTTTGGACATTATCGTGGTGTTATTGAATATATTCCCTTACCTAAACGATAAAAAAAAAAATAAAAAATTACCGAGGAGGAGTGCGCACAAAATGGACAGAAACAGTTTCAACTTTGTTGGGGGTCCTCCCCTCCTTTCCAAGGGAGGTCATCCCCCAGGGCTAGACAGTTTTCCTAGCCTCGTTCAGGGTCTTTCCTTCAGGACCCCAACCTTGGAATCTCAAGTTTGTACTCTTTTCTTTATGGTTAAGTTATTGTTTACATTTGCTCGAGGGTGGATTGGTTAGGATTTGCTATCAGACATCTAAAAATGATCAACAAGACAATCAAACATGGCTAACAATAAGATAAATATAATTACTCTTAATGTTAATGGTCTACTCAACCCAATTAAACAAAGTAAAATCCTATCAAAAATGAAGAAGGAACATGCTCACATAGTGTTCTTACAAGAAACCCAACTTAATAAAAGTGAACATGAAAAACTAAGAAGAATGGGATTCAACCAATTGTTCTGTTCTTCATACAAATCAGGACATAGAAGGGGAGTAGCTACTCTTATCTCAAACAAGATACATTTAGAAAAATTATACGAACTGGTGGATCGGGAAGGCAGGTTTGTGCTTGTGAGAGGTAACGTAGGGAGAAACCTGTTGCACTATTTAACACATATGCTCCTCCGGGGAGTGATATTGATTTTTTTCAAGAAAATAACCAATATATTGGTAAAAGAAACACAAGGTATTCTGATTTGTGGAGGAGACTTAAACATTCGCTTGCAACCAAAGATGGATTCTTCTAGGGAGAAAGCCTATCAGAAAGAACAATACAAAAAAATAGATATACTTTTGAAGGAAGTTGGCCTGATAGACATATGGAGAAACTTTTACCCCAGTAAAAAGGATTATACACACTACTCAGCCACTCATTCAGTATACACAAGAATTGATTATTTTTTGACATTTACAAAAGAACAATAGATGTGAGTGACCACTCACCTGTATATTTAACAGTAGACCTTGGCCTACAAAAGAGAAATAATATATGGAAACTAAATTCAGGGTTGCTAAATAACCAGTGGTTTAAAAAGGAAATACGGAAGGCCATTAGATCTTTCTTAGATTTCAATGACGATGGAGAAGTATCCCCTCCGATATTATGGGACACTCTTAAAGCAGTTCTGAGGGAAAAAATTATAACAATGTCATCACACCTAAAAAAACTATGAAATAAAAGATCAGAGGAATTACATAAAAAATTGGAAGATCTAGAACAAAAACACAAACAAAAGAGTACACCAGACATGCTGGAAGATTTAAAAAAAAAAAAATTAGAAATGAAATAAACGATATGACAACACAGGAAATTATGAAAAACCTCATGTTTCTTAAACAAAGACACTATGAAGGCGGATCAAAATCTATGAGGGTACTAGCATGGAAACTAAAGAAGAAAACAGCAGAAAATACAATCCATAGAATCAGAAACCCCAAATCAAAATTACTAAAGAACAAATTAATGACATCCAAGAAGCATTCGAAATGTTTTACAAAACCTTATATTCAAAAATATCTGGAGGAACTATAGAACAAATTGATAAATATTTGAACTCACTTGAGCTGCCTGTTATGAATGAGGAACAGAATAGAAAAATGACATCAGACATTACAGAAAAAGAATTAAAAAACACAATAAGTAGATTAAAACCATGTAAATCGCCTGGGTCAGATGGATATACGGCGGAATTTTATAAGGAATTTCAGAAGGAGCTGATTCCAATCCTTCTCCCTTCACTAAATTGGACTCTGAAAAAAGCTCAACCACCACCGAGCTGGATGGAGGCCATCATCTCAGTAATACATAAAGAAGGTAAAGCTGGTAACTGGATTGTGGATCATACCGACCAATATCTGTTTAAAATACTGATTATCGGCTTTTTACTTCTATAATGGCCAGACGATTGGAAGAATTTCTCCCTTCCATAATAAATAACGATCAAACTGGTTTCATACCACAACGTCAAACACAACATAATATAAGAAGGACATTACATGTTATGGATCACATACAAAAAAGTAAACTGGAAGCCATTGTTATCAGTATAGATGCAGAAAAAGCATTTGATTCAGTGGACTGGAAGTTTCTCTTCAGGGTTTTACATAGATTTGGACTACATAATACAGTAATAAAAACATACAATGAACCCACAGCGAGAATTAAAGTTAATGGACATTTATCAGACAGAATTACTTTAGAAAGAGGATCAAGACAAGGGTGTGCGTGGTCACCGTTACTTTTTGCATTATATTTAGAGCCATTAGCCCAATCAATACGACAACATAAGGATATCAAAGGAATAATTATCAAAGGAATAGAACATAAACTGGCATGTTATGCTGATGATATATTACTTTATGTGGAACAACCGACCCACTCTCTCCCAGTTTTGATGCAATTATTAAAACAATTTGGTCAATTATCAGGATACAAAATTAATATTAACAAAACTCAGTTGCTGTCTTACAATTATACTCCAACTCAGGAAATTCAAAACAGATACCCCTTAGCTTGGCACACTGACCATTTTAAATATTTAGGCATTACTATATCAAAGGACGTTGGAAAACTATTCGAATATAATTATGTTCCCATACAGAAAAGAGTTAAAGAAGATATTACAAGATGGAATCTTACTCCTTCTCCAAGTCTCAGCTCAAGGATTAATTCGATTAAGATGAACATACTGCCCAGACTCTTGTATTTATTCCAAACTTTGCCAATTGAAATAAACCAAAAAGTTTTCAATGAATGGGACAAATTATTATCAAGGTATATTTGGCAAGGCAAAAGACCAAGAATTGGATATAAAGTTTTACAACTGGAAAAGAAAATGGGAGGTTGGGGATTACCTTCCCTTAGAGATTATTACTTAGCAGCGCAATCAAGAACACTGATATACTGTTGCGACCCAACATATAAGGCTCAATGGAAAACCATTGAAACAAAGGCGACACCTATCCCTGTACAGGCAATTCTAGCTGATGCAAATCTACAAACTTTCATAAATGATATAGATAACCAGTGGATGAAAACAACCCTTACAGCATGGAAAACTATTGTTAAAGAAAATGCACTAGGAAATGACTTAGCAATCATAAAATGGGTTGCATATGACTCAGACTTCACACCCAATAAACTAGACAGTAGGTTTAAGGACTGGACATCCAGGGGAATTACTGCTCTATGCACATTAATGAACAACTACATCTTAAATGACTTTGAAACAGTTAAGAGAAAATATTCTTTGGAGAAACAGGACTTTTATCGATATTTACAAATAAGAAATTTTGTTAACTTAAAACTTAAACCAATTACTGACAAGAATGTAAACTTAATGGAAATCTTTATTAACACCTATAGATCAAAAATTAAAGGGAAAATTATCTCGCTTATCTATAAAAACCTAATAGATTTTTTAAAAAATTCAACTTTACATATGAAAGCAAGATGGGAAAGAGAGGGCAGTTTAACAATAACAGAGGAGGAATGGACAACAATGTGGAGATATCAATGGACATATAATAAACCACTGCAATGGCAAGAATTTGGATGGAAGAATCCGGTAAGATTCTTTATTACACCGGCCCAGAAATGCCACTATGATGGGAATCCTCCTGTATGCTGGAGAAAATGCAGAAATCAAAACGCAAACCATTATCACATCTTCTGGGACTGCCCAATTATAAAAGAATATTGGAAAGAGATTAATAAGGCCTTGCAAGATATTTTGCAAGATATTTTGCAAGATATTTTTAAGCAGGACATTCCCTTGGAGTTCAAGTTTATGTATTTTGGAATAATTCCTCAAGAAATCACAAAAAGAAGCAAATATTTGATGACTATATTATCAACAGCAAGTAAGAAAAACATTACAAAAAAATGGCTATCACACGATAAACCTACTTTAAATGATTGGATTGACATAACATTTAATACATATAAAATGGAAAAAATATCAGCTTCTCTCAATCACAAGACTGAACATTTTGATCACTGGATTTCAGATGTGGGTGAACTATGTACAGCCTAAAAGACCTGATTTTATCTTCAAAGACCAGACCTGTTGGCCTGTTGAACGTCCTTCACAATCCGCCCTCCAACGATAGCCATACTTCGCAGTTAATTTATATTCTTTTGTTTTTTGTTTTTTTTCTTTTTTTCCTCAATTTCTCTTTTTACTCTTGTTTTCTTTGTAATCACTTTAAAATCATTCTCAGGGTAGTGCAGTTACATTTCTGATGTTACTGTTATGAGCAATGGTTTACTTATGCATCTTATTTCAAATGTTGAAGTTCATTTGGAGATGTAAATGCCTACTGTGATGTAGATGATACTTTCTTGGGAAACAATAAAGATATAATTAAAAAAAAAAAAAAACAATCCTGGACGGACTGATTAGTGTGAACAGATGTTCAATATTATGTTATTTTAACCTATTTATTGATATTTTAACAATTGAATTGGTTTTTATCAATTCGATCCGGCCCCAGATGGAAATGAGTCGGATGCTCCTGATATACGGGATGAAAACAATGAATCAGGAATTATTCTTGTTGT
>VMRN01000159.1:55185-65634 GCA_010277015.1 Poeciliopsis turrubarensis | reverse complement strand
ACACAACGCAGAGCTGATGAAAGGCCATTATAATTACAAAGGTTACACACACACTACAGGATGATTGGTTACGATTGTCGCAAGTGACAATTTTAGAACTCAGAACGTTCTAAGACTGTCTTCAGAACAAAATCGGGGCAAAAAAATTGTGTAGTGTGTACTGGTCTTAAGGTGAAGAACAATAGGTGCCAACCATGCAATGCATGGAGGCAGTGACTGCTCTCCTTATGCATTACTATGGGCAGACCCCAATAAGAAGTAATTCAAACTAAATTAAATTATACTTGCCAGTATCCATTTGGATTGTGGGAAATGAAGGAATTTGTCACACAAGAAAGGTAAGTAATCAGTAAACCTCCCAGATAAAGTATCTGAGATCCTTTATTTTTCTATGTTGAGGTCAGAGCTAGTAACCCAATGATTCAGCAACAAAAAAAAGAGATTGGACAATAATGGCATCCATGTGAGTTTCAATGCAGAAACAGCTACTGAAGAAGAAAGAGCACAAAGTTTACATTACGCACATTATTAAATGGCCAAACTAATCCCATGAGTAACAGTGATTGGGTTAAATCAGTTATTTACCTTTGGGTAAATATTCTGTTGACTGAAAAGAACTATCTGGAAAGCATAAGTCCTGCTACAAGTGTCATGGGTATTAGAAAATGAACCTCAGACTGACTCTAAATGGTGCTATGCTCTGTTTAGTCCATTTTAACCAAACTCTGGTTTGTTGGCCTAGAAAGTCCAGTTCATTTGTACAGGTGTGAATATGCAATTGAACTCTGGTACAAACAGAAAAAAATGAACTCTGGTCAAACCTCAATATGGGTACAGTTGAAGTGAACTATGGTGTAATTTGAATGCCTGTTTATACCAAGCAAACTGAAGACCACTCCAAAAGCAGGAAGGTCATTCTGGGTAAATACAACCAAAATGTGCTTGTGTAGAAAACTGAAAGATATTTAAATTAATAAAAATAAATAAACAAAAAAATTGAAGCCACAAATAAAATGAATTATGAAGTCTCGGTAAACAAAATCATCCTTCAAAAAAGGATAGTTGAGACCAAATATCCAGTTTTTGAGAGAAAAGAGAAAAAATCATGAATCATGCAAATAGACAATTTTAATTTATTATGCTGTTAATCCATTTATTACTTATTGTGAAAGACATATATGCTAGTGAGCGAAATGGCTTGTAGTCTTTAGCCAAAGACAAAAGAGAAATCCTACAACCTTTGAAATCTCATGCCACTCCACTTTTGTTTCCATTTTGTGAAGAAGAAAGTTGTGCTCAGTGTCTTCTTAAGTTTTCCTGTTATTTCCTTCAGTGGTTCTTGGTGCAGCACCACCACAAGTGAGGGGGGAACCATTTCTTCAAATGGTTTCTATTGTTTATCACAGTGCAGTCTGGAAGAGAACTGCAGCAGCTGAAAATGGAACAAATGTTGGAATTTCGGTCCTCAAAGAACCAAGTCTAGGCATGAAAATACCCGAATTTCAAACTGTTAAGTGGACAAATTATTATGTGAAAGACGCTAGACCTCCTTTGAATGAGCCAAAAAATGATTAGAGTGTCAAAGTCCAAGATTGAAATCTAATTTAACTTTAACTGATGCCAGTTGGGGCTGTACGGTGGTGCAGTTGGTAGCACTGTTGCCTTGCAGCAAGAAGGTTCTCGGTTCGATTCCCGGCCCACGGTCTTTCTGCATGTGTGGGTTCTCTCTGGATTCTCCGGCTTCCTCCCTCAGTCCAAAAACATGGTCTCTCTAAATTCTCCCTTGGTGTGAGTGTGTGTGTATGTTTGTTTGTCTCTGTGTTGCTCTGCGACTGACTGGTGACCTGTCCAGGGTGACCCCCGCCTCTCGCCCAGAACACAGCTGGAGAGGCACCAGCAACTCCCGACCCCGTTAGGGAGAAGGGTGATCAGAAAATGGATGGATGATGGCAGTTGTTGCCATCATCACAAGCATTAGTTTTACAGAAAATTAAGCACTTTCTACAAGTTGGTCTGGATATCTGCTACAAGCAGTTGCTAATCGCAATGTGTTGGACAACATTACTAATCACTCTGTTATGACATAACCTGACCGCTAGGCTTAAAGCTATTCCAGAAAGCTTTTCCCCTGAGTGCAGCTGAGACTTTTTCATACATCCACAAGCAGATCTTAGCTCAGTGATTGACTGTAAAACTCTTTATCTTTTACTCTCATGATACCTCACCTCTACTTTCTGATGCCTGGCACACAGTATGCAGCAGATCCATCTGGATTAAATCAGTCCATCATATTTCACTAAAAGAACAGCATAAGGTAAAACCCTGAGCTCATCACAAGCACACAGCAGAGCAGCGGTCCACCCCTCACCTCTCTGGTGAACAGCATCGCCGTGTCATAGTGCTCAGGATGCCTCTGGCTCGGTGGGTTGAAAAGCTGCTGCCAGGAGCAGAAGTTGCGCAGAGCTACACCTCCGTTGCTGGACAGCTCCGGTCCAGCCTCCTCATCCTCCACCACCAACATCTTCACCACCACTATGTTCACTGAGTTCTTGATGCTGGGGTGCTTGTACAGTTGGGCCACCATGGACATGAGGGTGAGGATGTAGTGCTGCAGAGAAAAGCAAAACAAGATGATTCTTAGTAAAACTATAATGTTGCGTTTCAGACTGTTTTCGAGGTAAACAATGTTTTTGACACAATCTCTTGCTTGCTAGTTATGCCTTATAAGTCATTATTTAGTAGACAGGTAATCTGCATGGTCTCTGCTGTGCTGCAGCTGGTTCCTGTTCCAGAGCAGGCTCTGTTCTATTTTATCACAGATTATATTTCTCCAACTGTATCATCATGACGGAGAAAAAGTTTTAAAAAATATGCAAAAAAGACATTTTTATAAAAGTTGGACACTGCAGTTTTAATGCCAAATGCATAAAGATACAGGTTAATAACCATCTCCTTAAAGCAAAGGTAGTAATAATTATTATTTCATAGATCATTCTAATATTATAAAGTCATAGCCTGGTTTTCTGCTTCTAATGGGAACAAAACATCTTGGTCTAAAGTCAGTTAGAAACTAAAGTCAGAGGCATGTGGAAAAATCAGACACTGATTAACATCCTCATGACCAGGCCTGGGATGACCAGGCCTGGGATGACCAGGCGTGGTCATCCCACGCCTGGAACAGGTTTTCAGACACTGGAGGTCAAATTATTTGCTTGCTGACTGGGAGTGTGGAAGAGAAACAGCTGGAAAACATGCCATGATGTGGCTGACAGCACCTTTCAGTCCCACATAGAAAGATTTCTATATCTGCATGAACAGCTTCAGGAGAGTCTCTGGTGTAAGATTTAGTTAATCTGATCCTGGTTGTATGGAGGCTTAAGATGGCTTGGCAGCCATGGACAGGGCTAAATGCTAACAGACAGAGCTCTCCGAGGTTTAAGACAATCTGCTGATTTTGTTTTGCTTAAAGGCAGCAGAGCCAGGATGCTCACATTACATCATCCTTTTGATCTTTTTCACATTCTACCACTTGAACTTCAGTGTGTTTTATTAAGATTTTATGTTGCAGTTCAATACAAAGCAGCTTGTAATTGTGAAGTGGAAGAAAAGTGCTGTAAAACCCCTTTTTATCTTTTACTAACTGAAAAACATGAAACATTTTACTCTTCTTCATTTACACTGATGCCTCTAGTAAATACAGCCAACATGTGTGTCACTTAATTTCATATGTACTGTATGTGCACAGTGTAAAACATTTGAAGGTGGTTTAACTTCAAAATAAAAGTCCACCTGCTGCCTTGAAAATGCAATTTAAGGCAACAAGAAAACTGTATGGGTTTTAACTCAGAAAATAAAGTTCATGAAGTTGATTTAACAACAAGAGTCAAGTTGTCTAAACATTGTTTCTTAAATTAATTAATTTTGAGTTGTGAATTTTAACTTAATAATAATAATAATTTGGTTTAAATTGCATTATTATCATTTGTACTCACAATATCAAGTTACAATAGCTACGTATTTTACTTTAGAATAACTAAAATGTTTATTTTGAATTGGTTGAACGAAATTTCTGAATTTTATTAAACACCACAATGAATTCTGCTCATAAATGATTAGTGTGAACAGAATATTATCCTCAAGCTTTGCAAACTGTCAGCTGCATTAAAATAAACATTTGCCTTAATGACACACCAGAGTCAGAGCAATGTAAAAACTTCCATCTGCGCAGCGGTAGGCTACAGAGCTCTATCATAGGCCAGATTTTTCTACTAGACTGTATATACTGAGCATTCATTATTCGGATTAAACCATGTGCATGCATTAGAAAATTACAGTCAGTATTGTGACCGAAATCAAATTGAGAATCTGTGTTGCATCCAACTTGACTGAGCTTCAGGAGTTTTGATAAGAAAAGTGGAGAAAAGTCTGAGCTTGTGGCACAGCTCAGTGGTTGGTGTTGAGACGTTCTCACCTGGATGAAGCAAGCTGTACATAAATCAGATTGGAAACTCTGTGAACTTTGGATTAAGCGATGGATATTCCTGCTTTCAACAGAGACAGAATAACGCTGAAGGTTCTCCAGTGAGGACAAAGCTGCTCAATGTGCAAACAGAGCTCCTTCATAAGCTCAGCCCATCCCCCGAGCTCCTGATACCTAAATATAGCCAACATGTTTTATTTCACTTCATATCACAAACAAGACACTATGTACTGCAAATATCCAATTACTAGACCAACTATTGTATGCTGCTCTGTCACATTGACTTAAATATTATGTAATGTGAAGTTCAAGGTGTGTCAAAAACCTTTACAAAGAACTTGTTCTTCATTGTACATATTGGCTTTAACCAGTTTCTGATGCTCTGAAAAGAAAATGGCAATCAATAAATCTTGCAAACCCCATGAATCTTTTGGGATGATGGCGAAGCAATGTGTGACAAAGCTTAAAGGAATGTGCTCCAGCATTTTTTGCATTTTTGTTGCCTGACTCCTTCTCTCAGCCTGTGGAGATCAGCAGCCCAACGGTTTCCTCTCAGCCTCGCTCTGCGCCAAAAGCACGTTCGATGAAGCAGCCGAAGAAAACAAACCGATGCCTCGTGTATTTTCTTCCAGCATTGAATTCAGGCTCAACAGATAGGTTGGGGGAACTAAGGCGATGAGCAGTGGCAGGAAAGTTAGTGAGATATTTGACGAAAGTGAGGTTTTGCCACCACAGTAATATTTGCAGGTTGTGACATCAGTTTGAGACAGTAACTGGTGTTTTCTCAGTTTAGTGGAATTGTGAAAGACACCATATTGATTAATAATCCTTGAAGTCAGAATTGTTCTGCTTTTTTTAAATATTCTAAGCAGAATGCCACCGTCTTACTATCCTAGACTTTGACAAGCTTCTAGCAGACATTCCTCAAGCCTGGATGAAACCAGATGTGACTATTGGTTTTTGGGGGAGGCTGTTTTTCAGAACAGCCTGTCGTTGAAAAGAGGAGCTTCTCAAAACAATAATCATTTTAAGGCTATACTGAAACCCAATTTCTTTCCATTTAAGCTGAGGTTGAGCAGGATGTCTTGGTTTTCATCACATAGTTAATTTGGTTTCTTTATTTTGTTGTTAACTTAGGTTCTTATGATCCCTTAAAGTTTGCTGTATTGTTACTGGAGCCTCTTATACATTGTAAAGCAGATTGATCAACTATGCTGTTAAAATGGGGTTGGATCTTTCGGGAAAGCGCAATCTAAAAGCAGGAGTTGTCAGTGAAAGAGATCTCACGTCTCCTGACCTTTATTTCATCTCCATAGAAGTGGGTCATGGTCGAGTCGGCTACCGCCAGGGTTTCTATGAAGCGTGGCTCTGAAACGAAGCGTCTCCGGCGAGCTTCCCTGCCTGCATCACTGCCTCCATGCGTAAAACTTTCCGCTCCGAGCGTTCCCGCTGCGCCATGAAGCAGGAGGGGAACTCCGCGGTTCTCGGCGAGGATCCTCCTCCTGATCACATGCAGCTGCTCGGCAGAGTCCGGCCGCTGGCCGCTGTGGAATTTGGGCTCGATCAGATACTCCTTCCCTTCCGTGATGAAGGAACCGAAGATGCCCGAGCACAGGCTGACCGCTACGAGCGAGTTCTCGTCCTGACCAACGTTTCCGGAGAAGAAGCATCTCCGCAGGCGTCCTTCGCTGTCCTGGGTCCGATTCTTGGAGCCATTGTGGTTAGAGCGCAGCTCGGCCGTGCGTCCGGCGCTGACGCCCTGGATGTTGAAGGCCGGCGACAGAAAGCTGGTGTCTGGGATGAGGTTCAGAGTCAGGTTCCTGCCGAACGCTTTGAGGGTGAAGATGGGGTTCTCTTCGCTTCTCTTCCAGAAGCGGCCGCCGACTCTGCCGTTAATCCGAACAGGTACGACGTCCTCCGACTCAAACTGGGAGGCCAGTGCTGCGTTCACTATGCAGAGGAGCAAAGAGACGAAACGCGGCGTGATGCGCATCTTCTGACACGAGACGCAGAGAGCCGCCATGGGGAAATGCAGCTTGATGTTTAGGAAGTTGTGCGTCCTCCTCGGCGCAGGGACTATTATCCTTAGATCCCCACACTCACAGGCAGTGTTCTGTCTATGAACTGTCTGCGGAAACCTTTCTGTGTTCCTCTGAACAGCCCTGCAGTCTGGACACATCAGGGGGTTTTATACGTCTTGCTCTTCCCTCGGACATGACGGGGGTTTATTTTTGATATCCCTGCTTGCTGGAAATTCTCCTCCCACCAGCACTTCACGAGAAACTCACGGAAAAAAAGTCATCCAATGAGAGTGGGCCGACTCTCCGCCCTGCGGAGGGACTGACAGCCACAGTCCTATTATTAACCAGGCAGCGACGGGACGATGCTGCGCATATCTGGAAATCCGCTAAGGGGCTTATTTTGGAGATGTGTGAGTTCACAACACAACCCTAACACACACACCCGCCCATGCACACACACACCCCATGGTCACAGATCAGTCCACAAAGCCGAGCTGCTTTATTCTATACACAATAGACCATCACTACACTGCAAAAAAGAAAAAAGCTATTTTGTAGGTGTTAAATGTTAGTCATTAATTAAAAATTCTTACATCAGCTACTTATTAGCTACTTGCCTTTTACTTAAATGACTGAATAAGTCACTATGCTATAGGACAAAAATGTTTCACTTAACTGTTCTCCCAGCTGCTCTCAGACAACATCCTCAGAACCTGACCATGACCATCAGAATGAAACCAGTTCGTCCACAGACAACGTTCACTGAATGTTCAATACTTTTATTTTTACATTCATCAAACGCTTTCTGCACATGTTTAAGCAAATGTCTATCAAACATTTGTAGACCACATCTGTCCGTTTAAAGGCATTTCATTATGACAAATGTCTGAAAACTTTCATTAACGTTTACAGACAATGTACAATGTTCACCAAAAGTCAAACAGTTCATGCAATTTCCACAGCATGAGGATGTATGCATGGTGACATGTTCCCCAAAGCCACTGAATAGGACTCACTGTGGCACAGAAATCATGTCAGTGACCCAAAAACATGACTTATTCCAACACAGCTCTCTGTTTGCCAAGATAAAGATTCAATCACCTGGAATGCATGTGATTGAAATTTGAAATAAAATTGACATTTTGACTTTATTTGACTTCATTCAGGAAATAACCATCTGACCTCTTGGGGGCATAGTTATTACATTCCACTATAATGTAATAGCTTTTATATTGAAGTAAAGATTTCAATATAATGTTTGGATACATGTTAATTCAGAGATGGTAAGCTGATTTTTGAATAGAATTTTTTTAATAGCAAAACAAGAATTGGAGCACATAAAATGGGACACAAATACTTCAGTTACGTGACATGACTCGATGTTCCACAAAATCCACTGTATTTTCTAATATTTGAGACCCGCTAATACATGTTCTATACACCAACATACATGGCACGATGGTTAACTTTGTGACAGCAGCTTGAAGAGATCCAAGATTAGTTGGCCTAAGTTAGTTGTCATTTTTCTTTTAACGACTTAATTGCTGTTTGTGATACGCCAAAACTCATAATTACTTTTTTAAAAATGGATATCTTGTGTTATATTTTTCACCCATGGATGTTGCCATTTCTTCACCTGCTGAGTTGATGGTTGATGATGCATTTTTGTACAGTCTGTTCTCCAATCTACAGAGTAAACACAGGAAGGCTAACTTTACCTGAGTTATTGTTTATCATATTGCATTTGACTGGCATAATTTTACATAATGCCATAATGTGTCAATATTGGCTATAATTACAAAAGAAACAAACAAACAAAAACTGTGATGTGAATGTGGATCATTTCCCACACACAAAAAAGAGCACAGTAAGAGAGAGCAAGAGCCGAAAAACTCCTACATTTGTGGCCTAAACATTTCTCTCCAGAATACTTTAAATCATTTGTACAGACAAAACATACAAAGGCTCTAACAGGTGATCATTATCTTAAGGATCACTTTTCACGTCCTTAAGGTAATGTGCCTAAAAGCGTTTTCAAAGCACACTTAATGAAAGCACCTAAATCTCACTTTCAGGTGCTTTCATTAACAAACTGCCTAAATCTTGCTGCCACTGGAGCAAAATACACTGGGAGAAACATCACAGACAGGCAGCACTGGAAGCTTCTTTAAATGCTAACGGACCACTGCTGCAGCAGTACTGGCACCACTTCTGCTGCCTCAGACAAAGACCTGACCGGACACGGAGATGCAGAAGTACTTACTGGATCACACAGTAAGTACCCTAACCCTGACCCTAACCCTCTCATTCATTGTTTCATTTATGAAGCTGAGGGCAACAGCAGCAAGCACCAGCTTCTTCAGCCAACTCTGTCCTCTTCCTCCATTTGGTCATCTTTATCTTCATCACCGCTTGTGATTTCTACATTGTCATTAAAATGAGCTCCGGTTCAATTTGAAAAGGCTTAAAGATGTTATTTGCTGCTTTGGCTGGAGAGAAATAGAGCAGTTAGACCACTAAACATCATTTATCCAGAATCCCATTTTGTTGCAGCATGAACATGGCCACGTTCGTGTGACAATATTTTATCAAAATTCCTAGAAACTAAACAACTTACACTATTACAACTGTATTGTTTTTACATCTAAAATAAATATTTCTCAAATAAGGTTGATTGCTACAACTAATCATAGATCCTTTTAATGTTTGTTTCCTTGATTTTGCTGTTTGTTGTACTCTACGTGAAATACATTTTGTGACTTTAAGATTTTGAATCTAAATGTGTGAGTTTGTGAAAGATAAACTTATGGTAGTAAAGTTATGTTAACTTTTTATTAATTTTTTCAAACCTCCAAGACTTGAATAATCTAGAGCTTAAAAAAATAACTGAAAGAAGAGGACAGGAATGGGAACTATTTCCCAGTGTGCTTAGCGGCATGTTTTTTTGTTTTTTTTCTCTGCTGCAACGTGAGTGAGATGGAAGTGTGTTACATTGATCTGAATCTTGTGTGAAGAATGTTAATGCTTGATGATAATGTGCTGTTCACTCTAAATGTTTATGTAGAGAATTCTTGTGATGTTTAATAAAACTCATTATCAGGCCAGAAAATTTCTTTATGCAATTCATTTCAAGACTTTAAATTGTTAAATTCTGAAGTGAAATAAGAAGTCATTTTAATTTTTGGGAACACAAAATGGAGAAGTGTGTGCTCTTCAACTAAGTGAGAACAGTTTTTTCTCACATATTGTGGAAATAAATATTTTGTTTAAATTGCGTCATTCAGTTAAAACTGACAACTCAAGATGAATAAATTTAGACAACTTGACTCTTGTTGTTGAATCAACTTTATGAACTTTAATTTCTGAGTTAAAACCAAAACAATTTTCTGGTTGACAAATTGCATATTCAAGGCAGCAGGTGGACTTTTATTTTCAAGTTAAATCACCTTCAAATGTTTTACAGTGTATAGTTCTTAAGGAGAATACACATTGACGGTGTAAGATGCATATGAAAAAAACTTGCACATGTAACAGTTGAGCCTCTAAAACCAAGTTTTATTTGTTCTGACAAACACAAATGAACCTACTTAAAAAATTCATGTTTGGAAATTGGGGCTCGTTAAATGGTTCCAATATAATGTAATAGGGGAATC
The DNA here is from genome assembly GCA_010277015.1 of Poeciliopsis turrubarensis. Classification (NCBI taxonomy): domain Eukaryota; kingdom Metazoa; phylum Chordata; class Actinopteri; order Cyprinodontiformes; family Poeciliidae; genus Poeciliopsis; species Poeciliopsis turrubarensis. The sequence continues at coordinate 55,480 of VMRN01000159.1, read as the reverse complement.
ATTACATTATATTGGAACCATTTATGACTGAATGGTTTTACTGTTTTGACTGAATTACATTGATGTAACTGTTGTTGTTGTCATTGTTGCTACTGTTGTCATTTTCATTACTGTTGTTGTCATTGTCGTAATTGTTGTTGTCATTGTTGTTACTGTTGTTGTTTTCTTTGTTGTTACTGTTGTTGTATTCTTTGTCGTTACTGTTGTTGTCATTGTCGTTACTGTTGTTGTTTCCTTTCTCGTTACTGTTGTCATTGTCGTTACTGTTATTGTTGTCATTGTCGTTACGGTTGTT
>VMRN01000159.1:14851-26679 GCA_010277015.1 Poeciliopsis turrubarensis | reverse complement strand
ATGGATGGATGGATGGATGGATGGATGGATGGATGGATGGATGGATGAAAAGAGGAATGGCACAAAATCCATCTTTCTTGAGGTCCAGTCAAAGTTTCCAAACTCAATGATAGTTTGGGTTGCCATGTCATCTGCTTGTGTAAGTCCACTGTATTTTCTGAGGTCTAATGTTAGCGCAGTTTGAGAGCACTTCCTGCTTCCTGCTGCTATCCAACTTTATGAAGATACAGAACTGAAGGTCACCATCACAGCAACCTGGACTCTCATAACACCTGAGCGATGCTATAGAATGATCGGCTCCTCGTCATGCCGCATTGCTGCAGTAATCTGGGGAAAAAGACCTCAACAAGTACTTTTCATGTTTATACTTTTCAGTTGGCCAACATTTCTAAGAATCCTTTTTTTATTTTTGGTCTTAAGTAATATTCTAATTTTCTGAGATACTGAATTTGGGGTTTTCATTAGTTATGCATCATAATGATCAACATTACAAAAACAAACATTTAAAATACTTTATATCCATCTGTGTGTAATGAATGAATATAATTTACAACTTTCACTTTTTGAATGGAATTACTGATTTTAAGAAACTTTTTCATTAGATTCAAATTTTTTGACAGCACCTGTAAAGTTGTAGTAATCTAAGCATGTCGTAATGAAGACATGGATAAGTTTCTCAAAGTCTTTGATATAGAAACTCAATTTTAACCTTTGCTAGAAAGCGCAGATGAAAAAAGCTTGGTTTCACTACAGAGCACAACCGGCTTATTCAATTTCAAACAACTGTCAAAAATGACACCAAGATTCCTAACAAAACATTTATAAAAAAAATTTAAAAAAAAAGAGCAAGGGAAGCAGGAATTTTGTCATGATTACTAATGTTCTTTTGTCCAAACAATATAACTTGAGTTTTATTTTGATTCATGTGAAGAAATCTTTGGTTCATCCAAAAGCTAACTTGTGTTAAGCAATCTGTTAAAGACTTTAGGGAATAATCCTTACCTTGCAATTTCTTTAGGGACATGTATATTTGTACGTAAGTGAAAGGAGATATTACATTTCTTAAAAACGTGTCCAAGAGGCAGCAAATACTTTATAGAGAAAATAGAGCCTAAGATAGAACCTTGAGGTACTCCATACTTTACACTCAAAAAATTGAACTTAGGGTGTTATTACATTAACAAAAGAATATCATGCAGTTTTAACAAAATAATTTAATGTTTCAAATGAATACATGATAAAATCATGGTGGATAAACAAGAAATTCAGCAACTTAACGTATATGGAATTGAGTCATGTTGAGATAACATGATTCATTATACTCAGGCTGATCTTGTGCTGAAGACGATGAGCGAGATCACAGGAATCACAGGAAATCACGGGAGCTCATGGGAAATCACACGAGGCTACGCAAGATAATCGTTTTGCGTGCGTGGGTGAACTCCAGCAGCAGTTATGAGAAGAATAAATTTTCCTGTCACAGCATTGTGCATATATATATGAAAGATGTTGCTATGTTTTGTTACGTTTCCATGTATTCAGAGTTTCTGTAAACCTCAAGTCAGTGGCTAACATGTGCTAACGTCACATGAAGTGATGGCCAGCTGGCAATTAATCAGTTTCTCTACCATTTGCACCATTTTCTGCTTGTTCCATGCTTGTGACAAAAAGTTGAATTGTTACATGTTACTTTTACAAAAAAGTAACATGTTTTTTCAACAAAATAATTTTATGTTACAGGCAAATGTGATAAAATAATGTCAGATGAAAATAAAATTAAACAACCTTGCATTAACAAAATGTATTCAAGTTGAGATAACGTGATTCAATTTAGTTAGACTGATCTGCCGAAGAGGGTCTAGTGAGATCCGGAGATAACACAACATAACTGTTTTGCGCCTGGGAAATCTTGGTTCTAGTTACACAATAAACTACAGATATTTGTTTTTCTCTGAAAGGCTTTATTTCCACTTAAGAACTGCACTGTAACAAAAGGTTGTAAAAAATTGCAGCATGAAAATACAATAAGGTGGCTGAGTTTTGAAAATTCAGCTCTTAACTTGATCTGAAATTTGTATGGAACGTATATGGGGCGTGATTGGACCGCTGGATCATATGCGGAAATTTTCAGCTGTACTGTAAATTTTTAATGTACAGTTGCATTGTGGGATATTTACCGGATGGAAGCAAACATTCACAGGCTGGAGGGCGGGACCAACAGTGACTTTCACCAGGTAAGTACTTTTTAAAAGACATTGTATTGCAGTTTTGTGTTTGTATACTGTTGGTTCTTCTGCAGCGGATCTCCTATTATTTCCACAGGAATCTCTGGGCTCTTTATCATCACTTGCACCATGTGACTACATATTTGCAGAAGTATTAACTTACTTATGAAATACATAGGAGACAGCCACAATGCCCTGCTCGGGCCAAACCCGCAGAGAACAAGGAGGCTCTGCCTTTATTGTTTTTATAAGCACGTAATCTTCCGCTTCACAAAGTAGTGCCAACAAAAATACAATAGTGGCAAGCATCGTACTCAGACTAAAGCAATAACCTGTAGTGCTCTTCCTGTCAAGAACATCGTTGGCCCAGTCGGCATCAGAGTGTCCTATCAGCTCTAGTTTAGTGTCACCCATGTTATAACAACTCATAGTTCTTAGTCCCTTGTAAGTATCTGTACACGTTTTAAAGCTGTCATAAGTTTCTCTCTGGGATCAGACATATATTGTGACAGTCTGCTCACAATCCAGCTTATATCAGGTCTAGTACAGGTCAATATGTAGACGAGGCTGCCCAGCATTTCTCTGTATTTTCTCTGATCAGTTTGTTCTCCTTCTGAAACTAGATCACATTTGATTTCACTAGGAGTGGCTCTGGGTTTGCACTCAGCCATACCAAACCTTGCCAGTATCTTCCCAATGTATTTGGACTGGTTCATTTTGATAGAACCTTCTTTTTGTGTGAAATCAATCCCAATAAAATGTGTGAGATTACCAAGATCTTTCATTTTAAACTTACTTTTCAGTTTCTCTTTGATCTCTCTAAGACACATCCTCATTACTTGCAACAACAACCATATCGTCAACCCACACCAACAAAATCACCTTTCCTTTGTCAGAAAAAAATTGTGTCAATACAATGATCAGCTTGACTCTGTACAAACTCATTCAACATCAGGAACTCATGAAGCATCATATTCCAGTTCCTCCCAGATTATTTGAGCCCATAGATAGATTTGTTCAACTTACACACAAGTTGCACACCATTCTTTGATTTAACCTGGAAACCAGATCCATGTATATTTCATGGTCAATGGGTGCATGTAAGTATGCGGCTTTAACGTCCATCTGGTTCAGTGTAAGTTGTGCAGCTAGTTGCATCAACACACGCAGTGATGGAGAGAATGTCTCTGAATTGTCAAGTCCTTCTACCTGACTGTATCCCTTTGCTGCATACCTAGCTTTATACATCTCATTCCTCTTATCATCATCCCTGAGAGCATATACTCACCTTCCCCCCACTGTCTGCCTATCCTCAAGTGAGAAGGTGTTGTTCTCTTTAAATGAAATCATTTCATCTTTCATTGCCTTTTTCCACATATCAGATTTGGGTGATGTTAAAGCCTCTTTGTAGGTCTGGGGTAGCCCAACTGTAGCTCTGTAACAGCAGTCAATGGTTAAGTTACTGTTCTGCGCTGTACAGTCATAGTCCTCCAAGTATTTAAGTTTCTTTCTGACTCTACCTGTGGTACGTGGAGTCTGTGAGTCAGTAGTTGAACCTGTGTCCATTTCTGAGTCCTTCTCAATGTCTGTGACCATCCGTCCTGTGTCTTCAGTCAGTGGTTGACTAATTTGACTAGGTGTAATCACCCACTCTATGTAGTGGTCCTCTGCTTGGTCCCAGTCAGTCTGTGTTTGCCTTTCAGTCACTCTCTTTTCAATGAAGTGGACCAGTCTGTGTTTCTGAACCTTGTTTGTCTCTAAAAAATAAACCAAATAAGCAGGTGAATGACAATCAAAACCAACAAAAATTCCTGTTTTGCCCTTAGGATCAAGCTTCTTTTTGTTTTGTTCATACACCATACATTTGGAGCCAAACATTTTCATTTTTGACAAATCTGGCCTCTTTCCAGTAAAAAGGAAATAAGGCGTTTCCCCTGTTCTCTTACAGTAACACCCGTTCCTAATGTCCTGGCTGCATAAGGCCATAGCTCTTTGGGTAAACCTGACTCAATCAGCATGCATCGGACCATTTCAAATAATGTGCGCCAATTTCTCTCTGCAGTCCCATTTTGATGGGGAGAGCAGGGTGCTGATCTCTCATGTTTTATAGCATTGTTCCTCAACAATGACTGGTACTCCTCTGACACAAATTCTGTCCCGTTGTCACATCTAAGGCATTTTACTTTACCGTAAGGCGCTGTATCTGTGAAGGACTGCTTAGTTGCCTCAACTGCCTTGTTTTTGTTCCTACGAAAGTGGCCACATAAATGGCACCAGAAAAGTCATCAGTGAAAGTGATGGCATACTTATAGCCTTCAAATGACTCTGGTGAAATAGGTCCATCCAGGTCCGTATGTACTAGCTGTAATGGTTCTTTGGCCCTCACATCACTTTGTCTGTTTCTGTTTGGTGAAAATGTACTCTCTAGACAAGTTTCACATTGGTTGGGTCTGGAAGTTTTGTCTTTGATTTTCATACCATTTACAACTGTTTCAAGTTTCACAATAGCATCATAGTTGCAATGACCCATTATCTCATGCCATGTTTTTAGATCCAAAGATACATTGCAGGAGTCCTCACCGGTTACATTTTTCTCTGTCACAATGCCCAAGTAGAACAACCTGTCTTTTACCTTCATTTTACACGTTGTGCCATCAGGAAGGATCATTTTGTTGTTATTCTTCTCAAAGTTGAATCTTGCTCCCTTTGAAGTTGCTGCATCCACATATAGGATGTTTTGTGTAATTCCTGGAATCAGGAGGGCATTCGTGAGCTTAACACTCAACATTCCCGTCGCATTCGGTCAGCTTGATTTGACCATCTCCTTTCCTCAGGACACTTCCGGTGATCCATGTTCCATCCGCCAGCTGCATGATGTGGTTCTTTGGCTGGAAAGTCTCATCAGATTTGATGAAAGCACTCTCGTCAGTCATGATGTGGGCAGAGGCACCGCTGTCCACCAGTAGATCTTGCTGCTGTCTGTTGTGGGGTTGCCATTCACTCAACCGAAGCACAAACGTTCCTTCTTCATCCGTGGTTTTATGCTTGTCCTCAACATGAACAGTTCATTGTGCAGTGTCTGTAATGGCAGCCACCTTGATACCGTTTTGTGCATTGTTCCCTCTGTGCTGAGTTTTCTTCTCTTTGTTCCTGCAGTCTTTTGCTTTATGCCCTATTTTCTCACAAATAAAGCATTCTCCGTTGAAATATTTCTTCTCTTTAAACTTAGGTTTAGACGCTTTGTAATTTGCAGCCATTACTTCGTCTGTTGGGGTCCTGCTACGGTAGCGCAGTGTGCATTCAAAGCTCCTCAGGCTCGCCTTGAACTCGTTGAAAGTTAGCGTTTCCCTTGTCTGAGTGACATGCACAGAAAATGGGTTGTAATCATCCGTGAGACCTTTTAACACCATCGCCATCAGAAGTGCATCACTTAAGGTCTCTTTAGCTCTGTTTAACGCGGACACTATCTTTTCGACATGGCCTAGATGGTCTGCTAAAGCTTCCCATTCAGCCATTGGCACATTGTTTTCTATAGCCCAACAATTTGTGGCTTTTCTTCTGACTCAAAATGGCGTCTCAATATTTCTAGGCTTTTCTTGCCATCATCTGGGACTTCACCGTGTGGTTGTGTTTATCAATCACTGTGTGGTTGTTTATCAATCACACAGTTCTGCATACGCCAGTTCATTTTTCCTACCAATCTCCGTAGCTTCTTGTACATCAGCTCCCATTGTTAGCTCACTTCCCAGGACAGCGTCTTTTAGACCGATGGTTTTTAAGAATGCTGAAAACCTTGCTTCCCAGGTGTGGTAGCGGCCTTCGTCAAACCGCGGCAGCAATACCCTTACATGCACTGCATACTCGGAACTTGACTGCGCCCATAACCTTTTGATTCTTCTGCAGCAGATCTCCTATTATTCCCACGGGAATCTCTGGGCTCTTCGTCATCATCTGTACCATGTGACTACATCTTCGCAGAAGTATTAACTTACTTATGAAATACATAGGAGAAAGGACACATTATCAATTTAACTCGTAGCCACAATGCCCTGCTCTGGCTGAACACTCAGAGAAAAAGGAGGCTCTGCCTTTATTGTTTTTATAAGCAAGTAATGTTCCGCTTCACAAAGTAGTGACAGCAAAAACACAATAGTGGCAAGCATCGTACTCAACATGTACAAAAATATATTTTATGTGGTTATATTGAGCTATTCTCGCTTGTTTGCTAAAGCTAACTTTGGTTATCAATCAGCTAGCATTATGTGCAACATAAGTGCTTTTTAGTTCAGTTTACCTACAATATGCAGATGGCTATATTCTGGTCTTTTTGCAGAAGTTGTTTGAGGGTAGGATGCCTCAACAGTTTTTTTTTTTCATTTGTTTTTCTCACACATAGGACTGTCAACGTTAATGCATCAGCGCATGCTATTAACCTGAACATTTGAAGGCATTAATATTAGGTAACACAGATGAATCGAACCATCTATTTTGACATCAGAGCCTCTCTCCCATGGAGGGTTATCTAGTTCACAGCAGCACGTTACACACAGAGAGCTATGAACGGTAAAATACTTTTTCCCCAACAGCAGATGGCAACAAGAGTTGAACAGTTTAAACTTTCTTGTGTTGGGTCTGTAGCCAACGTTGTGCACATCTAGTTTACTAGCCGGCAATTTCACATGCACGAATAACACTGGTCTTTGCCGTCCTGCATTGTGGGGCAACCACAAGACCGGCCCCTCTCCCCTCTCACTGCCCCAGATACTCCAGTTTTCTGTGACTCACTGTAATATAAAAATAGTGAGATATTAACATCTCACTATATGCCATCCTTATGTCTACAGATAGAGGCACAAAAGGTACAGAAGGTGTCTCTATCTGTAAATGTATATGCATAGACATCAGAAATGTCGATGGAAATGTCTCTGTGTACAAGAGTATTAAGTTAAAGCTAATATCACTGAACATTATTTTTCAAGAAACATCATCAAGGCCACAAGCAGGTCCAGCAGCGCCTATGAGAACTACTTCGGTAATGCCTTTACGAAACATATTTGGTAATACACTGACATCTAATCAAAATGTATATGTTTTTAAAAAAACAAAAGGGTTGTTTTGAATAGCCTCCCATCTGTTTCTAGGCGATTCATAAGCCTCAACCCAGAAAGTGGAACAAAAACTGCAAACGGAAAAGTGACATTAAAACCAACGGACAAATTATGCAAAACACAGCAGTGAACCCACAGGCCTCCATTCTCCTCCTTCATGGACCAGTGGAACTTTTAAAATGGTAAAATTACACATTCACACACAATCAGTTCTTTTACTCCATCTAAAGCAAAGTGAGGTGAAAAAAATAAACCAAAAAAAAATAAAAAATACCAGTGGCCCACAGTAATTACAGGTTGGTGGGGGGTGGGGGGATATTGAGGCTGAGAGGGGTTGGAGGTTGGGGTCATGTTTTATAGAGGTGGGAAAGATGGAGGAAGGGGCTGATTTATGAAGGAAACATAGCGGTGGGGATGTTGGAGGGGGTTTAAGCCCTGTTGATGTACCTGAGGATGTTTGAAAGATGGCGGCGCCTGGTTTGGTAGGAGTAGCTAAGGCTTTCTTTATACATACAATACTGATGAGTAATTTCAATCTTTCTGGCATTGGTCAATCACAAGCGGACTATTACTTATACGGGACTGAACTGTCACTTTTAAATAAGACAAAAATAATGCAAACCCTCAAGCACTTTGGATTTGGTAAGCATGTCCTGGCCACCACATTCATCTATCCGCAGCTCCTCAGCCCGACATCATTTCAATCCAAAACTGCACTAAAATCACGGCAAACTATCGCTTTCATCATCGCCATCTGTTTTCTTCTATCCGGGGACATCCACCAGTGTCCAGGCCCGCTAATCTCTTATCAGAAGTGAGCTACCATCATGGCAACTCCACCCTGAACAGGAGCATCAATGATAACTTACAGGTATTTTCTTATTTCACATACTACACAGCCTTGCAATATCCTCACCTCCATCCTTGTGCTCTTCCTGCGAGTGTAATGTTGCCACCGGTGTCTGGAATGAACGAGGACATCAGCGGGACGGGGGCATTGGAGTCCGGGAGCAGCGCGTCTTCCTGGGTTAAGCCGAGGATGGCGCCGTTGGCCCCCCTCCACTTCCACTCTGCGCGGGCACGGCATCTCCACACCGCTCCGGTTGGCCTCTGGTCTCAGAGGCCGTACCACCATCGATCCCAATCTTCCCAAGGTCTGCCATTACACCATGAACACCGACAAGATTCTACCAGCGTCATACCTGGACCATATTACATCCACCGGCTACATCCCCGTGGTGCACATTCAACGTATCATCGGCTACGTCATCGGAAGACGACCAACACAAGCGACAATAAAGGAAAGCAGTGGCGACAGGGAAGACGCTGGGTGGATTTTCGTCTACTTCGCACTTTCCCAAAGGCTAAGCCCAACTCCGAATTAAAAATAGAACTATTCAACACTCAATCACTCTGCAATAAAACCACTTTTATTTTTGATCACATATGTGATAAAAAAAGTGGACATATTGTGCCTTACTGAAACCTGGCACAAACCTAGTTCATATATGGCACTAAATGAAGCTTGTCCATCAGGTTATATATATCTGGAGAAAGCTAGGACCACTGGCCGTGGTGGAGGGTTGGCCGTTTTCCATCCCAGGGACCTACCTGTAACCCCCCTCCCACTGCTGGAGTTGACAACATTCAAGAGCCTTCTTTTCAATTGTAAATTGCAAAAAGAAACAATTTTGATGCTCCTCATTTACCGCCCTCCAAAACTCAACACTGGATTTATTACGGAACTGCAATATCTCCTGACATCACTTTGTGCTACATCCCATAATAAGCTCATTCTGGGGGACTTCAACATTCATGTTCACTCGTCTAATAACCGCCCTGCTGCAGAATTTCTTGAACTCCTGGACTGTCTACATCTCACTCAACACGTTTCAGTACCTACACATACAAAAGGTCACACTTTGGATTTAGTAATCACGGACAACGCCCCCATTTCCAATCTGCAAGTTGAAGACTTGGGGGTGTCTGACCATAAATTAATTTCCATGACTCTGTCATTAACAAAGACATACATGCAAACAAAACGCCAAATTCAATTCAGAAATTTAAAGGCAATAGATCTGACCCTTCTTAACCAAGATATTCAGGATATCTCACTAACTACAAAATTCACCTCTGTCATTGATTATGTCAACCACTATAATTCCAGCCTTCACAGTATTCTCGTTACTCATGCACCGGTTAAAACTAGGACAGTCACTTTATCTAGATCAGCCCCATGGTTTCCATCTGAACTTCATATAATGAAAACTGCAGGTCGTGCCCTGGAACGGCACTATATCTCCAGTGGCTTATTGGTCCACAAACAAGTCTATCGCAAACACCAAAAGACATATTCCAGAGCACTCACTACAGCAAGATCCCGTCATTTTTCCCTAAAAATTTCGAATAGCCGTGGGAATAAACTCTGAAATAAACTCTCTGGTCAAACCTTCCACATACACACATGCTGATACCAGTATGGATCAATGCAATAGATTCATGGACTTTTTCATTAATAAGGTGACATCAATCCAGTCTGCTCTCCCTGTAATAGCTCAACCTCAAATTGATATAACTCTCCCCATGCAAAGTAGCAATTTATCAGCTTTCTCCGTTGTCACCCAGTCAGAGGTGGAGAAAATCGTAAAAAGCATGAAAACCTCCACCTGCGTGCTAGATCCTCTCCCCACAACATTACTTAAGTCTAGCATTTCAGCCATTTGCCCATTAATCACAACCATTATTAATCAGTCTTTGCGGACCAGTCGGGTCCCCCCAGCTCTCAAAACTGCAGTCATCCACCCTTAGCTGAAACAACCCTCACTTGACCCCAATATTCTTGTCCATTACAGACCTGTTTCAAATTTACCGTTTATATCCAAAGTTCTGGAAAAAGTCGTTGCAGCCCAACTTCATCAACACCTTCACATCCATAACCTCTACGAAATGTTTCAGTCTGGTTTCCGCTCCGCTCACAGTACAGAGACAGCACTGGTTCGCGTAATGAACGACCTTCTCATGACTGCGGACCAAGGCTCACCATCTCTCCTTCTACTCCTTGATCTGTCGGCTGCAGTCGACACAGTGAACCACACCATCCTTCTCAATAGGCTACAGTCAGAAATTGGACTCTCGGGTACAACACTTAAATGGTTTCATTCATATCTTACCAATAGAACTGAATATGTTTCCTTGAGTAACTTGTGGAACTCCACAAGTCACTCATACTGTGACTTGTGGAGTTCCACAAGGGTCAGTCCTCGGGCCTACCCTTTTTACCATCTATATGCTCCCCCTTGGTCATATAATCAATAAACACAAGGTCTCCTTTCACTGCTATGCTGATGACACACAACTGTATATGAAAATGGACTCCACTTCTCCTACAGCTCTCCTGTCTTCACTTCAGCTTTGCCTGGAGGAGATAAAGGCTTGGATGACTGCCAACTCTCTTCAACTTAATAGTAATAAAACGGATGTAATTCTTTTTGGCGCCCCCCATCAAACTCAGTCCTCAAATCTCAGCAGTATCTCAATATTTGGTCTTAATATCCCCTTTTCTACCACCGTCACAAACCTTGGAGTTATAACTCCAAGGTTATAACTTGGAGTTATAACCTTGGAGTTATAACTCCACAAACCTTGGAGTTATAACTCCAAGGTTTGTGACGGTTAGAGTCAAGCCTAAGTGAGGTTAGGCTTGACTCTAACCTCACTTTCAACAACCATATCCGTCACCTCTCCAAAGTCTCCTTCCTCCATCTCAAAAACATCGCCAGACTCCGCCCCTCCCTTTCCCAACTGGATGCTGAGAGGTTGATCCATGCTTTTAACTCCTCAAGGTTGGACTATTGTAATGCCCTCCTCTTTGGGACCTCTGGTAAAAACCTCCAAAAGCTACAGCACATTCAGAACTGTGCTGCCCGGGTCCTGATGAAGAGGCACAAATATGACCATATCATTTCTGTTCTCAACTCACTTCATTGGCTACCGATCAAACATAGAATACATTACAAACTCTGTCTGCTCACCTATCAATGCATCCATGGAACTGCCCCTGCTTATCTCAGTGAACTCCTCTCACCCCACGCTACCTCTCGAAGTCTTCGTTCCTCCACCTCCTTTTACTGCCTGCATCAACCTAAGACCAAACTTGCCACTATGGGAGATGGGGCTTTTCAGGCAGTAGCTCCGCGGCTCTGGAATGCCCTTCCAGAGCTCCTGAGAGCCCCACAAGGTGTGGAGGCCTTTAAAATAGGTCTTAAGAATCACCTTTTTAAACAGGCCTTTTAGATTTGTAAGTTTTACTTTAAATTGTTAGATTTAATTTTTATTTTAGTATCACTTGGTGTGAGATGTATTATTGTTTGTTTTTACTGTAAGCTTTACAATTTATTCTTGTCTCTGTAGCACTTTGAGATTTCTTTGAAATATAAGGTGCGTTACAAATAAAATTTATTATTATTATTATTATTATTATTATTATTATTAT
>VMRN01000159.1:0-14841 GCA_010277015.1 Poeciliopsis turrubarensis | reverse complement strand
GTAAATGGAGTAGAGTTGTTGTAGAAGTACTTAATGCGTGTGGAGAATATCCATCTTTTGAATGTTTTTCTAGATTTATACGAAAGGAAGCACGTATAGTATGTAACCCTATTGCTTCTCCATTTTTATTAAAGTCTAGGACTTCTTCAAATGACCTTTCCAGGAAAGCAAAGGCTCTTAATACCAGTACAGAGTTTAAGAAACAAGAAATTGTTCATGTTTTAAAATCTAAACTGCCCTGCTTGGTTTGTGCAGACATGTCACACAGTGTTGGTAAATGTCCTAAATTTGCAGTTAAATCAATGGAAGACAAAAGGTCATTGATATATCAGAACCATCTTTGTTTTGGATGCTTAAGGAAAGGTCATTTATTGAAAGATTGTAAAACGCGGCATGTTTGTGGGGAGTGTAAACGGCATCATCCTACTAGTTTACACGAGGAGAAAGTGAGATCTCATGATGTTGCTCAGCAGTGTTCCATAACTCCAGAAGAATGACCTCAGGTTTCTCATAGCGTTTTATCTCATGCACTCATCCGAAACATTTCTGCTACATCAAGTATTGTTCTAGTTTTTCTGTCCTCTGGGAAGAAAATACTGACGTATGTATGGCAAGCCGTTTTAACATAAATTCGGTTTTGCCGCCCTTACATTCCAGATATCTCAAATTGTTTTATGACTAGACATTTTAGCAATTTAAGATATCTCTAATTATATTTTGACTAGACAAAATACCTATTTGAGATATCTCTAATTACATTCTGACTAGTCAAAATGACGTCAGATTTAACATTGATTTGTATGGGGACTTCAATTCAAGATATCTACAATGAATTACTGACTATCTGAAATACACATTTCAGATATCTACATTTTAATTATGACTAGTCAAAAAGTAAATTCAAGATATCTCGATTATAGTTTTGACTAGTCATAATTCTAATTAAAGATATCTCTAATTAGTCCATAATTCAAGATATCTTAAATGTATTTTTGAATAGTAGAAATGTAGTTTTGACTAGTGGAAATTGAATTATACATATCTTAAAAGCAAATAATGACTAGACAAAACTAAATTAGAGATATCTTGAATTATAATTTTGACTAGTCAAAATTTCTTTTAAGATATCTCTAAATGAGTTAGAGATATTTTGAATTATTCAACTTTTCTATTAAGATATCTTAAATGAACACTCTGACTAGTCAAAATGACGTTACAGATATCTTGAATTAGCGTTCTGTCTAGTCAAAACGTCACAGATTTACATGACGTTTAATAAAACAATAAAAAATAGAAAAAAATGAAACAAGACATTTGAAAATGCACAACTTTCATGTTGAAAATGATTGACAAAGCAGCTTTAGCTTTTCAAAGCTGTTTTTAACTGCATTCGGTTCGTTGGAAATGAATAAACAGGACATTTTTTGCAGATATCATTAGCAGTCTTAATAGTTTATGAAGTTAACCCTCTCCCCATTTCCAACATTGCCGAGCTCTTTCTAATTTGTGGCATTTACGGACAGTTTTGTGCAGGAAACATAAAATTCTGCAGGCAACTGTTTGGACAGCACAAAGGGGCTTCAACGTCATTCTTAAGTCAGATATCTAAAATTGTAATTTTGACTAGTGATAATTACGTACAAGATATCTTAAATTGTAATTCCGGACACATGCCTCGTCAAATGACAAATCCAGTGACGTCATTTGAAATATCTTGAAAGAAATTTTGACGAGTCAAAACGTAATTGAAGATATCTTGAATTATTATTCTTACTAGTCAGAATGTAAATGCAGATATCTTAAATTACCATTCCGGATAGTCAAAATGTAGTTTTGTCTAGTCAAAATGCATTTTCAGATATCTGGAATGTAATTACGGATAGTCAGACGAAACCGAATTTATGTTAAAACGGCTTGCCATACATATGCACTCCTTGATACTCAGAGTGACTCCTCCTTTGTTTTAGAAGATCTTGTGAAAAACTTGACTGTTGAAACCAAACCAGTACAGTTAAAACTTAGTATCATGGTTTCTGTTGATACACCCATTTCAAGTCAAAATGTGTATGACTTGCAGGTTCGGAGTTTTTTCTCTAATAATTGTATACAGTTGCGGCAAGCATATACACGTGACTTTATTCCTGTTGATACATCTTGCATACCAAGTAGAAGTGCAGCATTACAGTGGCCTCACCTTCAACATCTGGCTGGCAAAATGCCTGCTTTGCAAAACTGTGAAGTAGGTTTACTTATTGGTTTTGACTGTCCTTCTGCTTTGGCTCCCTTGGAAGTTGTTGTTGGTGGGGAAAATGAACCTTTTGCTCAGAAGACTGCTCTTGGTTGGAGTATTATTGGGGCAGTTAATCCACATTTAGATCGGCAAGGTAACCAGGGATTTATACACAGAGTGATGGTGAAAGAAATGCCCACTCCATTAACTTCTGATGTTTTAAGAGCTTTGGAGTTGGATTTTAATGAAAGGGGTTCAGAAGGAAAATGTGTTTCCCAAGAGGACATTCGGTTTATACAACTTCTGAGCGACAACATTATGCAGAAAGATGATGGCCATTTGGAGATGCCCCTTCCATTTAAAACATCCTGCCTTCCTATGTTGCCAAATAATAAGACGCTGGCTACTGTTCATTTACAACATCTGAAGAGAAGGTTAAAGAGAAATGATCAGTTCTACAATCATTATAAAACATTTATGGAGTCTATCATTAGCTGTGGAGATGCTGAACTAGCTTCTGAGGAAAATGCCTGTGGTTGTGTGTGGTATTTGCCTCATCATGGGGTGTATCATCCAAAGAAACCAGATAAGTTAAGGGTAGTGTTTGACTGCTCAGCTAAATTTTGTGTTACCTCTTTGAATGATACTTTGACTGGTCCAGATTTGATTAACTTTAACTGGAATCCTCTTGCATTTCATAAAAGAAGCTGTTGCTATTATTTGTGACATTGAAAGGATGTTCCACCAGTTTTATGTTGCATCGAAGCATCGTTGTTACCTCAAGTTTTTATGGTGGGAGCATGGAGATTTGGAAAGCGAGCCTAAAGAATATCAAATGAAGGTTCACCTTTTTGGTGCCGCCTCCTCTCCAGGCTGTGCTAATTTTGGTCTGAAATATTTGGCACAACAGCAGAGATCAAAGTTTCCATCTGCAGCAGCATTTATGGAGAATAATTTTTATGTTGATGATGGTCTAATAAGTGTTCCTACAGCTAATGATGCCAGCAGTTTAATGACTGAGGTCTAGAAACTGTGCAAAGAAGGTGGTTTGAGACTCCATAAATTTAATTCCAATAGGCCTGAAGTCCTAGACTGTGAATCCATCTGAGAGAGCCACAAATGCAGTTTCTGCTGATCTTAAGCCTGATTCAACACTGAACATATCTTAGGTATGCGATGGCATGTTTCAAATAACTGTTTGGGTTTTCACATTGATCTGAGGACAAACCTGATACTCGGCGTGGTATTTTGTCATTAATAGCCTCTCTTTATGATCCATTGGGATTTCTTTCCCCATTCATTATGAATGGAAAATGCATTTTACAAGATCTGTGCTGGAGAAGTATTGGATGGGACGACCCTCTGCTTGAAGACTGACTTGTACGGTGGGAGAAGTGGAAGTTTAGCCTTCAGGATGTGAAGAAGTTATTGATATCCAGATGTTATCAGCCCCAAGGATTTGGAAGGATTGTCAAATCAGAACTGCATCACTTCTTAGATGCTAGCAGCCGAGCATATGGTGCGTGCTCCTATCAGATTTGAGAATGACAAGGGTGAAATACATTGTGTTTTGATCATGGCTAAAGCTCAAGTCGCTCCTTTGAAAATTATAACCATTCCTCGTCTCGAGCTTTCAGCTGCACTGGTTGCTGCTAGGTTGAATGTTCTTTTGAAATCAGAACTTGACATAAAGGTAGACGATGAGTTTTTCTGGACAGACTCACAAGCAGTGTTGTCATATATTAATAATGAAGTTTCAAGTATTTGTGGCAAATCGGGTCCAAATAATCAGAGAGAACACCAATCCGAATCAATGGAATCATGTCGACACTACTGAAAAGGGTAGGGTAAGAAAAAAACGAAAACAGTCCATAGACCATCCGCGTCCCCGTCGCCACCTTTAGACGGCAACGGAGACACAATGCACAGGCCATATTGTCCCCACGGCCCCCAAAACCGAGGCAATCACCACTTATTCAGTCCCAGAGGCGCGTATGTATCCAGTTTGGCCACCCAGACCAAAGCCGCCTTCTTCCGGCGGCCCAAGGTCCAGGTCAGGTCATGTTCAAGGACCATGACCCTGACTGAACTCCACCCATGTTACACAGAATGCGCGCTGAACAGGGCGGATGGCTTCCTCATAAGCCGTCGGCAAACATCCTGCTCATACAAAACCAGTCTGGCCAGCATCATGTTTGCCGTATGACCCACAAACCTGCTCCTACAGACACGGCATTGAATTAATTAAACACAGCTTTTCATTTGTGGGCCCCTGCCAGCAAGCGGGGAAAAAATAAACTTTGTGGGTTCGGTGGTTCAGCAACCATTTTTGGTTTCTGCAGCATCAACCCTGTCCAATGGGTGCCCTCGGCTCAATCTGCGATCTGAGTTTTGCATGAACGAGTTGGTCCTTTAGCTTCCTGTTTCGTCGGAAAGCAGGCAGGACCTTCCTATCGGTCAGCCTTCCACTAATGGCCTGAAAGTTCCTAAAATTTTTTCTCAAACCATGGACCAGATTTACTGTGGCAGGTTGAGTAGGTGCTGATGAAAGGAAGCCTCATGGTTGTGACATCCCTTGGCCGTCTGGATTCAGAAAAGGCCTTCAAACACCTCCTTAAGAAGGACCTCTGGTACCCTCTGCTGGACAAAGCCGAGAACAGCACCCTGACTGCTTCATAAAAATCAGATTGTTATATACAAATCCTGTCAAACCGAATCAATTGTGACTTTACCAATCCCCCAAATGTGTGCTTTGGATGGAAGCTAGATTTAAACAACAATGCATGCGTATCAGTAGGTTTGAAGTAGACTTTGATGTCTAATCGGCCGGTGATAAAATTTGAACCTTTAAAGGTTGTGGTGTCCAAAAAATACACGGCTTTAAGGCTGGGGGAGGACTTTATTTTGATGGAAGCATTGTGTGTATTTAGGGTGTGTAGAAAGTGGTTGAAATCCTCCTCTGAATAGGTCCAGAGCCCCCAGATCTCATCCAAATACCTGTAATAATGCAGCGGTTTCTTACCACAGGCATTCAGAGTTGACTGCTCCCACTCCGCCATGATGATGTTCGCGTAGGCCGGTGCAAACCACTTCCCCATGGCGGTTCCCTTCACCTGCAAGAACCACTCACCGTTGAACTGGAAATCATTCCTGAGCAAATTGATCTCTAAAAGTTGAATGATTTCCCGGTCTGGTCTCCTTCCATCAGGATTCTGACGAAAGACCTTCTGGACTGCGTTTTTACACTCTTCAGTGACAATATTTGTGTACAAGCTGTGTATGTCAATTGTGAAAAGCAAGGAATGTACAGGAATTTGGATGTTTTTCACAATGTCAATAAAATATGTGTCCTTGATATAACTCGGGTGTAATTTGGAGAGGGGATTTAAATAAAAATCAATGTATTCAGCCGTCACATACGTCTCACTGCTGCAATCAGAGACGATGGGTCTACCTGGGAGAATTTTGTAGGGTGCACTCCATTGAACTGGGTCTTTGTGTATTTTCGGCAAAATATAGAACAATCTGGGCCTGGCTTTCAATGGTCCTAAAAGGTAATTTTTTTTGTTTTGCCAATTTGAATTTGTTCTTTTGTAACCGATTCAAAATTTTAACCACTATCGGGATGGTTTCCAGGTAGATCGGCTGGGACAGTTTCAGGTAATAATGTGGGTCGGATAGTTGTCTGTAACATTCCCACAAATATTGCCATCTGTTCAGAATGACAATTGCGCTCCCTTTATCTGCGGGCTTCATAACAATCTCATAGTTGTCGATTAGCTCCGCCAGCACTGAAAACTCAGCCTCGGACAAATTAGGCTCCAATCTGCGTTCCGGTTTGAAATTTTGCTGGAAAAATTCTAGGTCGTTTCAAATTAGAATTTCAGTTTTGGGAGGCAATTCTCGCATGGGAGGAGACCAGAGAGACCTGTTAGTGAGAGGCTGAGGCCCTCTGCTGGGATAAGCAGTGAAAAATAAGGCCAGCTTCATCCTGCGATGATACTCTTGGAGGTCATACCTGGTTTCAAGCTCCGCCCACCTGTTTGTCATTGAGGGCACAAAGGTCAGGCCCCGGTTGAGGAGGCTCAGCTGGGCGTCAGAGCACTCAAATTTCGTGCTCAAGTTCAGCACGGTTTCACCCCCGCACGGCGACTTACGGCTCTCGGGGTTGCCTAGTTTTTTGGCACAGAGTGCCAAAGTGGCCGCTGCGGTTGCCGGGTTCCAATGGACTCCATCCCGCTCCGTGGCGAAGCCCTCTCGGAGGGCGGGAAGGCAGACTGGAAGAGACCTAATAAAAGAATTCAAATGCCTCACTATAGCCTGTTCCTTGTGGCTCAAAAGCGACCCGAAGTTCACCTGCGGAACCAGGATCCAGGCCGTGGGGAACCTTTTGGCGGCAACCTTGAGGGTGGCCCTGAGTTCCATCAGCTGCGTCGCCTTCGCCCGTTGGCCTCGATTGTTTATCCCGAAGGACAGAATGAGTCGATCCATAGGGCAGCGGACAATCGCCCCCTTCAGGAGCGCCTCGGCATGGCGCCACTTGGCTCCCGGAAACGCATCGACCTGCAGGTCTTGTGCGTCAAACGTGGGAAACCTGGCCACGTTTGAATCACCCATAATGACCCATTTTCGGGTCACCGCGAGGCTCCAGTCGGTCATTTTGTTCGGTGTGGAGACATGTTGCGTGGGACGGCGACACGCCCCACGGCTCTCCGGCGTCCTCAACACCGTCCTGGTCGGAATCGCCAGCCCCGCAGATAGGTCTGGCGAAGCTGACACCGCAGCGGCGGCGGCAGCAGGCAGAGGCAAAGTAGCAGCAGCCGCCCCCGGAGGAGTGGCAGCTTCAGCAACCGCCGGAGGTGAAGCAGCCGCAGCAGTGGCGGCAGGCGGAGGCAAAGCAGTAGCAGCGGCAGGAAACATAGCAGCAGCAGCCCCAGCAACAGCAGCCGCCAAAGGAGAAGTCGCTGCTGCAGCAGGAGCCTTAGCAGGAGAAAACGCTGACGTGATGTTCTCCGGGGGAGAGGGAGGCGGCCTGGGATGTGTTCCAAGGACCAGGTCTACCCATAGCGGGAAGAATTGGTCCAGCTCCTTCCCAGAAAGATCCAACAGCGGTGAGTATGTGAGCAGAGGCCGGTCTGCTCGGCCAGCCGGAATTACGTCCGGAACCTCCAGGTCCACCAGTTTATCGACGGCTGGCCTCGGAGTAGTGGAGGGGTGGACACTGCCCTCCTCCTCCGAGGTCAGGTCTTCATATTCTGAAGGCTGAAACTCAAATAGATCTCTGCTATGACCTGCCGAGTCATCAGCCTCCTGCAGATGGCAACGTTTCACCCGACACTTCCTTGGGGACCTATCGAGCGGCCCCGCGACAAGCTGTCGAGGTCCTGCAGCCTCATCCTCCGATCCAAATCGGATCGGAGACCAGTCACTGTGGATCGGGTCTGTCATAGTTCCCACTGACTGGACTGCCCTCCCACGAGCAGCCGTCACGGGAATAGGGCAGAGCCAGGCCAGTCCAGCCTCCAGCTCCAATGCCGCAGCCGGTCGATGTTTGGAGGGCCCAGCCCGAGGTTCCAGTGGAGGCAGCTGCTCCCTTATCCAGGCGTGGGCCCGACGCACCGTCTCCTCCTGCAGACGGCATCCCAGGTTACATTGGGCCCACCTGGTAGCCACCTCAAAGCTGGCCTACCAGCCTTCAGTACCTGCCCGTGTCAGAACATCCACGTCTCTTTCCTGGCAGACCGTGTAATGGTCCCTCAGGATCAGCACCGTAGTCCACATCCAGTCCTTGGCATTGGCGCTGATCCTGAGGGCCAATGCCAAAACCTAACCTAACCCGTCAGGTGGTCCATCAGTTTCCTCAAAGAGGGTGGGTACTCCTCCATTGAGTTGCCGGATACATTGTGCAGGTAGTGGGTCGCTTTTATGATACGGTGGACGATCCAGACCTTTTTGGCAAAATCCTCTCTTCATGCACGGGTCCAGTTGGCACCCCCCACCCCTGATTGGGAAGCACTGGATCTTCCTCCTGGTCCTGCCCCAACCGCAGCGCCGAGCGGCAACGACGCTGCGCAGATTCTCTGCGTTGGCCAGATCGCTGGTGCTGCGCCGGTAGCTGCCCACGCGTAGAGTCTTGGCGTTGGGCAGGATGACGGCGTCACCCCGGATGTTGAGGTTGCACCACTTCCCAGTGCGGTGCCAGTGGACTGCGCGGCACCGCTTGAAAGCGAGGCGCTGGCCCCCATGGCGGTCCAGCTTGAGACCACGGTCCTGACCCATTACAGGCCCCTCGTTGATCTGGCGACGCTTGCTCTCCTCCCGGTCCAGGTGGGTTCCGGTCGAGAGAAAGGTGTTGGTGCGCCCCAGGATCTCCGCGTGGCGGTCCGGTGAGGACTACGTCGGACTACGTGGTTCAGTGTCCGCCTCAATCCACCTCCAATCCACCTCCAATCTCCCTGCAGTCGGTGTGGCATCGATCTCGCAGCCGGACGATTGGGACGGCGATTCCGATCCCCGCGTCGGCGTAGGTGGTCGGTCGCCAATGCGGACCCCGCTCCATGAACTCCCTCTCACGCTCGGGAGAAGCGTAATGGCGGTGGGGGGTGGCAGGCGGGCCCGAGGCCTTCTGATCACCTGTGTCCATCCCGGGTCCTCGTGGTCTTGCACGTAATAAACGGGCATTATTCAGCCAGTGCAGAACCGGAAGTATATTTACAATAAATAAACTACGAACTATTTACAAAACAAAAACTACGTCCACGGGATGGATGAAAAGACAGAAGAAAACTCAAATCTATCACTTCCGTGACGCTATAACTAGGAAAACGAAATGAACAAAACCAGTAATCAGTTCTGAAAAGAACTTTAATTAAAGGGAGAACACATTAGAAAACAGCACTTACACAATGTTTCGGAAGCTAATTTTTCCTTCCTCAGGTGCTCAGGTGCTAATCCGCGTTGTGTCCGTGTGAGGCCAAAATGGCCCACACTCCATTTTTAACACAAGAGGGAGCAAACAACTCAAAAAACCCAAACAGGGAGAAGTCAGGTGCTGTTTGTATTTTAATACAAAAAAGTCACAAGTAGCGGCACCATAAAAACCGTTCTTCTTTATAAAATCCAATGTTCAATAAAAGTCACCAGTTGAAGGCCACAGGTTGGGCTCCGCTTGTTCGTGGAGGTGATCTACACTCTTTTTTGTCCACAGCCGGCCGCACAGCACTCCAGCACCGCTCCACTACTTGGCGTGCCACACCCCCCTTCCGTTCCGTTCCAACTAAAAGAAAAAACAGGAAAGTGCCAGCATCCCCGCAGCAGAACTCCGTCGGAAGACGTACTTCTTGCCAGCACTCTGCAGGATCGGTTCGATCGGAATGGAACTTCACTTACAGGCACCCTGATCCTCTGTACTGGGTCGTCTGTCCAACTCTCAATCGCTTGCGCCGGATGAGCGATTCCGTCTGCCCCCCGCAGCGTATCAGTTCGCGTTGTTGCAGAATCAGTTCTCCTCCCTCTTCCAGTAAGCTCCTTTTATTTTGGCTCTAATCAGCCTCTGCTGACACCTGTCCGGGTGGCCAATTAGCGCGCCCCGCCCCCCGAGACAACCACCTTGAGTCCAGGGTGTTTGCATTGTCAAAGAGGAAAAGAAAAAAGAAAAACAACAAACCCAAAAACAATCTATACATGCAAAGCAAACAAAAAAGCAACAATTTGTCAGGGTTCCTGTGTGAGAGTGTGTGTATGTGAGTGCGAGTGTCACATCCTATTTCAGCGAGGATCTTTGTGAGGAGCCCGTGGAGCTGGCACAGCATGCTCAAGTAATTACCGGCAAGACCCGGAACGAACAAGGCCGTCATTGAACATAACAATGTTACATTCTGCTTTTAATTTTTCAGAAAAAAGTTAATATAATGAAACTAATGGACTCTGTTGCACAATCCCCAAGACTTGATTAGTCCATACCGGAAACACAATACTTTTATTGACAGACTTTTAAATGAATTTGGAGTTGATTGTAATTAATCAACTGACGGTATGTCGTTTTAATTAAGCCAGTATATGAAATGTTGAAAATGAAATTACAACTTTTTTTTTTTTCAATCTAATTGTACCCTTATGTTTATAATATCATTTTTAAGAAAACCACTATAAAATTGTGAATTTATGTGTTTGAAATTATTTTGTTTAAAAATTGTTTTTTGATATAAATTGGAAAACAAATTCTCAAAGTAGCCAACCATCAGCACAGTGTTAGGGTTGGGGTTGGGGTAGATAAATAAAGATAAATAAAGATAGATAAAGAAAGATAAATAAAGGTAGATAAAGAAAGATAAAGATAAAGAACGATAAGGAGAGATCAATAAAGATAGATAAAGAAAGATAAAGAAAAACGGTCACAAGACCATCCGCGCCCCTGCAGTCGCAAAACGACCACAGAGACACATTGCACAGACCATATTGCTCCCCCGATCTCAAAGACCGAGATGATCACCGCTCATTCAATCCCAGAGGCGAATATGTATCTAATCTCGCCATCCAAACTAAGGCCGCTTTCTTCCTTTGGCCAAAGGTCCAGGTCGGGTCACGTTGCAAAATTATGACCCTAACCGAATTCCACCCATGTCGCATGAAATGTGCACTAAGACGGGCGGTGGGCTTCCTCATAACCCCTCAGGAAACATCCCGCTCATGCAAAACCAGACTGGTCAGCATCGTATTAGCCGTGTGTCCCACAAACCTGCTCCTACAGAGACGGCAATGAATTAGATAAACACAGTTCATGGTTTGTGAGCCCCCGCCTGACGGGGGAACCAAATAAACTTTGTGGGTGCAGTGGTTCAGCAGCCATTTCTGGTGTCTGAAGCACCCAACCGGTCCAATCGGCGTGCTCGACTCAATCTGCGATTTGAGTTTTGCATGAACGAGGTAGTCACCAAGGTTCCTGCTTCTACGGAAAGCAGGTATGACCCTCCTATCGGTCAGCCTCCACTAATGTTTCCTGCTGAGGAGGAGAATGTGGTAATCAGAGGGATCATAGGTGATGAATCGGGGGGTCTGGACTCAAGGAAGTTCTTTCTGCATGCTCTCAGGAAAGTTCTGGAATATCCTCTCTTACTCAAAGCAGAAAACAGAATCCTAGTTTCCTCCTCAAAGTCTGTTTTCTGTGAACAAATTCTGTGAAATCTGAGGAGTTGTGATTTTATGAGGCCAGCATAAGTGTGCCTTGGATGGTAACTGGTTTTGAATAATAGAGCATGTGTGTCTGTGGGTTTGAAGAAAACTTTAATATCCAATTTGTGTGTCGTCTCAAAGTTTTCTCCTTTGTAAGTGGTGGTGTCCAGGAAGTCGACCGCTTTAACGCTGGTAGTGGACTTTACAGTGATAGATGGATTATGTGTATTCAGGTGCTGGAGGAATTCCTGGAATTCGGCTTCAGAATGAGTCCAGACCCCCCAGATCTCATCCAGGTACCGGTAGTAGTGCAGAGGGCCTTTTCTGCAGGTACTAAGGGCACCAGCCTCCCACTCCGCCATGAAAATGTTGGCGTAGGCCGGCGCAAACTTTTTCCCCATAGCTGTGCCCTTAATTTTATCAGAAAAATTGGCCATCGAATATAAAGTTGTATATTTTTAAATGAATCTCTAAGAATTGTATGAGTTCACGATGTTGCCACCTGCCGGTGATAATATTTATTTTTTTCTTCCCTACTGCTGCTTCAGCCTAACTTGATATCATCACATTATACTGTAATTAAAATTATTCATAAAAATTGACGTATTTAAGCTCTTCAAACCAAAGCCAATGTTATTTTTGGAGCACCTTTCAGTAACATCTTTGCATGAACAACATGATCCTTCAGATTTTTGCTCCTGTGAAAAGCAGATATGAGCCTCCTCTCTTTCAGCCTTCCACTAACAGATTGAAACAGTATAAAAATGTTGCTTCAAATCTAGTGGTGCGGATGAAAGGAACGTCCAGTCTCATCTATCTATTTGGATTCAGAAAATTACTTTAATGATCTCCTTAAGAAAGACATAAAGCACCCCCTGCTGGACAAAGCCACAAACAGCACCCTAGTTTTTTCATAGAAATCTTATTCTTGTGTCCAAATTCTTTTAAACTGCAATAATTGTGACTTAACTAATCCAGAAAAGTTGTGTTTTGGGTGGAAACTTGGTTTAAATAACAATGTGTGTTTCAGTTGTTTTCAAATAAACTTTGATGTCCAGTGATGCGTACTGCTGAAATTTGGATCTTTAAAGGTTGAGGTTTCAAAGAAATCCACTGCAGTAAGGCTGGTTGTTGAGACTTTGTGAATCTCAGCTCACAGCAATCGCTTCAGTCTGATACTTGTAAATATTTGTGTGGATGGAGATCAAATCAGGAGGACTCCAATTCAGAGTTTACTCTTTATATAGAAAGATTGGCAGAATCCAAACCAATTAGAAATCTGAGTAATTCCTTAAACTTTCTCTAATCTTATGATCACATTAGCCACATGATAACAAGAGACATATAAAAACGTCAGTAACAACATTTCTATGTTATCCACCTGCTGCTTATGCAAAGCTTCATTTAAATACAAAACAGTGAGCTAAACTAATATATTAACAAAATACACTCATGGTTTAACAGAAACAGAATTGTGTGAATGACATTAAACTCACAGTTTTATGAACGCACACACGGTCACTCATTCATCTGCTTTCATCTCTGAGTTTCTGCAAGGAGCCAGAAATATGTCAATGCTGTTCTGAACATCAGAAATGGACTTTAAAATCGGCATCAGCATTACCCAGAATGCATTGCACAGTGGGGGGTCAGATTTTAGCTTCTTGTTTGGCGGGTGTTTTTGCTGCAATCCCTAACAAACCATATACTGTTTTTATAAACATGAGCTCCTCCGTCAAACTAGATGTTTTAGAAGGAGCTAAAACATTTAGAAAATCTGCACCATGAGTCACAATCAGATGTTTATAGTTGAACTGCTTCCTGCTAAGATGGATCCCATGGTAGCAGCTTTGGGTAAGTCTCTTCACTTTGTGAATGTCTTCATCACCCTTTGCTGATACTGAGCTTTCTAGGAGTCTTGCGGTGTATGATGGCACTAGAACTGCTCTGTCCTCTCATTTCAGGTTTGGTGGTTTGAATCCCAGCAGGTTTCTGGAGAGCTGGAAGGCAGCAGCTTGCTGCAGTAGGTCCAGGTTATTTTTCCCTGGGAGGATGATTGGGTAGCAACACCTTGCTATTGCTGCTTTTGCTCATCCTTCTGGGGGACACAACTGCAACAACCTGGTGGAGATCTACTGGTGTGCAAATCACTCTGCAGTGGGAAGCTAAGGTGAGTCAGTGAATTTGCAGGCTTCAACGCAGACCAGTAGAGAATCAACGGAGAACTCTTCTGCTTCCTGGGCATGCTGGTTCCACCTTGCGGTGTTAACGGACAGTGTGTTTTTGAAACCAGGGGCGCGGTACGTATCAGCCTTCCCAGGTTCCGCCTATAGGAACAGCACGTGGGAAAGGTGACTCCAGGACTCGGGAGTCTTAAATGCAGTCCAGTCTTCTAGAGGAATAGCCTCACACACACACACACACACACAGCAACATACACTCCAGCTGGGATTCTCTATTCAATCCTACAGCTTAGAAATGCAGAAGAATGTTAATTTCAGAAAGTCTTCAGTTTAAAGTTAGGGTCAATAGCTTTAACTTCCTATGATCTGAGCTCTTACATGGCATGTATTGTTAAATCCTTTGATTTCTGCAATCATTAGCTCCCAATTAGCACAAATATAAAATTCTTTTTAAATGATGTAGGTGCTGAGAAAAATAGAACATATCAGGAGATTCATTTTAAATGTCAAAGACAACAGTTTCACAATTTTATTAAAATCCAAAACTCTTTAGTCTCTGTTCACATTAGGATTATTTCTGAGCTCCAAAACAAAATCATACACAGTATAGCTGTAACTGTTTCAGCAATGTGGCCCATTCAAAGCACTGCTAACAGGTAGGGCAATAGGTATCTCCCTAAATGTTAAAAATACTCTAAGCCAATTTTGTTGCTGCTGTTCTAAATGTTTAATTTCAATCTCTGAATATATTCACATTTCATTTAATTCACTCCAAAGCTACTTTACATAATTTTCCACTGATGGGATTATGCTTATAGTTATGTGTAAACAGCCTTGTAACAATTGCAATCTGCCTGTTAGAAGAGCACCTTGCTAATAAAAATGTAGCCTACTTTTTAGTGATGTGCTTTAACTCTGCATTGCATTGTTGAAGTTTTCCACCTTTAACAGGTGGGAATCTTGCTGTCAATGGACAATTTTTCTGTTGCAGTAAAATGTCAGGGTCAAATTGTCTCAAGTCAGTTATCAAGCTAAGCTAACACATTTTTGGTTGCTTCCATGTAAAAATGGCATGATGCTCTTCATGTGCCACACAGATCTTTGTGGTACATTTGCCAACTATTGGCTAATCCCAAATCTTTATGTCCATTTTGTTTGGCCACTATTGAACCCCAGTAGCTCCATCTCTTTAAAGAGAAGTGTTCTGGAAAAAATGTAGTAAAAATCTTTCTAGATTTATTCATTAAATGTTCCATT
>VMRN01000158.1:576950-594663 GCA_010277015.1 Poeciliopsis turrubarensis | reverse complement strand
AACTTATATTTTTTACGTTGTTTCAAAGAAAATAAAGTAAAATTAATGTTATAGTTTTGAACACTCAGTTTTTTGTCAATTTTGCATTTTCTCACTGAGATAAAGCTTTTTTGGTCTCTCAGCCTTGGATTTCTTGTAAAACTGGATATTAACGTTCTTTCAGCTTGAAACAACCAGAACTTATATTTTTCTATGTTGTTTAAAAGAAAATAAGGTAAAATTAATAATATAATTTTCAACACTCAGAGTGTGTCAATTTTGCATTAACTCGCAGAGATAAAGCTTTTTTGGTCTCTCAGCCTGGGATTTCTTGTAAAACTGGATATTAACTGTGGTTCAGCTTTAAACAACCAGAACTTATATTTTCTACGTTGTTTCAAAGAAAATAAAGTAAAATTAATGTTATAGTTTTGAACACTTAGTTTTTGTCAATTTTGCATTTTCTCGCTGAGATAAAGCTTTTTTGGTCACTCAGCCTGGGATTTCTTGTAAAACTGGATATTAACTTTGTTTCAGCTTCAAACAACCAGAAATTATATTTTTCTACGTTGTTTGAAAGAAAATAAAGCAAAATTATTAATATAATTTTGAGTACTCAGAGAGTCTCAATTTTGCATTTACTCGCTGAGATAAAGCTTTTTTGGTCTCTCAGCCTGGGATTTCTTGTAAAACTGGATTTTGACTTTGTTTCAGCTTCAAACAACCAGAAATTATATTTTTCTACGTTGTTTCAAAGAAAATAAGTTAAAATTAGTAATATAATTTTCAATAGTCAGAATGCGTCAATTTTGCATTTTCTCGCTGAGATAAAGCTTTTTTGGTCTCTCAGCCTGGGATTTCTTGGAAAACTGGATATTAACATTGTTTCAGCTTCAAACAACCAGAACTTATATTTTTCTACGTTGTTTCAAAGAAAATAATGTAAAATTAATAATATAAATTTCAATACTCAGAGTGTGTCAATTTTGCATTTTCTCGCTGAGATAAAGCTTTTTTGGTCTCTCAGCCTGGGATTTCTTGTAAAACTGGATATTAACTTTGTTTCAGCTTCAAACAACCAGAAGTTATCTTTTTCTACGTTGTTTCAAAGAAAATAAGGTAAAATTAATGATATAGTTTTGCACACTCACAGTGTGTCATTTTTGCATTTACTCGCTGCGATAAAATTTTTTTGGTCTCTCAGCCTGCAATTTCTTGTAAAACTGGATATAAACTTTGTTTCAGCTTCAAACAATCAGAACTTATAATTTTCTACGCTGTTTCAAAGAAAATAAGGTAAAATTAATAATATAATTTTCAATACTCAGAGTGTGTCATTTTTGCATTTTCTCGCTGAGATTAAGCTTTTTTGGTCTCTCAGCTTGGGATTTCTTGTAAAACTGGATATTAACATTGTTTCAGCTTCAAACAACCAGAACTTATCTTTTTCTACGTTGTTTCAAAGAAAATAAGGTAAAATTAATGATATCGTTTTGAACACTCAGTTTGTGTCATTTTTGCATTAACTTGCCGAGATAAAGCTTTTTTGGTCTCTCAGCTGGGGATTTCTTGTAAATCTGTATATTAACTTTGTTTCAGCTTCAAACAACAGAACTTATATTTTTCTACATTGTTTCAAAGAAAATAAGGTAAAATTAAGAATATAATTTTCAATACTCACAGTGTGTCATTTTTGCATTTTCTCACTGAGATAAAGCTTTTTTGGTTTCTCAGCTTGGGATTTCTTGATATACTGGACTTTCACTTAGTTTCAGCTTCAAACAATCAGAACTAATTGTTTTCAATGTTGTTTGAAAGACAATAAGGCAAAATTATTTATATAATTTTGAGTACTCAGAGTGTGTCAATTTTGCATTTTCTCACTGAGATAAAGCGTTTTTGGTTTCTCAGCTTGGGATTTCTTGATATACTGGATTTTCACTGTGTTCCACCTTCAAACAACCAGAACTAATTGTTTTCAACGTTGTTTGAAAGACAATAAGGCAAAATTATTAATATAATTTTGTTTACTCAGAGTGTGTCAATTTTGCATTTTCTCACTGAGATAAAGCATCTTTGGTTTCTCAGCTTGGGATTTCTTGATATACTGGATTTTCACTTTGTTTCAGCTTCAAACAACCAGAACGTGTTGTTTTCAAAGTTGTTTCAAAGAAAATGAATTTTATGTTGTGCTGAATACACAGAGTGTGTCAATATTTTACTTCTTTCATTGAGATAATGCTTTTTTATCTCTCACCTAGATTATTCCTGTTTACAGTTTCAAGCAACCAAAACTACTACATTTATAAAGAAAATAAAATAAAAAGGCTGAAAAGAGAATTCACTTTCGATTTTTCACTTCTTTCGCTGAGATAAAGCAATGTTGTCTCAGCTAACATTTTTTGAAACACTAGATGTTAACTGTTTGTTAACATTCAGTGTCAAAGAACAAGTTGCAAATATTGAATTATTATGTCCCATGACTATGGGCATATTATTGGACCCTAGGTTCAAAACTTGTTTTTCGCAGTCAAAGCAAGGCACAAGAGCCAGTTTGGGGGCAGAAAGCAGAATGTTCTGCCCTGCTTGCAAGCAATGAATGTATCCAGCTGCAGGATTCAGCAGATGCAGGAGTAGGCACCAGCAGGTCTTGTGAGTTTTTATTTATTTTGTAATTTTCTTGTGACATTTGCACAACTGTATTTCAGGTGTTGTATATTATCTGTAATGATTTGTTGTTTTTGAACTGTGGTCTCTTTTCGATACTGCAGAGGAACAGAAGAGGTGTAGCTCCCATGTCACAGCAGATGCCATTGTTGAAGGAGAGTGATACCTTGCTGAAATGAAAATCCATTGAAGTATTGGCATACACAGAAATATGTGCATCCCCATTTGTACTATATGGGACTAAAATTCCTCTGTTCACCTGCATCATCAGTGCCTCATGAACAAGTTTTTACCAAGGGGGAGGGGGAGGTCATCTGCAAATGAAGAAACTGTCTAAAACCTGAAACAGTGGAAAAAGTCCTGTTCCTAAATAAAAACAATTAAACCTAAAATCCAGAAATTTCAACATTTTCTTTTGTCTTATCAGGACATACATCAGAATCACACATCAAAAGCAGACTAAAAGCCATTGAAAGAGGCCATTCTATGTGTAACTTAAGAACTAGAACTAGAACTCCCAGGGATGATTTTAAACAAATTCTGTTTTTCAGGAAGCAAGTTTCAAGCTCAAATTATACAGAGTCTGCCCCAACAATCACTGAATTCCCAATACACTAAAGTAACACATATCTTCCATGACATAAAAGAAAACCCAACACAACCATTGATATTCATTGGCGACAAATCATTTTAATAATTTAAACATGACAATTAAATATGATTTAATTTATTCTCTTCTTACTGAACATGAGTTTGATGAAAACTTTGTGACAATATTGCATTTACAAATTTTTGGAAGTATGATCCAACTGAGTAAGAAGGCTGTTACAGTTTCACCAGCAGATGTCACTAGTGAGTGATGAATGAAGCATTGAGTTATGAACCGTCTTCCAAAGCAAAATGTTGGAAAGCTTTATTGCTTCATGAGGCTTCATTTGCCCATCACTATCTTTCACTTCTTATTTGAATCTGCCATTACTTCCGTGTTAGGGTTTGGGTTAGCCAATCAGTGAACAGGAGTGAAGCTTACGTCACCCACGCAAGCAGGGCCGGCGTCACCCACACAGGGCCGACTTTCAACACAGGGAGCTTCCAACTGAAGGTGAGCCCCTGCCACTTCTGCAGTTTTGTCTTCCTTTTGTGTTGAGCAAAGCTTGGTGTACAGTTCAACACCAGGTGGATCTTGGATGCATGGCAGGTGTTCCTGCTGCACTTGCCACAAGTGAGTCATGCTCTCAGGGTTGATCAGGTGGAGACCCGAAGTGTCAGTCAGTTTCCACATAGAGTTTAATAATTCCTGTATGAGATTCTGGGTTTCTTAAACCCCTGTTGTTCTGCAATGTTTAGCAAGCTCGCGGGAGCTCTGGAGATTGCTAAACGTTGGCCAAAATTTGTGCTTCTGTGGGAGGATGACCAGCATACTTTTTTCTTCAGCTCAGAGCTCTTTGCGTCTTAAAGGCAGCTGACATAATCTTGATCCCATTCAAAAATTTTTATATCATAAAAATAAAGTTAAATAAAACTTAGATGAACTAATATTAACAGTCACTGACCTTTAAGGAAAAACTGCGCTAACAAGAGAGGATTACTCTGCTTTTAGGGTTACGGTTCCACAATGCCTCTAGGCATTAAAGCTCTAATGCCTCTATGTACTGTAAATTTATTTTGAAACTCAAACAGGAAATACTGTTTTAACTGAAGTTGAACCTGCATACTGTCAAACCAGCCTTTCCTGCTCTTTTATTGTGAATGTGACCGCAAGCTGATCTGTAAGGTAAGTGGAAACAGTCTATTTTGCACTGCATGCCCTTCATGAAGACAGTTAGTGTCAGGTTTAACACCTATTAAACAAACACAGGAAAGACAAGAAAGTCAGATTCTTTCTCACTCACGAGGAGAACAGATAGAGATGTGCTTTTAGTTACAATCTCCTACTGCCCTGAAACCACATTTGTCTGCTCCTCTCTTTTTATTGTTTTCAGGATCCCTAATCACAAGAACGCTGTAACTCTGAAGGTAGGGGAAAACAATTCATCACATAGCTACAGCGTTAAATGACATTTACTAACTAAGACACAAATTATCTTGCACTCGATAATCTCGTTCCAGGCACAAAGTTTAACAGAACATGTTGTGAATCTTCACAGTGACGGTTTTATAGCAATCTAGCAGCTCAACGAGGCAGAGATTCCCGCTGAGAGATAACCCTGCAGGAAACTGTTGTCTCTGCTTCCCGTCAGTGAGGCCTTCTGAGAAAGGAATCAGAGTAAATCAACAATACAGAAACATTCTTAATTCTAAAATGAAATTAAACAATGAAAGCAAATAAGAAAAGATAACATTATAAAGATACATGAGAATAACAAATTAATAACATCACAATTTATCCAACATTTAGCAACAGAGATGGTTCACAAAGACAAAGTAACATACCATGTGACCTGTTCCAACGTGTCATTACTATAGGTCTCTTCTGTGGTGATGAATTGGAGCAAAGTTAGAAACATGTCCAAAGAATTCATAGAGGAAGTACATTTCGGAAATAGTTTTATTTTATTGGGAAAAAAATATTGGTGTTCTGGTGTTCTGTAAAGGTTCTGTATGGTATGCATTATGCAAAGGGAAAATAAAGTTTGTTTGAAATGTTGATTCTTACTCTGTGCAAGAAATAATTAATTTCTTGCAGGCACAAAGTTTAACAGATAAGAAATAATTAATTTCTTGCACAGAAATAATTAATTATTTATTTCTTGCACAGAATTGCTCATGTTGCACAAAGACTGGAAATTAACTGAACTTCATTGAGCACTTTTAAGTTCATGAAATTGTGACTGTTTTCAATAAACATGTGTATGGTATTATGTACACACTTGCAATTGCATAACCTTTGCTGTCTTTTGGAGAGAGCTCCCTTGAAAATAGGTTTTAATCTTGTTTTAAGTCTCTGGTTATGTAAAGGTAAAATAAAAATATAAAAAACAGGCGACACTAAAGCAATCCAAAATTTATTAGTATGTTGAGCTATGTTAAGTTACAGAGAATTTCACATCTTTCACATTATTGTGGAGGAACTGAAGCACACTCGTCTTTGTGTTGTTTCTTCAGTCCATTAAGGTTTGTAGGCGGTTCTCTCAAGGTTAAAGTCTGGACTTTGACTTGTTGCCACACCGTGTTTCTTGTCTATTCAGCTATTCTGTTGTAGATTTGCTGGTGTTCTGGGTCATTTAGCTGTTTTATGACAAATGTCAAGTCAGCATTTTGTGGTCTGACAGATGGTCTCACATTAGTATCTGCAATACTTTAGTACAAAGGAGTTCATTGTAAGGTTAATAATTACAAGGCCCCCAGTGTCCTGTGTTTGAGTTGGTGTCATATATTTTTTTTGCTGATTTTCTGATGTCATTCCAAATACTATTGATCCAGAACTGTTGTGCCTTCTACACGTAAGATTAAGCTGTTGAACAGCACACTCATCACACCAGTGTGCTCATTTGTATCTTTCTCAGACTTTCTACTGGTCAAAATGATGTCTGCTTTGATGCCACATCCTTATCTGCTCCTGATACTGCTCTTGGTGGGAAAATCTGTACTTCTACAGAAAAACATCAAGCCCAATTTCATCTTAATGATGGTGGATGATCTTGGAATTGGAGACCTGGGCTGTTATGGCAATACAACATTAAGGTACAACACCAGATTCTTTGGCAGAATATCAACGTTAAAGAGTAACATGGTTGTGCCTTTTCAGAATAGGCTGAATTTTTTTATTGGCGCTGGTGGCCTCTGTGTGAGAGCGGCCAGATAGGAAAGTGGGTAATGAGAGAAGGTGAAAGATTCAAACTTGTGAAGGCCACATCAAGGATTAAGCTGTGTTGGACCAGGCAGACATCCAAGAGTTCCAGGATACTGGCCCTTGAGGACCAGGATTGCCCAACTCTGGCTATACTAACTCTTTTCCTAGACATAAACTCCTTTGGTGATGTTTTGAATGCTCTGGAATAAGGTGTTTGCAAAAGTCTGCATTTACCACAACCAATGCCCAGTTACCAATGTGCTGTACAAGAAATGTTTCAATAACGCTAATTTTCAGTCAATGTATTTTCTTCAGCACATGCA
The DNA here is from genome assembly GCA_010277015.1 of Poeciliopsis turrubarensis. NCBI lineage: Eukaryota > Metazoa > Chordata > Actinopteri > Cyprinodontiformes > Poeciliidae > Poeciliopsis > Poeciliopsis turrubarensis. The sequence goes on along the minus strand of VMRN01000158.1, from coordinate 587,901 downwards.
GGCTTCAATTGCTTATGTCAAGTTTCAATATAAAGCCAATTTTGACAGGTCGCTGAATGTGACTTGTCATTGTTGATCATATGATTTATAGGACACCCAATATTGACCGGCTGGCGCAGGAAGGGGTGAAGCTGACTCACCATGTTGCTGCAGCAAGCCTCTGCACTCCAAGTCGTGCAGCATTCCTTACTGGACGATACCCAATAAGATCAGGCCAGTTCACCCAGAAACACCAGAAAACATAACTGAGACATCTGAAATCTTAATCCAAAAACACACTTTTTAGTTATCTCATTATGTCATCTAACCAGCAGGATTGACCATTTATTTCAACACTAACTTGTTGGTGAGCTCCCAACTTCTCCAAAGAGAATTAATTTTGATATTTAGAGAACTGATCCGTTCAGCATTTACATGGTGCTGTAGCTTAGCTGGTCAAAGTGCCAGACTTTTAAACAGGAGATCCTGGGTTCAAATCTCAGCACTGCCCTTAGATAAGCATGCTTATTGTAGATAAGAGGATGTCTATGAAATCTTTATAACAGGGGCAGATGAGTTGTGGATATTTGTCAGAATCAATGCTTTGTATGTCTATTTGTTGCCAATTTCACAACATAATTACCAGAAACCTTTTCAGATTGACTTTGCACTATATCTTATCATGTATGAGTCAATACTGTAGCTTTCTTTAAAATAACATGACAAACAGTTTTCAACACAAAGATGGCAGCGATATAACTCTCTGTGCCTGAGATGGTGAAAATGATGGGGTTATATGTACAGTTCTTTGCGTTCAAACACACAATTGACTGATTTCACTTAAAAATGAAATAAAGAATTATATTCTGTCTCCCATTCTGTTATTTAACAGGTGTAGCTGGTAATTTAAGACCTGGGGTCTTTATATTCAACGCAGCGTCTGGAGGTCTACCGGCTCGAGAAGTTACTTTCGCTAAAATTGTGAAACAACAAGGTTATGAGACAGCTCTTATAGGTAAGCAATTACTCAACTATTCACTTGGACTACTGTAAGCACCAGAACGTGAAATTGTTTACTAACTTCTAATTTTTAAGTGGTGAAAATGTAGAGTTAATGCAAATGTAATTTGTTTTTTTTTTTTGCAGGGAAATGGCACCTTGGACTTAACTGTGAGAGCAGTGATGATCACTGCCACCACCCTCATGTCCATGGCTTTGATTACTTCTTCGGAATCCCTTTAACCAACCTGCGAGACTGCCAGCCTGGACACGGCACTGTTTTCCAAATCTATAAGTACTTACCGTACGGTTCACTGGGAACAGCCTTGCTCAGTATAGCTGTTCTCCACTGGAGTGATCTCATCCTACTACGAAGACGACTGATCCTGGGTCTGCTGTCCATGATGGCCGGGGTCACCTTACTGGTAGCAGGATTTATTAAGATCATTCCTTATTTGAACTGCATTCTCTTCAGAGATCACAGCATTGTGGAGCAGCCGTTCACTTTAGAAAACCTGACACAGAAAATGACTTATGAGGCAGTGGACTTCATAGAGAGGTATGGCACTTTGACCCTCGTGCGATCTTAACGTTCCTGTACTCCCCTTATCCTACGGGTCAAAAATGACCCTCGCAAAATAAAATAAAATAAAATAAATCAAATTAATTGAATTTTAAATCCAAAATCTATTTTGCATACCGAAACAATCTGATATTTATCAATTCGACTGAATTAATTAATTTTTGTATCATGTATTTTTGTTACACAGTACAAAAGACGATCAACAGTAATACATCCTATTTTCTTTTTACCACAAACTAAGTGTTGGAACAGTTTTCTTTTACACAGTGAATGTTTATTATATAACTATGAAATTATTACTTCTGAATTAATTTGACTGAAAGGAAACAAAAAGTCAACAATTTGGAACTTTTAGTCATTTCCTTATTTTTTTAAGGAAGTGAATTATAAATATACCACAACAAAACAAAATGTTGCTTGATTTTGTGAACAATTTAACATCAGCTCTTATGTTGTGTCTCATAATTATACAAGTGTTCAACACAAGAATGTCTTCTGATCAACATAAGGTCTTGGAACATAAGCTAATGAACATCCTCTGCACAAGATGAAGAACATCTTCTGCTCAACATAAGGTGTTCAGCTTCTAAGATGTTTTTATGTTGAACATCTTCAACATAAGCCAAAAAACATTCTATCCTTCCCGCCCCTTGTTGAACTTTAGATGAAGAACATCCCCATGAGATGGAGATGTTCTTCATCTTATAAAGATGCTTTTATGATGAACATCTTGAACATAAGATGAAGATCATCTAATCTTTCCTACCCCATGTTGAACTTAAGTTGAAGAACATCCCACGTTCAACACAAGATGTTCAAGAAAATCTTCATAGCATGAATATGTTCTTCACCATATGAAGATGCTCTGACATTGAACATCTTCAGCACAAGAATTTGTTCAACCTAACTTCTTATGCTGAAGATCCCAGGTGGGACAGAATGTAGGACCTGTTGGGCAGTGAAACGACTACTCATGGCTTCAGCAAAGAATCAAATATCCCCTATATCTAATTTGTTTTTATTATGTCTGAGATTATGTCTGTTGTGTTTGGAAACTTGTGTGATGTAGGAGGTTAGCTGCACATTGGGAATGCAGGTGCAGGTCAAATGCAAGTTCAATTTATACGTCAATTCAGTTTATTTGATATGTGTGTGTGTGCGTGTGTGTGGGGTGGTGTGTGTACGTATGTATTACAGAGAGTTTGTGTGTGGCCTTTGAGCTCTTTTTCTGGTGTTTAAATGATTTTATAATTCACGGGTCCAAAATGACCCATAAGACAATCCTTGTACCCTAGCGGTGTACAGCCCACATGGAAATATAAACAAAAACAAAGTATCACTTTTTCTAACGACGAGGTCAATTTAGGAAAAGTCGTAAAATTTCAAGTTGGAAAAAGATTGTTTTGGGTATTTTTTCTACAGTTAAACATGCTAGTGGGTCACTTTTGAATCTGAACTGTTGTTTGGCCCGTAAGCACAACGACAGTCAGAACCCGTTCCCCCACCCGTTGGTGGAGGGATACTACCTTCGTTCACCAGAGTAAACCCCAACGTACAGGTGCCAAGATGGAGGGCAACGAATATGCCCACTCCTGCCTGGCGCCACTTGAACATCCACAGTTTCTCCATATATTTTAGAAAGAAGAGCATTAAGAATACATCCTCAATAAATAATAGAAAATCAGTTAATTCTGTATTGTCTGTCTCTGCAGGAACTCGGGAAGGCCTTTACTTTTATTTCTGTCCTACCTGCAAGTTCACACGGCCATGTTTGCTTCTGCTGCGTTTAAAGGAACAAGCACTCATGGTGTCTATGGAGATGCTGTTCATGAAGTGGACTGGAGTGTTGGTGGGTCAGAGCAATTGAATATAAATATACTATCGGAAATATGGGAGGAATATTCATACTTTTTCAGCATACAGTAATATTTATTTAGTGGAATGCTTTAAGAAAAAAATTCTCAAAGTACAATTATTTTCTGCTGTGCTTTAATAATTGTTTTTTCTGCCCCTTAGAAAATACAACATTTATACTTTATTTTCAACTATGTCACAAAACATTGGTGTTCATGACTTCATCACGTGGAGTCCAGAAAACCTATTGTGAATTATTGATTCCTTCCAGGCCAGATTCTGCAGACGCTGGACAGACTCAGAGTAAGAGAAAACACTCTGCTTTATCTGACTTCAGACCAGGGTGCTCATGTAGAGGAGCTGACTGCTGCAGGCGAGGTGCATGGAGGATGGAATGGAATATATAAAGGTATATCACAAAGAAGATTAGTCTGAAAGTCGATCTTGTTCAGCGTCTTTTATTGCCAGACCCCAAATCTGTTGAAATGCTCATATAGGAACAGCTAAAAACCTCTATCTGCAAATAGTCATATTAATATATAAAATAAAACTTTACCTGTTTTTCTTTGTAAAAAGCTAAAGTTCAGTCAGACTGGATGGAGATTGTCTCAGATGAATTTAGGTCTAGACTTTCACTGGGCCATTCTAACACACACGTTTTGATCTAAATCAGGTCATTTCAAAAGGGTGTAAATACTTTTGTAAAGGTCTTTATATTACATTTCGCTCAATATATTACAAAAAATCAGAGGTTAAATTTCTGATGTACATTTTTTTATTACTGGGTAGTGGGACAGTGTCTTCACTGTTCCATATGTAAATTCTTTCCAAATGTTGCAAATAAGATTGTTATTATCGGTGAGTTTTAAGGAGTAAAAAGTCATTTTGACTTTTTACTTAACACTTTACTTAAGAACACTTCTTCTTTACTCTCTAAATTTTACTTAACTGCTGGTTTTCTAGAAAACGTTCAGGGCAGAGAGTGCCTCTGCCTCTGTACTTTGTTACAATAGTAACCAACTAAGAATTTTTGTTTTGGAACTAGAAATGCTTCATTGGAACATTGTGTTCTGTGTTTGAGCAGCAGGGAAGTCTACAAATTGGGAAGGAGGGATTCGGGTTCCTGGAATTCTGAGCTGGCCAGGTCAAATCCCCAGTGGCAGAGAGATAGATGAGCCAACCAGCAATATGGACCTGTTTCCTACCGTTGTTCATCTGAGTGGAGCTGCAATTCCACAGGACAGGTTTGTATACACACGTCTGCCAATAAAAACCATCCCTGAGTTTAGGAGTTATGTTGGTAGTATGTGTTTCTGTCACACGGCTTACTGACTGTGTGTTCTTTTTTGTAGGGAAATTGATGGTCACAACCTCATGGATTTGCTACAGGGAAGAGCTGAAAGGTCCAACCATGAATTTCTATTTCATTACTGTAACTCCTACTTGAACGCAGTGAGATGGCACCCTCCAAACAGTAAGTCCCACGATACAGAAAGTTCTGACTGCATGCTGTGGTTTTAGCCACACTTTAATTTAGTGAGTAAAAAAATTGTTAAAGAATAATAATGCAAATCCATAACTGCAGTTCTGCAATAACTGCAAATCCATATGTGGGGCTTGATTAAAATGTTTAATTTGAATTAATTGCAGGGTCTGTATTAATCAATTACAGTTTATGACACCATATTTTAACATCTTCAATTAAAAAGCCATTTGGTGCTAAATTGTTGAATAAATGAACATATAAACTCAACAACAAATTTATTGTTTTGACAGAACATTATGAAAAGCTGTCGTTGCCTTGAGTGAATTAAAATGTCTGTCAAACATTCAATGTAAAACTAACTTCACTGCAGGAGTAAAACTAGATATTTGGAGATAAGGGGAAGAATTATCCAATCAAAACCATTTGAGAGTGGGGTTGAATGTTCAACCCCGCCCATTTAATGGGGTGGGGTTGGATAGTGGCAAGGAACTTTTATTAAATCTGGAGCAATGGGGATTTTTCAGTGCTCTATGGTGATTTGTGCTTCCTGTAATTCACCAATGAATAACTACTTGTAAAAACAGCAGCATTAAAGAAAACCTCTTGTAGTTTCTGCTCCAGTTCTGACCAGCATTTTTACTCTGATGCACAAAGTCAACCATTAGCACTACCATTTCCTTTTACAACTAAAAGTCCCTTTAAGCTACCGTTTGACTTGTGGTAGCATATTGATATACAGTGAACCCTCGTTTTTCGCGGGGGTTGCGTTCCAAAAAGAACCCGTGATAACCGAAATCCGTGAAGTAGTTACCTTTATTTTTTTTACAATTATTATACAGCATAACTAAATACTCTACATTGAAACCAAAGAACAAAACCTGTTTTCAGACCCAAGTATTTTTTTTAAACAAATAACACTTTCTCACAAAGTGTTATTTGTAGTTAAATGATTTTAACTACAGTAAAATCATTTTAATTTTAATCATCAATATGAAGTACAGTAGGACAAATTGTCACTCATGTATTTCACTGTGCTCTGACTATGACGCTGCGGCCTGACTCTGCTCTGCAGTGTCTTTTTCTTCTGAAGCCTCTGGGGCATGTGTGTTTTTCGAGAGAAGAACATATTTATCGGTAGTTGTTGTTACTCTTTTCCTTCTGGATAAAAAATATTTGCCAAAATTTGCCAAGCTGTACTACGCATATTTAAATATCGTAATGTTATGTTACAGTGTTTAGAGAAGAAGCGCAGAGACTGTTTAGCCAATCAGGACACAGAACACAATGCACTGTGGAAAAAAAACCGCACAAAAAAATCAGCGAAGCAGCGAGGTTGTGAAAGGTAAACCCCGTTATAGTGAGGGTTCACTGTACAATCAGATATTCTTTTGGCTCAAAGTGAAGTTGCTACTAAAGAGTTTTAGAAGAGAACTCATTAGAGAAAACATTACAACCAAAAAAAAAACCAACACAGTTTTAGATTGGTCCTTTAGTTAAAGCCACGATTCCAGGCTTTATCTAAGCCTGGAAAATTTGTCATACAGTGTAGGGTGAGGAGAATCTGCTATCTTCACCTGTTCCACCACTTTCCATCCTTCTATGGGAGAACGTAATTGTTCTCAGTCAGTTCTCTGTGTTTGGCCAATTAAAATCAAGTTACACGTATGCTCAACAAATTCCTTTTCGAATTTGTGGAGAAAAACAACCTGTTTTATTGATTACAACACTAAACAGTCACACTTTGTGGTTCCATGTTATAACAATGTCTTTAAAGTCAAGTATCTGCCGAAAAGCACTACCAAGCAGTTTGGGATTTATTTTGACAGAAAGTGTCAAGACTTTAAGGTTTTCTTGCTCTAAAATATTATGGGGCTTTAAAGTCAGCTATTGTACACATCAATTTATGGTTGCCATTAAAAAGAGCAGGTTTAGATGGCAGTGACTTACATGTAGCCAAACACATACTCATGGAATATGTCTACAGCCGACCAGGAAAAGAGAACTGATCTTCAATGTCAGTTCTGCAGACGAACTCTCAAAAATTGAAGGAAACATTTAATAAGCATGACGTCTATAGTTATTAGACTTCTAATCAGAAGGTGACCAGTTGTAACAGAACTGGCACAGTCTCATTTAAATCAGTTGGTCTCTCAACACAACATGTCCTAAACATGTTCAACATAGTCCTTGAACCTTTTAGAGTGGTGAAGTCAGGGCTCTCCCAATGATTTGATGTAAGCCTTTTTGATACTTTCTATAATCAGTGTAAATGTGTGTTTGAAATCATTGTCCTGCCTGACTGTGCCATTTCAACCATTTACCTTTGGATTTGAGTTGATGTCCTTTCTGATTGTTATTCCACCCACCTCCTTAAATGATTACATCATTCTTAAGTTGACTTGATATAGAGTTGCTTTAATTGTTTTTCTTATCTTCATGTTATTTTGTCAAGAAATACCTTGTCATCTAACATACATGCTTTTCCTGATCATCTCACAGGTAGCTCTGTGTGGAAAGCCTTTTACTTCACCCCAGACTTCTATCCAGAAGATAAAACAGCGTGTTTCCACACACACGTCTGCTTTTGCACACCAGATTACGTGACCTACCACAATCCTCCACTTCTTTTTGATCTCTCAAAAGACCCATCAGAGTCAAGGCCGCTGACCGCTGACATAGAACCGGCATTCTACTCAATTCTTTCTGCAATAAAACAGGCAGCTGAGGTCCATCAGAGGTCAGTGAGGCCTGTGGAGAGCCAGTTAAGTGCAGCACACATCATGTGGAAGCCCTGGCTGCAGCCCTGCTGCTCCACCTTCACACAGCTCTGTCAGTGCCAACAGGACAAATGAGCCCCAGGCCAGTGGATGACCTCCATATAAAACTTCTTCAAGACAAGCCTAAACAAAAACAGAATCCAATTAAGAACAATCTACCTAGGATACTAACTTTCAGGAATATGGAGGATGAAAAACAGTTTATGACGTGGAATGAATGAAACTTGTGAAGAATATTCTATAATTTTCTTTGTACTGTAAGTAAAGTCTGCACTCTGTAAACCGATGGATTTAATACGCTTTTTGTTTAAAACATTAAGTATATCTGAGTTTCATTAAACAGATATCGTCTGACAAAGTTTCTAACCTTCACACAGATCTTCAAAAATACAAAGTGAATAACTCATACTATTCAAAATATTTTATGAATTTAAAAATATTTTTAAAAATGCAATTGAGATTGCAATTAATTTGATGTGTAAAACAATTCAGCTGCACAGTCAACTGGAGAGACTTTATTACACCATATCAAAAACAAACAAATTAAAGTAAAAGGGCTATGCTGGAGAGATTGTGGTCACATAAACCCAATCTCCTGAATGTCATTTGGTCATGTAATAAATTACAACCATTGTGATCAGATGTTCACAATAGCTGGAGTTCTTCAGTGTAAAGTTCAGAGAGATCGAAGGTTTGTAGGGACACAATAAACTTTAAGATTCTCTGGTCAAAGGAAACCTGACTTAGCTTTTAGGTTTCCTAAAAGCCACACACAGTTTTTGTGTTTTATAACAAAATCTGTTATAAAACAGTTTCTGCTTTATAACAAAAACTATTATAAAACAGTTTCTGTTTTATAACAAAACACAGTTTTTGTGTTTTTTAACACAATAAAACTGTGTTTTTTGTGTTATAAAACACAAAAACTGTGTGTGGTGAAAACAAACATTGCATCTATCATCCCTCTTGTTAAGCAAGCTTAGTATTGGAAGCTGGCATGTGTTTGTTCATCAAAGAAATAAGATGAGTCGGCCATTTTGGATTGAAATTCCGATTTTGACCCCATTTTTGACGTTTACAGCCATTACATTTGATCGAACTCCTCCTAGGGATTTCGATTCATTGGCTTCAAACTTGGTCAGTCTGTTCATAACCCATGTTCCATTTAAAGTTATCAAAACTGTTTTTGAGCATAATGTAGGGGCGTTACCAGGGGACAAAGTTTACCTACTTGCCATACAAAAATAAACTGTTATATCTCCTACAAAAAAACTCAGTCACCAAATTTTCAGTGATTGATCATCATTGGGTGTGCTACAATACCCAATGGCCGAATGATGACATCACTTAGGCCACACCCCCTGAGAACAGGAAGTGTCGTGTTTAACTGTGAACGGTCGCTATCTTACCCCTTTGACCAAATCAACATGAAACTGTGTCCAGAGACAAAAGACACGTTGGTGTGTTGTGGATTCCAACCCTGACCGGTTGCCATTGAGCATGTGGGCGTGGCGGCGTGGTGAAGTGACCTGTAACGCCGTTACCATATGTTTGGCTCTGAATTCCACAGTTTCGGGCCGAGCTTCTCCAAACTCACTTGGATAAATTCTTATCCACCCACCAAAAGGAATCCATAACAAAATTTGGTGGCCGTGTAATAATTTCTCTATAGGGACCTCTAGGATATTTTAAATGATCAGCCCCAAGCCATGCTTTAGAATTACAAAAATTGCTACACATATATCTTGTCAGGAAGTACAAAAAAGTCTCTTGCACCCATGATCTAAACCCAAGAGGAAGTCAGACATTTTGGATCAAAGATGTCATTTTCTCTCAACACCAAAGCATCCCATTAAATACTGAAAATTTTAACATATTAGTTATTTAAATATACATTATGTTTTTGTTTTTTTCTAATAATTGTTAGAGTACAAATACTTATTGATTTCTGTTAATAATGTTAAGTACATCAACAGTCAGTTTACAAAGTATTTCAGTCATTGGCCACTTGGGGTCAATATTACTCCACAAATGACAAAGATTGAATGACGAGCTGAGCCAGTATATCGCCAGTGGGCAGTGACGCAAAAAGTGGGCATAGGGGCGCTGCACTAGAGGCAGCGCAAAAACGAGGTGGGGCATTTTTTTCTAGTTAGCATTTTATGCAGGCCTGCTTACCTGCTGTTTGTATATTAAATTATCAATAGCAGAGGAACAGCATTGATTAGCCACCCCTCCCCTTCTGCCAGCAGCTCTCCCTTCTCACACAGCTTCGAGAACGAACTGAGGCCCGTTTTTTTTTTTTTTTTCTTCTTTTAAATTGGAATTGTATTAGTGCACTCGACCACAGGGAGCTAAAAATGGGCGGAAGAAAAAAGCTCCGGGGCACAAAATGGAAGAGGGGGACGGACAAAGATATTGTATAGACCGGCGGTTTTCAAAGTGTGAGGCGCGCCTCCCCTGGGGGGCGCCAGAGCACTTTAGGGGAGGCGCGGTGCGAGGAAAAAATAAACCGAAGAAGAAGCTATCCGCTTGCTTTCTACTGATGTGAGAGAAAAAAAATGGACACATTTTTAGTAAACTTGCTCATCCCCTTCACTTCAACCTATCTCTGCGAATGTTGGTTTTCTGCACTCGCAATGATAAAAAGCAAATACCGATCAAGGCTGCTGGTTGAAGATGATCTGCGGTTATACCGCTCCACAGTGCATCCCCGCATTAACCGGATTTGCGCATCAAAAGCACAAGCACATTGTTCCCACTAAAACTAAGGTGAGCTGAACAGTAATGTTGCCAATTTAGTTAAAATCATAAATAAAACGAGTTGCACATGATTCAGGACCGTGGTAGAAAAAAGGTTGCGCATAGCGTGCTAAATGTTTTTTCCTTTGTATGCCTCCGTTCTTTCATACAGCAGCTCTTTTAGCTCGAAATAAATTGTTTAGAGAGCCACAAAAAGAGCTCCACAATTTTGCAACTGTTTAGGTTTTTGATTTATTTTTTTAATTTCAAGGAAATGTGCAACATTTACAGATGTGTTCCAAAGATCTGATCAAAATGTTTTTGTTAAGATGTGAAAACACTGTTGGTATCAAACATTAAACTCAGAAGCTCAGATGTAACGTTTGTTTGAGAAAAGGGTTGAAAAATGAGTTTGGGGTTGTTCTTATCATTAGAAAAATGAAAAAAGGGCGTATTTGCCATACAAAGGCCTTGATAAAATAATTAAAATGGGAGGAAATGTTTTAAAATGTTCATGTGTTAAATTTCATT
>VMRN01000158.1:561333-571950 GCA_010277015.1 Poeciliopsis turrubarensis | reverse complement strand
AGGCCCCAATTATGAGAAAATCATTTTGAGAAACTTTTTTTTAAAGAAAAAGATGTGAATAAGGTCATAATATTACTCAAATAAAGTTTTGCAAGTCAGTCACTGCTCTCCTTATGCATTGCTATGGGCAGGCCCCAATTAAGATAAAAAAAAATAAACCTTTGTCTAGCAATATGTTTTACCCAAACTCCTCAATTCTTAATGTTAAAAGCATTCAATTTGAATCAGGAGTGTTCTGATCCACAGGTGTACAATTTTATCTCAGGCAAGATTTTTTAAAATTTTTATTATAAGTAAACAGCTTCTTTCATCTCAGTTGTGCACCAGCAGCCTGACACCTTCTGTTGCCACACGTTAGTTGAAACAGGAAGGCATCCCACATCAGTGTTTGATTAGCATTTTTCATCACTGCAAAGAAATAATGACATTTCCAGACTCTTTAAGCCAAATATAGATATTGTTAATGTCATTTACTCACCGTAATTTTCATGTTAACAAGGCTGAGCTGAGCATTGAAGCGCCCCCTGTGGACAGGACACACATCCTGCAGTCCAGCAAAGGGAGACACAGTGATGGTTCTCCCCACAGGCAGGATGGGCAGGCTGTCCGTAAACCCTCCATCAATCCATTTCTAATAAAAGTCAGTGAGTGTCTCAGAATCAAAACCAGAGCCAGATTTTAGACAGTATTCGAGGCAGAAACGGAGCTACCTGTCCGTTGAACTCCACTGGTCTGAGCCCGGCATAGAGAGGCACAAAGCTGCTGGCAAGCAAAGTCTGTAGATATTAAAACACGAGAGAGCAAACGATTTTTCTGTAACCTAAACAGACAATGAGCTATGGAAGAGTGTGTGTGTGTGTGTCTGTGTGTGTGGTGGACACTGACCATTATGAGCTCATCTCTGGAGGGAAACCTGGAAACAATGTGGTTCTTCCCACTCCTACAGTGAGTTATAGAGATATAAAGTCGGTTGCTGGCCAGATTGTGAGCTTCACTTGGCAGAATCTCCTCTAGTGCTTCCCTGCAGATGATTCACACACATTGGTCACAAGCTATCACATTTGTCTTCACCTTCTGGGTTTTGACTTGAGGTCTCCCGTTTGAGCAGGGCATCCTCTTCCATGCCATACTTGTTTTAGATTTTCATTAGAGAGGCACAGATCCAGTATTAATATCTGTTTTGGAGCAGATATTGAAAAAAAATCAATATTGTGACAATGTGGTTAATTCAAGAGGGCAGCTCTATTCAGTCTAATTCTGTGCTCCATTATTTATTTTATATTGCATTTAGAACTCTTAAATATAATCGAGCAAAAAAATTACATTTTAATCTATTTTGTTTCTACATGTTTGTTAGCTTGTGAAGTTATTGGTGTATTTCAGCATGCTGTATTGGTGCAGACTTATCAGTACATTTATGTATTTAACAAAGGAAACGTTTACGTCAATAGTATTTTATTGGATCAGTATCGGTTCATACTAAACTTCAGATATGAGTCAGAAGCAAAAAAAGTGGATCATGTATTTCTAATTTTTATTAAGACTTTGATTGTTTGATTCATGTGTGATTTTTGTAACAGGCAAAATAAGAATATGCATAGCTAAACTACAAATAAGTTACTTCAACAATGCAGCTGCCATTTGGCATTTAACTTTAGCATTTACCGTAGAATGAGCATGAAGTTGAATCCTGGTGTGATGGCTCCAAACCTCTGTTGTCTCACACTTTCAGCAAACTTGTAGGTGAACTTTTTGCAGTGCTGAAGAAAGGAATCCGATGTATCATGTTGAAATTGTCTGACATCATTCATACATTTATATCCTCTAACTCAGGGGTCGGCAACCCGCGGCTCCAGAGCCGCATGCGGCTCTTTAGCGCCGCCCTAGTGGCTCTTTGGAGCTTCATCAAAAATGTTTGAAAATGGGAAAAGATGGGGGTGGAAAATATATTTTTTGTTTTAATATAGTTTCTGTAGGAGGACAAACACAAAACAATCATTCTTAACGTTTTCCAATGCTATAAAAATGTGTAGAAGAAACATTCAATTCTACAATTCTGGACCGAATCGTATGCATTCGTTGCCAGTGTGGAAGGATTGCCTGAATGTTTGCTCTGTAGCGACAAGTTGTCAATGACTAAAAGAGTACCGTACTTTCCGGAGCGCACCTTAATAAAAGCGAACCTACAAATTTTTTGGAAAAAAATAAAAAACTGAAAACACACATAAATAAGCGATACAGTAATTTTCATCAGTACACATTTAGAATGACACTTAGTGATATTATTTTGTTTCGTTGCTCAGGTTGTGTTGCTCATAGCTACGTGTCAAAAGAGAAGAGGAAGCTGCTATGTGTCACTATTGCACTGACTTGCTTGGCATTTGGACAGAAATTGAACTTAAACTCCATTCATTTAATTTTATATACTTTATGTTGGGCTGCACAGTGGCGCAGTGGGTAGCGCTGTTGCCTTGCAGCAAGAAGGTCCTGGGTTCGATTCCCGGCCCGGGGTCTTTCTGCACGGAGTTTGCATGTTCTCCCTGTGCATGCGTGGGTTCTCTCCGGGTTCACCGGCTTCCTCCCACAGTCCAAAAACATGACTGTCAGGTTAATTGGCCTTCCCAAATTCTCCCTAGGTGTGAGTGTGTGTGTGCGTGGTTGTTTGTCCTGTTCGTCTCTGTGTTGCCCTGCGACAGACTGGCGACCTGTCCAGGGTGTACCCCGCCTCTCGCCCGGAACGCAGCTGGAGATCGGCACCAGCAACTCCCGACCCCGTTAGGGAGAAGGGTGACGGAAAATGGATGGATGGATGGATGGATATACTTTATGTTTTCAAAAGGCTGCCGTTTTATTACACTCCGTTGGTTGTTTTTTTGATCACACGCTTAACGGTGATTATTCACAAAGAGCGATCGTCGTTATGCAAACTGCATTTGGAGGCAGATTTTCCGAGTTCCAAAAGGGGAAAAAAATGACACTTTCCCTGTCGCTCTTCACAATAAAAATGATATCAAAAATCTGATTTATTTATTGCATTTTTTTAATTTAGTAAATTAAAGAAATGCAATAGTTTACCTTACAGAAGATAAACTAACGCACCATCATACAACAGAAGCGTCACGTGGTGCGTCATTCCTTCCAGGACGCACTGCAGGGACAATAAACATTTAATTATGTATACACTTAGTCATTTTGATAATACGCTAATATAAACACCTAGAGTATGTTTTGCCTTCATTATAAGCCTTATATAAGGCTTTTACTTTTTTGCGACTCCAAACAGATTTGTTTTTCGTTTTTTGGGTCCAATATGGCTCTTTCAACATGTTGGGTTGCCGACCTCTGCTCTACCTGCAGCCATCTGACCTCCAGCTTATCTGGAGCTGTGATGAGGACAGCAGCCACCAGCGCTCCGCCTGATGCTCCTGCACAGGCCCTCAGGGAGCTCAGCAGCTTATCTCCATGATGAAGAATGGCCCCCACTGCACCCAGGTGGTAGATCCCCATAAAACCACAGGCAGCAAAGGACAGGTTCAGAATGGTCATTGTTATGCCTGCAGAAACAAAACAATATGACAACTTCCAGAAAAACCAGCTGCTCTAAAAGAGATGTAAGCCTTCACCTATCATTGCTCTGAAGGAACTGAAAGAACAGTTTTCTGAGATGGTCAGGTGCAAGAAACAGGAAAAGACAAAACTAATCAAACCATAAAGCAAGTTTTTCTACATAGTCAACACAAAATCCCAATTTTAATGACTGCTCATGTAGTCTCAAAGACATTCAATCCCTTCAGAACAAGCATCTTTAATACTTATTAGAGAATCCTTAATCCACTCTCCATTGACTGGAGAGCTCAATGCTCAATGCCTATGATATTCTCCAGATTTTATGCTCCAATCAGCATCAGTCTTCAGTCAGGGGGCCCTTCAGATTTACTGCAAGACAGAAAGCTAGTGTATACTTCCTGCCCACAGTAACACCATCCACAACAACTCTGAAGATAATTAGATATTAGTTACAGCAACATTTCATTTCCTTTTGAGATAAATAGAATATTTTTATTGAATTATTTGCAGAAATGAATGCGTTTCTTTAAGCTTCCATGTATAAGCTTCCATGTATAAGTTTGAATCTGTGTGGATCAGATGTTTCCCATAAAACCATAGGCAGCAAAGGACAGATTCAGAATGGTCATTGTTATGCAGCATTCAGCATCTATGCACCACAAATTTGGAGCAAACTTCCAGAAAACTGTAAAACAGCTGAAACACTGACTTCTTTTAAATCTCAACTAAAAACCCACCTGTTTAGAACTGTATTTGAAACGTAATCAACTACTAATTAAATGAAGAAACTTGACTTAATGTCATGTTTTGATTGTTGATTCTACGTTGCAATTGCACAAAAATCCGAGAGGGATGACAGAGTCCCTGAGCAAAATTCCGCGCAAGAGGTGTACGGAGCCTCGTGCCGGAAGAAAAACGGCAAATAGCTGAGGGTCATTGCGCGAAACAGAAACCCTGTAAATTCTAGACACTAACAGGTACCATAGAATTGCACAAAAATCCGTGAGGGAGGAGTCCCTGCTCGAAATGCCATGAAAGAGGTGTACGGAGCCTCGTGCTGGAAACCCGTTGAAAGGCTGTTAATACCATTTAAACTGCATGACTGTGAGCATGTGTGGGAATAAAAATACCAGTAGCTATTTTGTTCCATATAACACAGTAGGAGTGTAACCAGTAAACCTTTTGTGGATACAAAGGCAAGAACCCCCGCTTGATGACTTTGTGTTTTTTGTGTTTGTTATGATGTAAAGCACTTTGAAATGCCTTGCTGCCGAAATGTGCTATACAAATAAAATTTGATTGATTGATATTGTATCAAAGTTTAACTTGTGCATTTAATCTGTGTTTAAAAATCCCTGAAGTTGTTGGTTGTTTGATCATTCCAACGGCTCCAGATCACTAAAATCCCAAAACGAAAGCAGATCACTGGCTGTAACAATCCGATTTGTTTGATCATTTCTCACCAGTTGATTTTTAAAGAGGTGAAGAAACATTTCCATAGAAATCATAGCATACAACCCAGGGATAGAATAAAAAAATATCTCATCACACTCAGTTCCATTCACCTAACATAACCACTCAACTGTTTTCACCTCTGGAAAAACAGAAGCTTTTGAAAAATGTGGATTACTGAAACATTCTTCCTTATTACACATCACTTAGCCTGGCTGCTGGATTCAAGGCTAGCCTGACCCATCTTGCAGAAGGGACACATTAATGAGACAAACACCAGGGAGTTCTGCAACAAAACAAGTCCAACATCCCCACTGAGCCTCTGGTCATCTGGCTGCCTTTAAACTTTAAGAGGCAATTATGCTAAGTGGAGTCACAGAGGCGATAACCTGAGGCCGCTGACTGACTGTGAGCGTGAAAGATATGGTCAACAGCCATTATTTTTTATTGGAGCTCCCACACACAGGTGGCAATGGGCCAGACACTGATGCTCCACAGCTCAGAACACTTTGAACAGCGTCCACAGAGAAAAAAAAAAAAAAAAAAGAGTAAGAAAATACATAATTTCTGTTTCAACCTGCTTTCAGGGTGGGCTCTGTTCTGCTTTCACAGAAGGAAAGGCTAATTGTTGAGGTCAGGGAACATTTTGTGCAAAGGAGCATAAAAGAAGTATTATATCTCTATATGCTCTGCCCAGGAGAGGATGCTCTACTACAGATTCAACGTGAAGAAACATTTGAACCTGCCTCAGTATTTCTGATGTATATAACCACAAGTTTAAAAGGAATGATGAAATAACCAATTTCATTGTGTTAACCTGAAACTAATTTATTGTCAGTTCTGCAGTAAAACCATCATGGAGAACCACTGATGACATGAAATGACAAATGTATGAATAAGTCAGAAAAAAGATAAAAACCACCAATTTCTTAGAAAAGTTTTTTTCTTTTGCCAAATATACTTGCTGAACTCATGACGGACTCACTCCATGCTTTAAATGTCAGTTTTTGATATTTAAAACGATAAACTTTGTGTTTAAATCAGCTTCCTTACAGAGTAAATCTCAGCCGTTTCATAAATGTGTGTGTTTGGGTGTGTGTGCGTGTGTCGGGGGGGTGGGGGGAATCATACTGGACTTTATTAGGTATTCACACACTTTTGATGTGGTTTTGGCAAATAAGTTGCACATTGAAAGTAAACCTAAGGCTTATTAACATGATTCAATGCACACCGATAACAGGCGCTAGAAAGAAAGATACTTTGGAGATGACAATATCCAGCATAAAGATACTGGTGAAAAGAAAACAACAGCAGGACTACTTATATGATCAGAGAAATTAGTGTCGGCAGGAATATTTTTCAGTTTCGCTAAGTGAGTTGCAGAGCTTTTAGCGTGCCTCTGGCACATAGAGCTAGGTCTGCCTGGCCTTGGGCTGCACTGCTGTGGCTCTGCTAAAAGTGTGATATGATGGTGATGAGACGTGAGCACCATGCCTTCGCCTACTAATTGCATCAATAACACTTGAAATAAAATTATTATTTACGTTGGGTTTCCTTTGGGCTGAAAGAAAACATTGTTGGAACATGTTACATTTATTGTTTTCTTCCTCTTATTTGAAGGAATATCATGCCATTTTCAGGACTGCTGAGAAACCCTCCAGTGTGTTCCATGGAGTATTCCCACAAGAGTTCAGGGTTCTTAGATGACTCCATAACAAAACAGAAGCTCCCAGCCTATTTGGAAAATGGATCAAAATCTGAATACCTATAAAAATATATATTTTTAGATAAGTCAAGTACCTGCTGACAGCATTGATATGACATTCATGAACAATCCGATTTTGAATGACTCGATTTTTTTTTTGTGTGTGACTTAGCTTGCTTATGATGCTCTGCACACAATTTCAATAATTTATTTGGAAAATAAATACAATACATAAATACAACTAATAGAAATTGGTAGATAATTTTTTATGTTAAATGGTGCAGAATAGGATTTTTGTTTCTACCCAAGCAACTTAAGTCTATCTTTTTTTAAAATTATGCTTCTAAATTACAAATAGTCCCAACATGTTATTAATGGACACAACACTTGCAGTTCAGAACAACATAGGTATTTGACATGTATATTTTAAAATGTTGCATTTTATGAAAATACATAACTATTCTTTCTGCAATAATATACACAGTAGTTGCATTTTTAATTTTAATTTTAATTTACTGTTATTGCTAAGTAATGTAAATGAATATTCCCAAGAACAGGTTAGGGGAGAAAAGATGGGTAAGAACTTTCAGAACTGATTTCTTCTGCAATCTCGTTTTCTGAGTGCCAACATTCAAATGTCCATATCTTTACTTATTAATTATTTATTTTTTGATATCCAGATTTCGCTTAGAATCAAAATCGGCAAGTAACTCAAAACACCTCCGAGTAGACTTGGAGGTCTGCCATATACTGCTGTTGCCAGTGTATGGCAACAGCAAATACACCACTGAACGAAGAAAATTGACGGTATTCTTCATTCAAACTACAGTTAGTGGGGGGCTTTTTCATAGGGAAGCTAAAGGAGCAGTCAGGAAAAAAGGTTTCCAAGGACATCCTACCGTGTTTCAGTCCCACCTCGGTGAACAGGAAGCGGTTAGAGGACTGCTGGATGTCTATTACGTAAACTGGAACTACATTTTGACAGACGGTGCTCCGTGTTATTCAACCGCCCTCTAAACACCGGAAGTAACTAAGGCAGCTCTGGGTCCTGCTAAAGAATTTCAAAATAAAACTGAAAGTTCCGCAGAGACCCAGACATGAAAATAGACATCCAGACTGTTGGTCTTAGAAGGTGTCAAAGAAATAACATCTATTCTAACTGCACACGATTAAAGATTTTCACCACTAAATTAGATTTAAAAGCTCTTTTAGTTGCTGCAGAGATATATAGGCCTTTGGTACTTCTAAAATACTTTATTACAGATATTAACAGTCACATTCTCTTGACAATACTTTACCAAGAATAGGAAGAGCTGCTGATCAATAAAAACCTGGAAAAAATAGACTAATTAAATTTTGAATTCAGTATCAACCGAAGATCTGAGACAAAATGAAGGTTGAAGTTTTATGAATGACACCGTGTAGAACTGACCATTACCCCATCTACTATTTAAGCCCAAAATTTACAATGGAACCAAAGTCCCTGAACATTTCAAAGTCTCATGATTTAATAACACAAATAATAAAGCTGTGTGCACTTTTATTACTAGCCCTACTTTATCATTTTCTCTCCTAAAGCAGGTTCCCTGGGGTACAGTTCTTCCTCTTCTGTCAGCATCTATTTCCCCTGGACCTTCCACCATCGGAATTCTGTCCATTTTGCTTTTGCCTTGGTTTCCTAGTATGTCAGCACAAATTTACAGCTTCTTTACCCTAACCCGTATTCTTCTATAGCCTAAAGTAGATTAGGAGTTTTGCACACGGTGAGAAATGAGCAGAGCTCAAGTCAAACACAGAGGAAAAACGACCGGTATTAGTCAGCTTCTGAAATAATGGAGGGAGGATAATGCATTTTGATCTGTGACAGTACCTGCTGTGGATTACAAGTTTAAGCAAAAAAAAAAAACTTCCTTACTCTGCAGAAGTTATTTAATGGCTTTTGTTTTTAATGCAGATCATTTGTTTCTGTGGAATAATCTGGTCATTCATGGATGCATTTCTCTCTATTAGGAGCAAAATGTTGATATGTAACTGGGAAATTCTTCTGATGTTTGGGATATTCTGCAAAATATGTCTGGCTACATTATGATCATTAAGAAGAGAAATGAATTACCAGTAATGACCACTTCATCATGGCTCCTTTTAGTGTCTTGTCTTGAGAAAGGAGTACATGTAACACAACTGGATCTGAACCAACTTGTAAGCTGAGTCATTGGATGTATAAAAAAAAAAGAAACAGGCATAAGACCATAGACCTTGAAGACCCCCCAAAACAAAAAAAAAAAAAACAAAAAAAAAAAAACCTGTAGCTGATCTAGAATCAGCCAGTGTGGTGAAAGTGTCACCCATGGTCAAAAACTGATATTTTCTTTCATAATCTTCTTTGCCTTTGTGACAAAGTGGTTCAGTTTGTGTTCACCACTTGTCCCTTATTCTCATTTCTGATTAATTTACTTCCTGTAGCTGGTCATAATGCTTACATTTAAACATTACTTTGCAACTTTGCTTCATTTACTTTCCCGGGTTTGCTTGTGTTAGCATTATGTTGGAGTTTCCATCTATTTATATGTTTAGGTTAAAATGACTACTTCTGGACTTTCGGTTATATTTGATTATTTAGTTTCAAAGTATATTCATGGTATTTGGTTTCCTTTTTACTCACCATTGTTTATCCCTTGTAGATCTGCAGCAGGGCAGGAATATGGGAGGGGCCGGCCCTGTATTTCCTGCTTAAATGGCTGGATGATGTCATTAATTACCTTGCTGGGTTCTACCAATTAGAGGGTTTTTTTGAAGGATTGCTTGTTTTTTCCTTGAAGTAACTTTTTGAGTTATCTTCTATAACATGGTTTATTTTTCAGACCATTTCATTATGTAGATGAGTTTGTAAATTAGATTAATAATGTTGTTCTTGTTTTTCTGTTTAGATTTTTTTGTCTTTTCTTTCCTGTTTAATTGTGGCTTGGTCCGCTCAACTGCAGGTATGTTGTCAATTGGCTATAAAAACACGGAGCTCTTGGAAGCTGGAGAGGGATGTCTGAGGAAAATGTATCGAATAAAAGGCATCAGAAGAATCTGAAACTTGTGGCTGATGCTGTTTCTTTGTTCACCTTGATGATCCTTGACCACCCTATTTTACAGCCATTCATCCCGAAAGGTGTGCAGTGGACTTTAGATCAGAGTAGTGATGGTGAGATGAAGCCTCACGAGGCATTGAACCACTTGAGCCAACTGGTTCAAGAAAGGGTTCATTTCTTGAAGGTTCATGTGCTCACGAAACCATCTACTGGCCAGGTGTATAGTCACAGCCAGCTGTATCTTAACACGTGATGCATTGAATTTTTGTCTATTATGGCTCTTGGGAATGACTTCACAAAAGGTGTAGGACAAAATAATTTGTCTACATAAATTACGTATATACATATGTGTATAATAAAATATTGTTTGAATGTATTCTCTGTGTGTAATTTTTCCCAAAATAGTAGTGTCATGTGATATGGCATGTTGTGTAATAATGTTTTTCTGTGACTCTAGAAAAATGGCATGGGCTTTATCAGGCAGAGGACAGTGAAAGTGTTTGTGGAACTAGGGAGGGGATAGTGAATAGGTTAATGCTTGTGTTATCATTGTATTTCAACTCCTTGGAGCACGTTAAACACTTCACCTTTAAATAAAATAAGAAACAGTGAAGAATACAGTTCCTCATAAGCAGACCTAATGCATCTGCAAATGTTCAGTTCACATTACTTTGTTAGGGGTTCACCTTACTTTGTTAGGGCTTATCAAATTGAAATGTTCCCACACAGGGGAAATCCTCCTCTTTCTCGCCGGCTCCATCCTACTATCCTATCTATCTATCTATCTATCTATCTATCTATCTATCTATCTATCTA
>VMRN01000158.1:536193-561323 GCA_010277015.1 Poeciliopsis turrubarensis | reverse complement strand
TATCTATCTATCTATCTATCTATCTATCTATCTATCTATCTATCTATAACACCAAACTACCTGTCTCAAACTAAATAACCACTATCCAAACTCTGCTATCCAAACTATCAAACCTCTATCCACTCTCTCAACTGACTGCAACTCGCCTACAACAACTCACATTTTGAATGGAGCCTGTGGGGTTTATAAAGCTGTCAAACCCCGCGCCACAATCTGAATCACTTCCTGAAGTGGTCACGTGGTACAGCCAGGCAGTGAGGCTTCGGACGTCATCGTTTTCGGCTCCTCCCCTACATGAAGCAAGCTTCGATACGCGCTTTATGGAAACGTCCCCTCCATTACTCGACACACGCTCCGAAGCCTCGGCACATCACATAACATCACTAGATCAGAGGAACGAGAAGGATGTTATTCTCTTTGACAAAGTCCTTCATCAGACAGGCTTTCCATATTTTGATGGAGCCTCTATCACTGTGTTGTTTTGAAATGGATGCTTTTCAAAAACCAGTAGAAATCCAAATGGAAGGTGGTAAACTCACTTCTGGCTGAAAAGCAATGAAAATCTCAATTATTAATCATTTTCCTTCTCCTTTACACTAATTTTCTGTTTTATGCTGGTCTGAAACAAAAAATCAAGATTTATTACAAGTGTTTAAGAAAAGGAACCAGAAGCAAGACAGAGAAAAGATTTGCATTAGGCTGGAAAAAAGACAATATAGTTAGGTATGGAGTCAAAGAAAAGAACACCTGAACTAAAAGTGACATAAGAGAGAGTGAATGTGATGACCTACTGAAAGACCTTTCGTGCAATCACATCAGGAAGGGACAAACATCCACATCATTACAGATCTGAAAAGGTAACATTTATTCAAGTTTTGCTTTTTGTCACACTTAGATCATTAATCTGATTTTAGAAGCAGAGAAAGATAACCTGAGAGGGCTTGGAAGTATGAACTCATAATTTATGTTTTCGTTCATTGTTCTGTAACCAAATTATTATTGAGCTTAAGGTCACACACTGAGCATCAAACATACTTCAGACTTCTATCACTTACAGCTAATCACACAGCGAAGCATTGCACCATCACATTACCACCACCATGTTTAACTGTGTGTATGATGTTCTTTTTAAGAAGTAGGTTTTTGGTAAGTGTGAGACAAACCTTTGTGTTGTTTTGAGTCAGCAATGGCTCTGACCTTTGAACTCAGTCATTTTTACACAGTCTGTCCTCATCGAGAAACCATGACTGCTGTAACTGTTTCCAGACTGATGTCAGTGATTTTAGTGAATCTGTTCTGAAATTCTTTTAGAATGGATTATGAGGCTTTTTGAGATCTTATAAATACATTTTCCATTTAAAGAATTTACTTGTTTTCACAGATCAGGTATTAGACGTTGCAAAAATGCTGCTAATAAAATGGTTAACTCATAATTTTTAAAGAGTATGGGAGGTCAGACAGTGTATATTTACAAATAGTTTTGATGCATTTTAAGTGAAAGTTAAAATTACCTTGATATTTGAAAAAATTGAGTGTGACAAAATAGCACAAGGAGAACATTACCAACTCTGACAAGAGTCTCTTACAGAAATGTTGATTAAATGTCATCAGAGTAGTAGTAATAGACTGAGGTTTGGTTGAAGAGTCACAGCAGTTTTCTAAAGCACAACAGTACCGAGCTCGCAGTCTCTGGGCAATTTCTCTAATTTTAGTGGGTCTCCTCTGGAAAATGGAGGGCAAACTATTTACAGAAGGTAAAATTGGATATCCTTCAGGAGGACAAAGGAGGAAAACAATAACTGTGATTCTTTTCCCGGATGCTCAGACAGCAGGGAGAAGAAGAAGAGAAAAAACTGTGTTGCGTATTGCATGTACACACAATAGAAACTTGATAGGTTTCTGTAGAGGGTGAAGAAATGGACTGAAAGTTTTGTGGTGTCCTTGTAATTGGACAAGCTCCCATCAAACCAAAACACAGCAGAGCTCTGAACCGGAGCCTCTGGCTAGGTTCATCAGTACAAACTGTAAGATCCTCATCCATTCTTTCTCAGGGTCACACAGGAACATTTCTGGAATAATGTTTGATTGTATTCAATTTAAGAATATTTGTCTTACGCTTTTCCCATTCTTTTTTATAAAATAGGCAGACCTGTGTCAAACTGGATGCAGAGTGTCTGTGAATAATACAGTTTTAAAAAATACCTGGAGCATTTATTTATTTATTTATTTTTTGCATAGTCATAATAAGGTTCCACTTTGTGTTGGTCTGTCACAGCATATTCATGTAAAATAAATTTAAGTTTTAACTGAAATGTGGAAAAAATATGAAAAAAGAATGTATCAGAATGTAAAGCAGTGAATGTAATAAACATGGATAATGACTTTATTAGTGAGATCTTGAAAAAACTCATATCAGAAAGTCAGTTGGTAGAATTTTTTAATCAAAGGAAACCAAAATAAAATATCTGGAATATGAATCCTGATAGCTCTCTTTCTAGACAAATAAACTGACTATCTTTAATCCAATAACTGAAAAAAAAATGGTAAAAGTAATGAAATATGCTCTCTTTCAGTAATAATATAACGAAACACCAGATGGATTTCATTTCCAGTTGCCTTCTGAATATATGGGTTGTTCAGATTCTTTAAATATTCATGTGTAGTTCCAAAAATAAAATGGAGAATCCATCTTTGGTGAAGAAATTCAAAGTCTCTTTTGATCATCCTCAGCTTTGATACATTTTCTAACTTGTCCATGTGCAGTGTACAGTTTGGACGCTGCTACTTCTGCCTACAAAACAAAATAAAGTCTAACCAAAGCATCAGTAATGCCACAAAAATATATTTCATAAGGAATTTTCTCTGATTTCTTGCTTCATGTTAACCTACAGGAGACCAGATACTTTAAAACATGCAGCACCTTCCGCCATCTTCTTTGTCTTTTCTATCAGTAGTAAAGTGTTGTTTGATCATGTGACTGGTATGATGGGGAAATTGTGTATCTGTTGCAGTATTGCGAAATACATTAGGATACAGCCAAAAAACAATCCCATCCTATTGCAAAAACCTTTCACCGAAAAACGTGCTTTGCCAATATTGCTGTTTCCATCAAACAATTTATTTTTGTATTTTGAATTTGCACAATTTTATGGTCAATGGAAACGCCGCTAATGAAAAGACTGAAGTTCTATTAAAAATGTAATGATCAGAGCTAAAAGCTCTCCCATACATTAAATTGACTCTCATTGATGCATGAGAAAAATTTCATAGTTAGTTTGCTTCAACTAGTCCACTACCACTATTTATTTAAACATATAAAGTTGTCATGTAGCTTCAGTGAAAGATTTCTAATTATTTTAAACAAATTAACAAGAATCATATATGTTCAGTCCTATTCTTGTTTTGTTTATATGTTCTGTATTTTGACAACATTCTCCTGTATTTTACAGGATACACAACTCTCAAAGCAGACACATGCCATGTTCTTTATAATTTGCATGTCATACAAGCTGCTAACAAATAGGTTTTGTTCCTCTATTTAAAAGCTCAATCACTGCATTAAATCACATTGCACGTCCCCTAACCGCAGCTCTAGTAAAGAACGATCAATAAGAAAAGAAGCACCCACAGACTGATTAGCTTTGTTCTTGTTTTGTTTGGGCCTCTGGTCAAAATGGAATGTTTTCTTGATAGTTTCATTGATCACAGCTGGCCTGAAAATGCAGAAAAGGGAAGTCTGCACAATTATCGCCAGCATTTGTTAAAAGTTGTCTTGGACACAAAGAGAATACCCAAAGCCCTAACGCTTTCTAGAATGCATAGAGGGCTATGAAATATTATTTCTGATTTGTAACTCATTTGACATTATACCTGATACCAAAGGGATGATCTAAATTCATTGTAGCAATAATACTGATGAAATCATGTCTATTCTGGTAAAGTTATGGCTTTATATTTCATTTCAGTGCACATGACTCTTTCTGCAATGCAGAAAAGCATCAGACATTTTCCAGAGAATTGATCAAACAAGAGGCAGCAGGTCCAAATCTGGATGAAAAAAAAATAATTCAAGCTGCTAAAGTTGCAACGCAAACTGTTGCAACACTCAGTAAGAAGAAATGCAGATATGATATTCCATCTGCTTTGTGTGTGTGTGGAAATTACAATGCACTATATGTTCCTAGATTGCTGTAAAATGAGAATACTGTCGCCAAAAGAACTATAAAAAGTAAATAAAACTATATCTGTAATGTTATGAAGCTGGAGTCATATCTAATAAATGTTCCTTTAGATGACATTCAAACGTAATAAATGTTGACATTGGTCTGTCAGATGGCAGCAGCTTCAGTCAAGCACACTGAGCAGAATACAGATGGCATTTTTCTCACTTATTTCTATTCCTCCGTGGGTCTGACCTGAAAAGGTTAGACCACTAAATTATGAAAGTCAAGCTGGTCTTTTGCAGAAAAGAAATGTGGATATATTAGTAGTCTTTAAAACTGATTCATTTGGTTTTTATTTCTAATATGTATTTGGGTTGTAAAGACTCACTAGAGGGACCCGGAAAATCAGCCACGACACAGGAGTGAGTAGAAAACTCAGATATTTATTAAAAGACAGCTCAGACCAGGCTCACTGGATCGTCAGCTGCAGCACTGGCGTGGCAATCAGGTACTGGAGTGATCAGCGGAGGTATGATGTACAAGAAGATCGAGCTCTTGCATTTAAATGTTGGCCACATCAAAACACCTCTGAATTAAATTTTGCCTTTACTGGTTTCTTTTGCTTGTAAAATATGGATAAATGTACTATCTTCGTATGTCGTGAACATACTGGAATTTTATCTTTTACTTGGAGCTTGCCATAAAATCTTTATTCACATTTGAAACTTTGCATATTGACTTGATGTGTCCAAAAACCAAAGAAGGGATGTTCAAATGTTAAACTGTACATGTCAAAATACAGACTTGCTCTTCCATATATATATACAAACATTGAATGTGTTGAAAATATCCTCCAGGACAAATGTGTTAGGATTGTAAAGGATCTGTTAAAGGTTAAAAGGCAGCCATGTTTAATTTGAGATATTGCCAGAGTAACAACGTTGCTTTCACTTGGAAAAAGCTTTCCGCAAACTGCTGTGGGCTATTGTATCAACATCCACAGTTTGCCGGTGCTTTAGCCTTCAAGAGGGCCAGACAATAGTTATTAGAATGAGGGAGCTGACAGGAGGCTGGCCTCTGTTTCCTGCTACAATGTCTTTATTTTTACTGTTGATGTCCATATTAGGATTAGAGAGAGAGAGAAATGTGTATGTGTGAGGGAGTGTTTGTGTGTGTTAAGGTTGCCTGTTTTTACTGAGTGTGTAATCTGTGGGGATGTGAAGTACAGATTACATCTGATACGTAGATGTGTCTCCTTAAACCATCAGCAGTTCTAGGATATTTTGAAACAAGCGCTTGCAGTATTACCTCTGGTCAGGTGGGGGAGCTATTGTTCTGCAGTTTTCTTGTCTGCCCTCTCTGGTTCTACTTGATATTCAGCTCTCTAAGCGATTCAAAAGAGCGGCACCCTGAAATAGATGTGCTTTACTCCCGTCAGCTGCCATAATACAATCACTTACCTGAGAGATGTTACCGATATCCATCCATGCCAGGAATAGCAGTCTGATTTTACGGCCAACATAGAAAAAAAAATAAAATAAAATCTCACTGTCACTGTTGCTATAGCGATCCCCCACCTCACCAACCAAAGCATACTGCAAAAACTCGTTTCGTCAAGGTGGATGGATTTGCAAACAACAAAATGGATTTTGTAAGTGTAAGAGGATGGTGGTGTCACAGCAGGGGAGGGACGGCTGGGTTTGGGCTGATGCTGTGTCATGCACATGTTCCTGTGAAAGATGCTATCCCTTTCTTTTAGCTTCTCTTTCTTCTGTTTTCAGCCTCCCCCAGTGCATGCTGATGCGGATAGTTATCATCCAAAGAATATGCAGCAACTTGATCCATTATTCATGACTCAGCAAAAGTAATAATGCCTCCTCCCAAGGCTATCTACCACTTCCTTTTTTAGGGGTTTCTGATGTTCCCTATTAGAAGTTATGAATCTTAAGACACAACATAGTGTTTAAGGTGAGGCTCTGCACACACTGAGATAAACTGAGTTCCGGCTGCTGAGTTGCAGTTGTGAGCAGTCTGGTTAGCAGTCACTTCAGGCACACAACTCACCTCAGTGTTCATTTGTTGTGCACTGTGGTGGGAAACAAGCTTTTACACCTTCAAGAATAATGCCCTGGTTCCCCCTGTGGATTTGAAGGAGAGAGAGAGGAATTCTCAAGACCCTGAGCAAAGAAAGTTTGACTCTTAAGAATGTTTAACCAGACTAATTTAACAAGCTTAGGGGAAATATTTGACATTCAGGTGTGACGAGATTACACACTCTGTAATGCTCTGTTTGACTTAAGGTTCATTTCCCCAAATTGTGTGTCTGCCTATGAATGTATTAATTATGAGGTTTTGGGTGAACAGATGTAAATAAAAATGCACTTTAGGAATCTAAAGTCCTCATGCAACACATACTCAAGCTCTCCACACGTTTGGAGGGCTCAGTTCTCGACGCAGACGTTGCGGGTTCGACTCCCGGTCCCGGTGACCTTTGCCACATGTCTTCCCCCCTCTCCTCACCCTCTTTCCTGTCTTTCTACTGTAAAAAATATGAGCCACTACCGCCACAAAAACTCTTTGAAGAAAAAAAAAAAAAAAACACATACATGTCTTATCAGAAATTATGTTAAATTGACCCACCATAATTTTTGTTGTTATCTGATGATGTGATGCTTTTTGAAACCTTCAGAGATTTCTTGATTCTTCAGGTCTGGCAGATATCAGGCTTGGACATTATCAGTGAAACTGTACCAAATAAATTAGGTTGATCAAAAACATTCAAGATGTAAGAATATTATTGAGGTTGGTATTGATTTCAATTATAAACAAAATTAAAATAGCAGAAGGTTATCACCAAAGTCCCTAACGTCATTCACTCCTACCAATTAGCGTTGATGCAGGGGTAACAAAATATCTGCAAGTATTTAATTACTCACAAACCTATGGGAAGGAATGAGTGCTTTTTAAGGTAACTGTGATTTTGTACACAGAAATTAAAATTCTACAGCAACAGCTGTTGGTCAAAATGGTAAACTACAACTTTTTTTTTTTTCTCCGAAGAGTTTCTGCAGCACTAGTGGCTTGTGTTTTCGACAGTAGGCAGACAGGGGGGAAGACATGCAGCAAAGGTCGCCAGGAGTCGAACCTGTGACTGAGGCCTCCAAATGTGGGGCGTGCTAACCCCCTACGCCACCACAGCATGCCCTGTAAACTACAACTTTGATGTACAGGTCATTGCTTGGTCCGCCTGTAATACATAAACAGTTGGTACAAATTCATAGGTCTTTGCCTTTTAAATGTAGCAGATGAAGCTTCTTATTTGCATCACTTGTCTGATTTGATTTCTGAGTTGTTTTTATGATGCTTTACATTTTCAGAGTTTGGTCGTCTTTGACAAGTTTTTTTTTTCCCCTGCAGAATTCTGAATCTGGAAAATATAATCTAACTAGGATCATTTTCTTTGAACCAAGCAAAGAACTTTTTCCACTTCTTTGGGATAATTAAACAGCTGACAGCAGAAACTTGTTATATAAAGTCGCTGGTAAAATAGCATCCAGTAACCATGACATTTTTATTGTCCATATCACCTTGTATCTCAGCATCCTGACTGCAGACAAACGCAGAAAGCAATAAAGCTTTATGAATTTTTAATATTTTAAAGCTAATCATAAAACGTACAATAGTCTCTGTTTCTATTCATAGAAACCAGTTTAAATGCCATGTGCATTGTGTGTTCAGGTTTCACATTGTAATTTGTCTGTGATGTCATTTATTAAAGAGCAGAAGTAATTAGTTGCGGCCTACGGAATTGCTTGAATTTGTCATAATGTAGAGCACCTTCTGCAAAATCATTATAAAAATGAACATTTTACACACATACAGTTTAATATTCAGAGGATGGTAGAGCCTGTGTTAATATTTGACATGATCGAAATGTCATCTTTTGCAAACATCTCTCATGTGGTAATATTAGATTTATTTCAGAGCCATTACTTTCATTAACTAAAAGCATATGTTAATGAAACGTCATCCACATTAATTTTTCCATTTTTTATACAGATACACAGGCAGAGCGATGCACTCTAAAAACAAAAATTTCAGGGTAAAGAGCAGCTGTATATGGACCCCTGGTATTTTTAGGGGAATAGCGACCACAGCTGCTAAAATTAAATTGCTCAAATCTACAAATATTTGAAATCCACTCTAAAATGTTAACTACCTATTTTATTAGTTCAAACACCAAACACACCTTAATGTGAATTAATACACACATTGGAAAACATCTTAATAGTCATGTTAAGATGTGTTAAGACCACTTTTATCTACAATCTCCTTTATTTCTGTTCTATTTCTGTTCTACCAACCAAGGAAAACAAATGGTGATACAGGATTGGCTGCTTTGCCAACTCCAACCAAAAAAATGTGAAACAATATTGTACCTATGTTTTTCAGCTACCTAAGCTTAATATTCTTTTGAATATTTTAGATATGGTTCCTGAAAAAATCATTTAATTTTTCACAAATAATTCAGTTACTCTCCACAGGAAAATCTGCAAATACTGCAAATACTGAATAGGTGGAGGTCAACTGCAATTCAAAACCCATGTCCTCGTGGGACTCAATACCTGATATCAACAATATCAGGTATTGTTGTAGAAGTTGTAATTTTTCCTACAACTTCTACCACAACTACTACTTTTAATTACAATATAAATGCTAATAATGACATCTATCCTGCAAGAAAATCATGAAATTTACACTCTCCACTTTGATCACATTTATTATTTTTGTTAAAAGAGCAATTTGTGCATATCATGGCAATCCTATTACTGTATGTCTAATAATAACTAATGATGAATGATGATTTCAATCACTACCAGATCTGATGTGGAGATGGTTTATTTCAGGAGGCTGGTGTCTCCAGGAGACAACTCAGAATTGTTTTTCTCCGTCTCAAACAAAAGTTGTGTTCCAACCGATGGGCTGGAAAGTGAGCTGCTGTGTCAATCTGTGTGGCAATCCTGTTTGCTTGGGTGCTGCTGGATAAAAATGATGTCCAACTGTATCATTGCCTTTTACTTTGAAATATCTAAACTTATTAATCTATGTTATTTCTGAGACAAACCTTTCAAGCCATTAGTTTGTCAATGGTGAGGAACAGTGAGTCAGAGGGGAGGGATAGTAAGGAAGTGAAAAAAAAAAACATAAGTTTTTGTGCAGCATCAGATTCAAACCAGTGATCTGTTGCATTACAGCATTACATTTCTCCTCCATGATTGTAATACCAACACACAGTGACTGTTAGAATTTAAATAGCTGAAACTATAAAAGGAGAAAATTTACATCAAAGCAGTCAGGGGTTCCCCCGGAGGAGCTGGAGGAAGTGGCTGGGGAGAGGGAAGTCTGGGCCTCCCTTCTTAAGCTGCTACCCCCGCGACCCGATCCCGGATAAGCGGCAGAAGATGGATGGATGGACAGTCAGGACTGACATTGATTAGTTTCATCAGAGAAATGATTAGTGCTGACACTTTTTCTTCAAAGTTTAATACTTGTAAATGTGTCATAACACCATATTGGATTGTCATGCGCTTAAGCAAATCTAGATTTGTCTTAGCATTATCAGACCTATTGATTATTTTTGTGTACACAACATGCTAAGAATATTATAACGGATAACTTGAGCTTGGTGTATTTGAGAAAAACATAAGAATTCCAGGTGTCTGTTTTAAAATGTCCTATGTCCTGTCTTCTGCACTCTGCTTCAGCATCTACGTAAGAATTTATTGCAATGTATAACATAGGGTATTTCAGGTGAAAAGAGTCTCAGTTAATGCTCTGCCTTCAAGAATCTCTGTACAGCCAGTTTCTCACTCATCCATTTACAGAGCAGCTTTTCTTATTCTGTAATTGTACATATTTTCTCCAAGATATATGCATTTATATATTTTCAACAAAGTCGGTAATCATAGGGCAGAGTGTTATCAATGGAAGCTTCAGTTAGAGGACCACCTTGTAGCTTAGTATTCCAAATTACATTCCTTATCTGACAAATTGCTTATCAGCAATTTCATTTTTATGTCTCGGAGTTAACAAATGTCATTGTACCGATCTACTGATTTATCACCTTCGATCGCCCTGAGAGTCGTGTGGATAAAATGTGTTTGTGTGCTTTATATGGATCAGTGGCAGATCATGAGCACATGTTGAAACAAATTAGAGAGCAATGGAACGGCAATAGAAGAAAGATTCCAATAATGTTTGATCAGAAACTAAGCAGATTTTGTTCACCACATTTTCCACTATTTTGGATGAACATTGCATCCAACAGGCACGATATATCTCACGTTATCAACTTTTATGTAGAATAACTAGTGCTTTGATGTGTGAAAATGTCTGAATGACATTTTTCAGTCACATGAGACTCTTTGCCTGCACTGATGAATATTCAGCCACCTCTGCATTAACAACCACAATAACTTTCTGATCAATATATGTTATAACTGTTTGATCATTGAAGGGTACTAAAACACTGTATATGGATTATTGGTATACTCATCCCCAAAATATCTACAGGCTGGCTAATAATCTGATTATTGATAGGCTTGGACCAATGACTGAGAGGCCAGAACAGGCCTACTCTTTTGTGTTAGCACTGGAGAGGCTAATGACTAACATAATGAGGATGATCACTGACTGGACAGCCTTCTTCTATTGCTGTCCATTAGCACAGATAGGATAGGTCTGGTATGCATTGTATCACAATACAAAAACTACCAATTGCTACACTTATGACCACTCAAAGGACAAAATCCCCAAACACATGCACAATGAAAATGTGTTGTTTTCCATGTGAAAGCTACTGCTGAGATGTTCGCTCATCGGAACATTTGATAAGCGATCTGTCTCATGGAGAGTCTACAGAATCAGCTCCACAACACACTTCATGGCACAGGTAAGAGATTTACATTTCCAATGTCCATATTGCACAGATATTGCAGCATATCTCGCTAGTTGAAACCAGACAACCTTGGGGCACCCACTTGCCTCGAAGCTGTGCACTCGGACCACCCAGCATCAGCATCTATTGCGTTTACATGTGAAAGAAACTGGGAGTTGCTGAGGTATGCTAACAAGCGGCCAATCTAACAAGGCTAAGGAAAGCCAAATTGATTCTCTGGTGGAGTGATTGTTGGTTCTGGTGTCTTAGCAGGTAGCTAGTTACCTCCTTATAGGCCTGGAGCTCAGAACATTGCGTGTGAAAGAGACCGTGAGTTTATGAGGTGGGCTGCTCTGGCTAACCTTGTGGTGCTAACAAGGAGTGTGCGCCAAATCGATTCTCCGGTGGAGTGATTGTTGGTTCCGGTCTGTTAGCGAGTAGCTACCAGGCTGTCTGTGATCAGTCTCCTGGATAGTCCACAGAAGCAGCTCCACAACACATTTCATGGTATAGATAAGAGATTTATATTTTCCACTGTCCTCAACGTACAGATATTGTAGCATATCTCGCCAGTTGTAGTAACAAGGTGAACTGTGCAGGCATTAACTGTGTCGTTTTTGCCTTGGCGACATTAACTGATCGTTTCAGTCTCGCACGCACAAGGGTAAACAAGTAGCATGCCTACTAGCGTGCCTAGGCACAAACAGGCAAACACACACTCAACGGAAACATGCTACACTTAGCATTCTGTTGATTGTACACCTGATTTTCATGTCATAGTTGCAACTCCTCGTATTCAAGCTGTTTGGTTTCTTTTTCTCACTGCTCATCGCCCCCTGGTTCCTGTGTATTTCCATTGTGCTTTTTTCCATTCACATCTCTTTGTCCTGGCAAGATTTGGATCCCAAAAAATCGAATCCAAATTTTAGAATTTGGATGTGGCAAGGCCTTGAGATCTTCAAACAGGAGTTTCTTAAAGAGACAGAAGCCCAATTTCAAGGCGCTAAATCACAAACTAAAATTTCTTTTGTGTCATATTTGATATACATAGCATTTTTATAACAAATGAAGGTTACAGAGTTACTTGATTGTGCTATTAAATGGAATTATGTGGCTGGAAAACAGACTGGTACTTTAATGATATTACCAATCCATGGTGGCATGATTTTACAGCCAGTGGTTGGGACGATGTGAGTGATTCTATATTACATGGCTCAGAGAAACATCAAGAGCTTTCACTGAGCAATGCTCTCATTAGTACAAGAGGCTTCACACCCACAATCACATTCTTCAGTCAGAGTTAAGGTGACACCAGCATGCTGATTAGAGAGGGGATTCTGCTCTTTAAACTATTATTGATGTTTGAGTAATCAAAACAGTGCTTTGATTTTCTCTCGCGTAAATGAAAAGTTTTTCTCTGCCTCTTTGAAAAGCAGTAACTGATGCAAGAAGCGCTAATGAATTCAACTAAGCAAAAGGCCTCCTTTATTTAAAGTTTTAGCAGTCAATAGACTTGTGTTTGTCATGCTTTTTCAGACATGCATAGAGATTTGTTGCAAGGAAACTGATAGAGTTCAGGTTTCTTACAGCAGAAGACAGATGCAGTCTCGTATTCTCCTCTATGAGGCTGCTCTGCATCGCGCACATATCAACTGTAAAGAAAAGCTGACAGCACTATCACAGGATGGGAGGACAGAAAGCCCGTAGGACCTTCTACATATCAATAATGAGGGATGAGCTGCAGCTCTCACATGTTTCGTTTGAATCTCAGGAGGATTTATTTAGAGGTGCCCTCAGCAGGCATCGCATAAAGCCTTAGGTTTCACATAGAGTGCCAGGATTTATAATTCATCTCTTTTACACAGCACAGACTGGTAAAATTAAGAAAATGTAGGTCAGAGGATTTGCAAGATATGTATGTGGACGATTAATAAGGATGAAAGAATTCTTCTTGTATACTTTTAGTGTATTTTCCACAAAAGGTGTGGAAATATGTATTTATCAAAAGCTGTGTGTCTTTAAGATTTTGTTTTGATTGATGAGCATTTATAGTGCATCTGATGTGATTTTATTGTAGAAAATCACATTAGAAGATTTTTAAACCATCCTTCATACTTTATTTAACTAGAACTTTGAAATTAAAGATTTGCATTTCTGAATTTTCTCCTACAATGGAAAAGCAATCTACGCTAGATAATTTAAAAAAAAGTTTTCTATGATTGGGTCACCAGTGTAACATGTAAACAAGGGAAACCTTGTCATCCCTGTCTCCAGGGACACAGTTCAACTGAATTCAATTCAATAAAAAAAACATCTTTTTTATCCCAAAGTAAAAGAGATCTTCAAACAATCTGTGCAAAGTCCCGAGAGAAATTTGGTCATTCTTTATGTTGCAGTTATTTGGTTTGTCTTCTTTTTCTGTTTTCAGTGAATTAATTGAAACAATGGCCCAACAAAAACTCAGATCCCTGGGTGTTCAATGTTACTCACCAATTTCACTGAGCTAAAGCCAAAATACATTCAGCTAATGTCATAAAAATTGAAAACTGCTACGATATTTACAGAATCAATAATTTGTTGTGGAAGGCCAATTAATTTCCAAAAGTTTTTTCAGAGCCACTTGAGGATATTTAGAGATCTAGAAGCCATGCA
Source organism: Poeciliopsis turrubarensis (assembly GCA_010277015.1). Lineage (NCBI taxonomy): Eukaryota > Metazoa > Chordata > Actinopteri > Cyprinodontiformes > Poeciliidae > Poeciliopsis > Poeciliopsis turrubarensis. The sequence goes on along the minus strand of VMRN01000158.1, from coordinate 547,571 downwards.
GGTCTCATATCTGAAGCAGATCTCATACCTGAAGCAGATCTCATACCTGAAGGAGATCTCATCTTCAGCTTTGACCAATTGGTGAATTAACAGCTGCCTCTACAATGTTTTGAAGATCAAATATTTAAATTTCTCACAACACAGTTCAAATATCAATATTTTCTCAGCACATTAGGTCACGTAAGTTTACATCTCAAGCTAGATTCTGACAGATCAATCCCCGACTGATCTGCACCTTAAATCATTTAAAAACCTCTTCAAATTAGGTTAATTGGTACAAGTAAGATTTAGAGGCTTTCAGTAAGTAAGAAAAGTTTAGTTATACAGAAACATTCAAGGATAAAAAGGGATTTACAAAGACAATACAAAGATCAAAACTTGATAAGAACCCAAATAAAAGAGAAGAATAAAGTAAAAGGAAAACAAATCCTTCAAAAGAGGATCTTAAGGAAAAGTATGTATGAATAATAATGTCTTCAGCAGCTTTTAAAATATATCTGAAGACAATGTAAGAAAAGGTGAAGTTTGCGCCACAGTCAATGTAAAACAGTCTGGAAGAATTTTTCCTATCCAGTTTTTGGGACTATTCTGGTTCCAGAACCAGAGGGTTTGAGTTGGAGTTTGTGACTTTAAGTGCTGAGTAACATAGTTGAAGGTAATTAATGGCTTAAAAAGAAGCCATTAGTTACTAATAGAAGTGTGAACAATCATCTCCAGCTTATGTTGTGACACAAACGTCCTTAGCTCTAAGATATTTTTCAAATGATAAAATGCTCTACAGGTTCTCCTGACTTACTTTCTAGAGACATTAATTGGTCTAGAAGAACATCTATACATGTAAAATCTTGGCTTGATTGGCAAGTTGAAAATGTAAATCTTACCGGAGTAAACCAACAAGATAAAATTGGTTAATTTTCAACAAATGGTGGTTGAAGAATGTGATGCCATTCCAGATAGTAGTTCATTTCCATTACAAATGTCAGTATTCCACTAAAGTAAAAAAAACAAACAAACAAAACACACAATTTCACAGTTGATGTGTTTCCAATAAATAAGCAACACAATTAAGATGAAATGTGAGACGTACTGTATCATGAACAAATGTGAGAAAATTTGTTCATGATACAGTATCTGTATCAACAAACAGATACTGCCAGTGGCAGTATCATGTGACAACAATCAGATAGTCATTTTGGATTACCTGTTTTCTAGTTTTAGTGTTGAAAAGCAACATGATAATGTTCCATTATCATGGAAAGCAAAGGCTTCCCCACATTTCAAAGCCATAAAAAAGTCAAAGCCATTACCTTTTATGCACAAAAATTGCTTTGAATGGAGCTCATTTGTCTAAAATCATTATAAATATTAGCTTACATTTATAAAACTACAACAAAAAAGTGCTTTTGTTGCAGTTTTGCAAAATAAACTAAATTGATACGACCAAAAAAGATATGTGCTATTGAGGTTTGTTGTGGTGAAGAAAGAGGTTCATCAACAAGTGAAGTATTGGTCTACCTTCTATCGCTCATTATGGTCACCTTTGGTGGAGTCAACACAGTATGAATAGTCAATGACCAGTAACACCCAGCCCGACAATTGCTAACAGAAAACCACAGAAGTTGTACTGTATTGTTAGCTTTTACTAAAGCAGGGTGTATTCCTGATCTTCTATGAGATTTTCCCTCTTGCAGAAGTAGCAAACCCGAGTTCAAATGTAGCTCTAAGAGAGGCATGGGAGCGGTTGAACTGTGAGCAGAAGAGCACTCAGATTTGCCAACAACAAAAAGAACACTCGCAGTTTGCCAAGAGTCCCAGCTGACCTGTGCTAAGCATTTCAGAAATGAAATCAGAGGATTTCTTTAGCTGTTCCTCAGAATATTCAACCCTGTTATGCCTTATTTTTCTGCTGTGCTCAAAAACAATGGTGGGAGGATTCAAAAAAATGACACAGAAAGAGAGGATCATAAAACACAGTACATTCAAAGGACAAACTGCTTTGCTGAGATTTAATGTGATAGACCAATGCGAAGTAGTGCACAAATGTTACATGAAGGGAAAATTATACAGTATGTTGCTATTCAATGGTTTTTACTAAAAATACTTGTATTCAGGGTTTTTATTCCTGAGCTCAGGTAGAAGAACCTGTTGATGGGATAACTACAGGTTGTGAAGTCCACATCTCTAGTCTTTATGAGAAAGTAGAAAATATTTTAAAAAATGTAAAATGTTGTTTGCCATGTAGAACGAGGTGCTTTGGTTATATGGGACCAAAACGCAGCTGTCTGATGTATGAACAAATCACTCCACATGGAAGATTATTAATACTGAGCAGCAATAACAAAACATGGTGGTGGCAGCTTCAGATTGAAAAATGATCAAATCTAAACCTTGTTTTTCTTCCACTTCACAATTCTACGTTACTTGAGTGAGTTATTTTGTGGTTATAATGTGGTAGTTTTTGAAAAGTATTCATTCAGATTATTTGCTACTGCTGTTGAATTGATGAAAGAAGAATCCGGTTCAAAGAAAGGTGAATTTGATTTAAGCCTGTCGCCATTAAAAAAACAAAAAATCAGAATTTTTGTAGTTTCCATATTTTTAGGGCTTCTTCGTTAAGCAATAAAACGATCAACTTTGAGTCTAAAATCATTATAAATATTAGCTTACATTTTTGAAATTTCTGATAATTTTTTCCATTCATTTCTCAAACAGTAAGCACATTTTGGATGACCTGTTTTCTAGTTTTAGTGTTGAAAAGCAACAAAGGCTTCCCCACATTTCAAAGCCATAAAAAGACATTATCTTTTATGCACAAAATTGCTTTGGATGGAGCTCATTTGTCTCTCTCAGACCAGTTGGAATTTCACCCTCAATTAGAAACTCTGTCACTTTGCTGACACTGAAAGCAAGTCCTGACACATGACATGATGTTCTGAAATATTGAAAAAAAAAAAATTGTTTGTTTAAATTTGGCAGCGGTACATAAATGGAATGCAGCCAGTGTACTAAAACCTGTCATGGGAAGTATATGCCTGAACAGACAGGAAAATGCCACATTGATAGGAAAATTATTAGAATATGCTGAGTTAGTGTTTATGACTGATGTTTAAGAGGCTTTAGATAAAAGTACCAAAAATGTGTTTTTTACTATGTGATCTCATTTAATCCCAGGAGAAGGATAAAGTAAAGATGACTTTCACAAGATTTTAAAATGTTCACAGTAACCCAACACAACACATTCCAGTCAGAAAAGGTTTCGCAATTTTGTAAAACCACAATGCCAAGAATGAAGGTTATGAGAAGGGATTGTTGCTGATAATCATTTTATTTCAAAACAGTCTGTAGCAGACAAGTGGAAAAGTATTTAACTCAGTGTATTCTCTGCAAGATCAGAGATGGAATGTTGAAAAGACAGCAAAAAATAAAAAAAAAAACACACTAGAAACCAAAAAACCCTCAAAAATGTCAAAAGCTCCATAAGGTCCAGCTGGAATGTTAAATGTTAAAGTTAATGACATGCCAGTTGGATCCAGACTAGTAGTCTGGTTTAGATAAAATAGGTTGTCAGGAGGAAGAAAATTGCATCTCAGGGAAATTCAAGACTCACACATAATGTCTTGTGAAAGGATGAGACCAAAGAAAATATATGTTCGGTCATAATTCATGAAACAAAAATCATATAGGGACCAACACATCAACACTGTTTTTTAATGCCTCTCCATCTTGACCCCATAACTATTATTGGCTCCTAACAATGAAACAATAAAATTGTGTTTGAATGCTCACCTCTACATGAGTGTCAGATCTCTGTTTTTCTGTGTATTTATTTTGAGTTTTCTGTATCTCTGTGTCTCCTTGTTGTTCTGTCTCCCCTTGAGACAGAACATCTCGTCTCCTTGATTACCCTCTGTATATTTAATCCCACCTGTGTCCTTTGTTCCTTGCCGGGTCCTTGTCGTTTGTAGTCGCATATTTCTATTCTGTACCGTCCTCCATTCGTTTCCTCCCATTGCTACTATCGGCGTTGAGCCTTAGACTAACGCTCAGCCGTGCTGCCGGTTGTTGGACTGTTTTCACCATTAAATCATTAAATCAAGGGTTCGTTTTGCTATTTTTCACTGAACATAGCCAAAGGTGTGTGTGTATATATATATTTTTCCCCCAACTTTAAAAGATAAAAGCCCCCATTAGTCCAATAATGAATTTTCTCTCAGTCTTTTGACTTTCGGTAATGGCAGCATCGGTAAGTGGCTGTTTTTCCACAATGTCTTTAATGGTGGTGGCTGTTTAGTTCCTTGTGGAACATACTAGCAGACTATGGCTAAATGCCAAAACTTGATAATTAGGGCTGAATTGTCTTCTGGCTGCTTCTTTACAAACAAGCCAACTGGTCTTCATCAACACCGCATGCTAAACTTTTCTGCAGGCATTTTCAACTTTCTGCTCTGTCTCATGGGAAGATGTCTTTTTAAACTTTCATCAGACATACACTGTCTATCGTCCAGCAGAAACATGTTAAATGCTGAAGTCTTGAAATGAATGTTACTTCTGATTGCAAGTGAAGGAAAGTGCTAGTAGTAAGAGAAAACTATTCTCAAAAACTTATGCTTATTCTAAAAATGTCAAACCATGGTCTTTCTATCTGACTTAAAGTATTTCTGTTTACAAAGATTTTATAATAACTCCCTGTGATTTTAGGCATATTGTAATTCTGAATATGTCCTTTCTGTCTAGTCTAACCTCTCTGTGAAAACTTTATGCCTGGAGAGATTCAAATGCTATTTTTTTTAATTACAACATGTAAAATAAATTCCTCTGATCTCTACAACATCAGTCCTGGACATTTTCAGAAACTTCAGTCTAAATAGAGTTGTCCAACATTTAGAAAATAAACCCCATCTTCAGTTTGCAAGAGCCAATAAAAAGACCTGAAAAATCTTGATACAGCACAAGTTTGACCAATAAGATTCCCATTAATAGAGATATTAGTTAGTTGTTTTCATTTCTCAGTTCTAATTCTGTCTCTAACTATACATTCATAACACACATGTATTTTTGTCGGCCATATTTATATATTCCAGACATTGAGCATCTACTGTAGCTCATCCAGTTTATATGGCAGTGGTTTTTTGTTCCACTCATGTTACAAGAAAGTTTTGTAAAACCTTCTTTCCTCTACCCTCCACTCTGAGTGATTCTCCTCTGTGAGTTTCCAGGCGTTCAATTTATCTTTCATTTAAGAGAAAGTGCTCCTTGCTTTGGAAGTGCTGAATGTCACAACCCTTTATTACCTGGACAGGTCGATCTCTGGGAGCTTCTCCTTCTGCCTACTGGTAAGTGACATCCCAGGTTGTGCTGCCAGCATGCTGGATCTACCCTAAATGTCCAGCAAGCTGGCTTTTCATTTAGTCCAAAGAGTCTGCTCCAGAACACTTAAGGTTTTTAAAGGGTTGAACATCGAATAAGCTGCTTCTGTTGCACCAATTTATTCATCAAAAAAGTCAACCAGCAACATAAACCCAACATATCAGATTGTGTAACCCATCATACTTTAAAATTGTTTTTTTCTTCGTGCTTTGTTAAATGTTTTTTTCAAATTGGCCCAGAAGTGGTAAACTGGATATCTGAGGAGATATTGCACAACTGAACACTAAATAGTCAATTTAAAAGGAATTTCTTAATTTATTCGTCTGTCTGGACATTTTACATGCTTTCTATTCCATTTGGTACAAATTGTTGTGAATTTTGCTGCACAGTTGGTTAATGTAATTGCATTTACTTTACAAATGTTAACAAGACTTAATCAATACTCCACTAATTTCTAAAAAGCACAATTTTGCAGTTGTGGTATAACAATTTTGATGCGACCAAAAAATCCCACCTCATCCTAGCTCAAAACTTTTATCAAACAATTCACTCCATTTTCAAAATTTCAAATTGCACAATGATAAGGTCATTGGAAATGCACCTATTGTCCTGCAGCAAAATCCCTCCTACAGCTCAATATATAAATGTGCAGCTCTAGATGGAAACTTGGCTCTCCATAACTGCAATTTTTTAGTTTTAACTAAACCTCTTACCATTTCCATCCTGTGTCCCTGAAAGATTTCTGTATAGAAATATAACACCATACATTTTGCTTTTTATTTCCTAATCAGAATCAAGTGATTTAGCTCATTGTTAAAGTTTCTCTTTCCATCAGATGAGATAGAAAACTGAGACATTAAGCAGGCTGCATATTGACTTACCACCATCATCATCCCAGATTTAGACCTTGAACAGTTCAAACACCTGGACTTCACAACATGAGAGCTGAAGGGCAAAACTTTACTGGAAATCAAGCTCTCCACTTTAACCTTGAAGCTCTTTCAAAGCTAAAGACAACATATGGTAACAGTAAAATCCCCACAAACAATGTGGAGATAAAAAGCAAAAAATTTAAAGCATTGCTTACTCTGGTGAACAGTTCGGTCTTGTATTAACACACAAAAAGCTCAAAATGATAAAACTTTGAAAAGAAGTAATCTAAACAACAGATGTATTTTTATCAAAGCTGTCCTATGTTTTTACCATATGCTCCCGCTTACAGCTCTGATCTAAACTACCTGATATCATTCACTAATTTACTAATTTACTAATTTACTAACTGCTAAAATGCCTGATTATAGATGTACAGCTACTGCAGGCATGGCCAATAATAACCCCAAACTGACAAGTAATTTTTGTAACTGGTGAAATTGAGACAAAAGAAATTCCATTGGTTCAAGCTCTTGTTTGCAAGATCCCCAGTGTTAGAAATATTAAGGTAAGTTGATCCTCTAACTATCAGTTAGTGGTTAAAAGATGTCGGTGAGGAAAGGAAGATGAGAGTGTGTGTGCTGCAATATTTGATTTAGAAATGTTAAGCTGACAATAGGTCTTTATTTAGCATCTCAGAGTGAAACCTGCTGGTTGGATCAGTGGAGAATGGACAGCTAGGTGAGCAGAGTGAGGTCAACAAAAAAAAAAAAAAAAAAAAGGCTGTCAATCCTGCTGATATAAGAAAAAGTGTGGTTGAAATTTCACTATGGTTATGATCTGGCAATGGAAAGAGATTCAGAGTGGTAGAAAAAGGAACATAAGAATTGAATCTAGTGTGAAAGTTGGAATGAGAGGATACACAGGAGAAAACAGAAGAGGAAGGATATAAGAGGAATGTAGAACAAGGAAGGAAGAAAACAAAGTTAAATTAAAGTAAAGACAGTAGAATGGGAATAATTTTATTTTTCTATAATTATTCAGAGCTGGCATACAAGAGATCCACGGGTTTATAGACTTTCCAAGGATGTAACACCAGCAAGAACATTCTCTGAGAATTACTCTCATTTCAGCTGGTTCTGGCACTCCGTCTCAGTACTCTAAATGTTGATTGATTGTAGAGGAAAAAAGTGTGACTTTTGGTAAATATGATTCATCTGAGCTAAAAGCAGAACAGAGAGCTTCTATTGTGTTGAATTATTCCTGGGGGGAAAAGGCATTACAATTAAAGTGCTTGTGGCTCCTGCTCTTGTCGGCATTTCATGCATTCTAATTCCTCTGGAATACATTAAAATTGTCCTCTAGTTCTCCCAAAGTGACAGTTGAAATGATACATTTTTATGAGGAGATCAGAGGAGAGGCAGAGCGCGGAACACGCGGCACTCCGCTGCGACGACTTTCCACTCCACTCCAGATTAAAAGTTAATGGATTGAGCTGAAGATGGGATGTGACGAGGCCGTGTTTGCCCGCGGTTCCTCCTTGCCGCGGACGATCCTCAGCCGTTGGCCCTGCAGCCTGTGATTCACAGATTATGACAGCTCCCACAAGAACGTCTTTGATCAGAGTGCAGCGAAATCAGACCCTGACAGGGATAATCAGAGGCATTTTCTCAGGAACAATCGTTTGAGAGCAGCTACATGAAGAACAACTGCACACGTCCGCCTCACTCTGTATGTTTCATCGGCCAGCTCTTGTATCTTGTATCATATTATTCTGACTCTTGTGATAACCTCCAATATTTTATACCTGTAGATGTTTGTTTTTTTCACCTTAAAGTGGTTTTCCTCTTCCTAGGAAAATGTTTCCTTTTCTCAAGATGGCCATGTGGTTTCCAACATCAAATGGAGTTGTCATGGTGATGGCTCCTATATCAGCATGGCAACGTGGTATAATGAATCCATCACAAAGAGGAATACTTGAAATGATGTCATGAAGCCTAGGTGCAAATTCAAACTGGAAGACTCTCTCGCCCCACCTGCATTATCCAATCAGTGTGTCTCACTCATTGTTGTCGACCTCTCAAGGCCAGACCACACCACTTCACGGCCAATCACCGACCACATTTCCGCTGATAAGGATCTCCATCACTGGCATTTTCCGCTTCCACCTGCGCTCAATCCGTTCATCCCCCCGCCTCACTTTCTCAGCCAGCTATCTCACCAGATCCTTTTCTTCGTGATTCCTCGTCCTTCCACCTCTCTTCCTTCCAGAATAAAAGCCGCTTAGCTCGGCCCCTTCTATTTTCCCCCTCAGATGTAAGAGAATTTCTCCTGGCCCCAGCCTCAATCATTCCAAGTGTAACAGAGTTACAAATGTGCTCTTTTAAAATTTATTTCTAATTAATCTTACGTTGAGAATTTGTGTCTTTTATCTTATTCAGTTATTTTCAGTTGTTTTTTTTCCTGAGAATAAGTTGCATTTTTGGGGAAATTTATTTGATAAAATCCAAGACGAGGAACAGACATGTTGACTTGAAAGGCAATTTAAAATAAAAATAGGATAGAGGCAACAACAGGCTGAATAATTGTACGGTATGCTGACGTTACATAACGCATAACAAACTGAGAACGTGCCTGGTAAGTTAACATAACATATTGTATTAGTCAGACAATTGATAAACAAGTTTACCAAACCGTCTAACGTAATAATGTGTTAATTAGTTCACACATAAGTTGTTCTGGAGTATAAGTTGCACCCCTGGCCAAACAATGAAAAAAACTGCGACTTATAGTCTGGAAAATACGGTACTATTTTAATCACTTTTAGCTGATTCTACAAGACCTGTTATCATGTCCAACCTAAACTTAGAAATATTTTACTACAAAAACACAACAGACTGTATCGTCACTATCACTGGGCAAAGCACTAACCCATCCTCCCGTTGCCCTTGGTGATATGATATCTAATCATTGGACTAGTGTGTGTAAACCTGGACTTTCTACAGACTGTAACATCCTCCCTGGTTTTAGTGTACAGTTATTTCCTCTGAGGTCCTGTTGTGTATGTATCAATTTCTAGGAAAGGGAACCACCTCTTCCTCAGTTTTTTCTAAGATCCAAATTGTTTAAAAGGAGCAGTATTATGTGTTATCTAGTCACATAGTGACATTTTATGATACAGTCAAGTAACTATGCTACCTTCAGTAATAAAAATGAAGTATGCTTAAAAGAAATTTTACTTTGTAATTTAACGTTTTAAAATTGGGTCTCTGTCTCTTTAAAAGCTCCTGCTCTTTTGAAACTACCTTCAAGAAATCATCATTTCTTCCTATTTGAGCTATGATGCTATATATATATATATATATCTATAGGAAAATCAGAAATGTCATCACGGGAGAAGCTAAACCTCCCCAGCCGGGGAGGTTTGCTGATATTCAACTTAAAAATAAACTCAAAATCATTATCTTTCCAACAAATAAAGAAGGCCGCAGATGAAATACAAAACACAGAAATAATTCAAAGCAGTCCTACCAAAAACAAACAAAGGAGTAAAAAATAAACAAAAGTAAAAAAATAATAATAATGGGACTGCCATGTCTTCAGGAACTCCAAATGTTGACATTTTTAAAATCAAAGTTGAGAGTTCTAACTCTACCATCTCTTCTTCAGAACAAACTTCTTGAACTACATCAGTTTGGCATTCGGGAAGATAAGCAAAATCGTTTTATTGGACAGAGAAATCATTGATATTCTCGTGAAATATCGAGCATTTTGCCTGAACTATCTCCTTTATACTATCTCCATCTTCCCCAGCCGGGGAAGGATCTTGCTGGGGAAGCAAACCTCCCCAGCCGGGGAGGTTTGCTTCTCAGATGGGGACGAATCAAGACAAAAATAATAATAAAACATGTAATTATCGAAGAAGCAAACCTCCCCAGCCGGGGAGGTTTGCTGATATGCAACTTAAAATAAACTCAAAATCATTATCTTTCCAACAAGTAAAGAAGACCGCAGATGAAATACAAAACACAGAAATAATTTAAAGCAGTACCACCAAAAACAAACAAAGGTGTAAAAAATAAACAAAAGTAAAAAAATAATAACAATGAGACTGCCATGTCTTCAGGAACTCCAAATGTTGACATTTTTAAAATCATAGCTGAGAGTTCTAACTCTACCATCTCTTCTTCAGAACAAACTTCTTGAACTACATCAGTTTGGCATTCGTGAAGATAAGAAAAATCGTTTTGTAGGACAGAGAAATCATTGATATTCTCGTGAAATATCGAGCATTTTGGCTGAACTATCTCCTTTACACTATCTCCATCTTCCCAAGCCGGGAAAGGATCTTGCTGGGGAAGGATCTGGCTGGCGAAGCAAACCTCCCCAGCTGGGGAGGTTTGCTTCTCAGACGAATCAAGACAAAAATAATAATAAAACATGTCATTATCGAAGAAGCAAACCTCCCCAGCCGGGGAGGTTTGCTTCTCAGTCCGGGGAGAATCAAATAGAAATGAATCAAAGTCATCACAATACGTTGTCGCTGAGAAGGAAACCTCCCCGGCTGGGGAGGTTTCCTTCTCAGCCTGGGAAGGGCAAAAAAGAAAAGAGTCGAACTGGTCGAACTGGTCCCCAGCCGGGGAGGTTTGCTTCTCAGAAGAAGTGTTGTTGTCCTTCGACCTATCTCTTTTTTCTTCGCTACGTGGAAACATCTTATCATGTAGCGTCCTCATCCCTGTACTCACAAAATATCCAACAGTAAACCCAAGGGGGAAAACCACACCGACTAAAAGATCTGCCATTGTGAAAATCCTCGCAACGAAACAGTGGTGATGTTTAAAGCGCTGGTTTGAAATGGACCTCTATTTTGAAACACAATCATTCATAACCTCAGACGTTCTTTGATCTAAATCCGCATGTCATAGATGAGGTCATAGCTACAATGAGCTCATTGTAGTTCCGGGGGAATGTCTTGCTTCTGCTCGTTGCTATGGAAACGATCAGATCAGTTCTGCAGGACCCAAACTATTAACCCTTTTCAACAGCGTCACTTAAACATTCGAGGCGTCGCGATGGATGTCGAAAGTGAGGAATGGGAGTATTGAACTGAGTGACTGAAATGGATTTCCAAAGTTTTTTGG